>JAOTQR010000092.1:7639292-7689114 GCA_025774065.1 Solanum ossicruentum
TATATAAAGATTCCTACCGTTTTGCATGAATTCGTATGTAGAGCTTCCCTATACCTTTGAGCATGAGTTAGTAAGACTAATAACCAAATTCTTGATCCTTAAGGTCTTTTGAAAGCTAAGAATGGTGCTAGTTGGTTCGAAAGTGGATAGTTGGAAAAAAATTTATAAGTTCGATTTGGTCCAAAGATTATTAATGTGCGCGATTTTTGAATCAAGACCCAAATTATATTTACATGTTTTGAGACCATTACTTGTAATGTGCATAATAAAAATTACATAATTTCTTGGAAACTATTCTTATATGGAAATTTGGAATAAAAGTGGTAAGGCTTTCAATACATCAATTTTGTGACCTCTCAATGAATAATTTGTTTACTACAAGCTCTTAAACTAGTCTTGATGTATTTGATTCTCACGACTCTACTCGTGCCGTACATAATAGTAATATCCTTCACCGGTTCTCGAGCCGGTTACTATCGTGCTACTATATATACATATATATATATATATGTATATATATTTTTTGAAGTTGGTTGGCTATGGCGGACTCGGTTTTTGGCCCAGTGGTCGAGTTTCGCTTAGACGGTGTGATGATGTGACTGGTGCCTCATATGATATATGATATGTGAGTGCAGCGGTCTTCCCTGGCTCACCCGACTATGTACATGATGTGTGATGGAGATTACGGGTTAAACTTCTGGTGTGATGCTGTGGATGGCGCGATTCTGGAGGTTATTCCCGTCCGATGTGCATGACTTGCATGTGTTTTAAAAAGGTTTTTATTTGATACTTGCTACAGGTTTGCTTTATGTATGTTTATCCACTTCCTTTGGCTTATAATCTTATCTGTATTGTGTACTTTCTGTTTTATATATTCGGTACGTCTTTCGTACTGACCCCTTCCTTCGGAGGGGGGGCTGCGTTTATGCTCGCAGGTACCGACGAACAGGTGCGAGACCTTCTTGCCTAGGATCTCCAGTTGCAACTGCAGTGCCCCTTTTGCTTCAGGAGCCAGCTTTTGGTAGTGTCTCATGTTCATGTGTTTTGTGATTGGCTATGTATATATACGCGTACTGTTTGGCATCTTTGTATAGAGGTCTGTGGATACTAGTAGGTAATGGGTATTTGAGTGACACTTGAGTATATGGTTTATTATATGATTTAGCACTTGATCAGGCGGCAAGACCGCATTATTATACGTATGACATGATTATTAGGCTGCAGGACCGCAGCGGAGACCTTGTCGACCCGCACTTTTGATTATGTATAAAGATATATATATTTGTATTATTGTCTAGGAAGCTGTTGGGTTTTTCTTGCAGGTGAGGCTAGCTAATAAAACAGAGGAAACTCTGCCAAAATTTCGGTAGTTTTCCTGGTGGTTAAGTTAGCCTTCGGAGTCAGTGTATGTCGGGTGCCCAACCGGCACTAGTCACGGCCCCTGTGTTGGGTCGTGACAGGTACAAAAAGTTTGAATCTGTTATGGGGGAGCAAGGTTGTCTTCCTCAGACAATTGTGTATTTATATAAAAATTTTCTAATGATGATTTTATCATCCTATTGCTATATGTGGATGATATGTTGATTGTTGGCGAGGATACTTCCAAAATTGACGAGCTAAAGAATGAGTCACGCAAGTCTTTTTCTATGAAAGACTTGGGTCATGCCAAACAAATTTTGGACATGAGGATTACTCGTCTCAGAGATGAAAGGAAGATCTATCTGTCAAAAAAATACATTAAATGTGTATTATAGTGCTTCAATATGAAGAATGCTAAGCCTGTTAGGACACCTCTTGCCAGTCATATGAAGTTGAGCAAGAAGACGTGCCCTACATCTAGGTAGGAAAAGAGAATATGGCCAAAATTCCATATTCCTCTGTCATTGGAAGTTTGATGTATGCAATGTTATGCACTAGACCTGATATTGCTCATGCAATTGGTGGTGTTAGCAGATTTCTCGATAATCCTGAAATAGAACATTGGGAAGTTATAAAGTGGATACTCAGGTATTTGAGAGGAAGCTCAGATATATGCTTATGTTTTGGAGGCTCTAGTCTAATATTGAAGGGTTACACAGATTCTGATATGGCAAGTGACCTTGATAATAGAAAATCCACTATTGGATATTTATTTACTTTTTTAGGGGGACCTATATCATGGCAGTCAAAGTTGCAGAAGTGTGCTACACTATCTACAACTGAAGCTGAGTATATTGTGGCTACTAGAGCTGGCAAAAAGATGATATGGCTTAAAAAATTCCTTCAAGAGCTTGGGCTGCAGCAGATGGAGTATGTTGTTTATTGTGATAGTCAAAGTGCGACAGACTTGAGCAAGAACTCAATGTACCATGCAAAGACGAAACACATAAATGTGAGATACCATTGAATTCGAGAAAAGATAAAGGACAAATCTATGCAGGTTGAAAAGATCTCTACAAATGAGAATCTTGCAGATATGCTGACCAAGGTTGTGATAAGAGACAAGTTTGAATTGTGCAAAGAACTTGTCGACATGAGCTCAAGCTGAAAAGAGCGAGGTACCTCCTTCTGGTGAATGGGTCTGGAGGGGGAGATTGATGGGGTCCATACCCATTAATGTCAACAAACAAGAAAACAAATTGTTGTATGAGTGCATACCCATCTTGTTAGGAAAAAAAGGAAGAAAGCAATTATTTGATCAGAAATTTGCAATTGCAAATTGCAACGCAAGTCCTCTTCTCTGATTGGCTAAGAGAAAAGGTGGAGATCAATTCTTTCACTATATATAGAGAGCTTTTGCTCTCTTATTATACACATCAACACAGAGAGAAAAGAAAAATACATTGAGTGTTTTTCTGTAACGCATACCATAAACTATATAAGAAAAATAGTTTGTGAAAAAAAATAGAGTGTGAGCGATACTTTTTTTTTGGTAAGGTAGAAAATCAAAAGAGGGTATTTCTTTTGTGTGTGTATATATATATATTTAGTATTATACTCGTGCCTACACGGTGTAATATTCCTTACTATAGTGATATCAATCCTCTTGGCCCGTGGTTTTTCCCTTATTTAAAAGAGTTTTCACGTAAAATTTTGGTGTCATTATTTTCCCATATTTTTCCTATTATTTTTGACCATATACTTTTATGTATGTTTGCTTTTTTCCAACACATCAGTATGGATTTTATAGAAGGCCTACCTAAGTCCAAGAATAGAGAAACTATACTTTGTGGTGGTAGACAGAATGACAAAGCACGTCCATTTCTAAGCTCTTTCGCACCCTTTCACTGCAGTTAGTATGGCTACTATCAAATTGTCTACATGGAATTCCTGTTTAATAGTCACTGATTGGGACAACATCTCCTTGAGCAATTTTTGTCAGAGTCTATTCAGGTTGTTAGGTAATTAATGAGATGCACTACAACACTGCCTATCACTCAGACAAATGAACAGAGAGAGTGTGTATGATGTTGTACAATACCATCTGAGGATCTCCATGACTCCATGTTACTGGCTTCACACTTGTTCTTAGGTCACTTATTGGAAAATGTAGTGCCTGCAGATGAGGATTTTGTCATGCATAGGCAACAAATGCACTAACTATTACATGACAATCTAATAGAAATGAGGTTGTAGGCTGATAAAATTGATAGGGAGTTCCAGGTAAGAGATCATGGTGCAGCTTAAGCTTCAACCTTACAGATTGAGGAGGAATCGTAAGTTGAGTTCAAGAATTATGGCCCTTTTTAGAGTCTCGACAAGAATTGACAGAGTAGATTACAAGCTTGACTTACCTCCTGAGCCTAAAGTGCATCTAGCGTTTCATGTATCATTCAGAAACATGGTGAAAAAGGACAATGCAACTATGGTTAAGGTGTAAGTACAGTGGTTGGATCTACGATGAAAAAGGACAACACAATCGTGGTTAAGGTGTTAGTACATTGGTCTAACCTACCTTGTAAAGATGCTATATGGAAGGACTACAAGTACATTAAGGCTCAATTACCTGATTTTGTCACTTGATCCATGAGGACGAGGATTATTTGAAGAGGAAGGGATTGCCATGAGCTGTGTTATTATCCACTTAAGAGTTAGTCGTCACATGGAAAGAGAGGATCAATATTAGATTTAATGAATAATGAGCACCAAGGGCTCTGAGTTGGCCACCTCAGCTCAACTATATGTAAAAAGCTAAAGGAGATAGGGAATCGAATCCAAAGTATATGTCTTCCCAAATTATTCTGTTCTGTTCTCTCTCTTTCTTTTCTCCTGGCAGATCTTTGGAGACCGTTACTGTTTGCATTTTCAGTTAATAACATAGTTTCTAATTTCCATTTCTGCAGTCATATATCAGTTATTTAATTTCTACTTCTTGATCACAACAAAAATCTTTAATTTAGAGTTAATTTCCACAACACATTCTTTCACAACCTCTTGCCCGCAACTCCAAATCAAATTGTCCAACAAAGAAAATGTCATCACTGTAACACAAAACTGTCAATATAAGGTTCCGGATACTAATTCAGAAAATGTTAGTCTCCCCGACTCCAAATTAAATTTAGAGTGTTCTTCCAAAGAATCATTCCCTTTCCTTTTGTTTTTCTTTTGGGATTCAGTACGTAATACCAATGCATTGATACAAGGCAAATGAACAAACAGTTGTGTCAAGATTTACATCTGCAGTAACTTGAATTCACACATGAAGAAACTACCATTGCAAAGGCCACCAATAGTACAATGATACAAGGAAAATTTACATAACACGTCGACGACCAAAAATAATCTAATGATCAGTTCATTTCAGATTAAACTAGATTCTCATCATAAACAAGCAGGCTCAGTCAAAACATTCACAACCTTGTTCAAAAAGTTCAGGCCAAAAACAGTCTCTTCGCAGTTGACTTTTACTTTAGCATCCAGCGGTTCAGAACATGTACCTTCAACAGTAATAGTAACTAAACATGGCATTGAGTTGCTTAATATCTCACCACTGAACCTAAGCCGTAAACCTGAAGCATCATCGAGATTCGTACCAACAGGCATGTCCACAGAAAGAAGAAAAAGATTGGCATTACTAAGCACCTTTAAAGCCAAAGTCTCACAGATTACAAGGAAGTTGTCCTTTGCCAAGGGGCTCTCAAGTTTGTTAAGTTCTTCAATATGGTCGATGAAAGTACATCTGTAGCAAATTACAGGAATATGGTCACAAAAGAATCCGAGAACAAATGAAATAAGTTGTGAAAAACTTCAAACTTTCATTAACACATCCAGCTTAAAACTGATATGTTGAACCAGGGCACCCACACAATTTTAGAACAGAGAATTGTCATCATTTTCCGTATGAACGGGGAAAATGGCATACCTCAGTTGATTTACCCTAATAAAATATCAGCAGATCCGCAAATAACACAACTGGATTTGCCGATTTGGTTTGATAAAAGCAACAATCTCTTGGCCTCTCAACACAGACATGAGATGCAACAATAACAAATCGAACTTCAAGGTTCAAAGTTACAGATAATTGACCTTTTCATACACTTCAAAAAAGATAAATAAAATAATAGTCCAACTGACCTCCTGATATATTCAAACATTCCAGGCAGCTGAGATTCCTTGATTGAGAACATATCGATTTCCATTGAAAGAGGTTTTACAAAATACCCAATATCAGGTCTCAACTTCACAGGATACTTCTTGCCATTGCACCTTAAAAGCAGCTTAAGGGGCAACAGATGATGGTGGAACCGGACCTGAAGGGTTCTCTGCATAACCTGACCTTGCTCCAGCTTGGCAATTTCTTCCATTGGAACTAGAGTTGGCACATCATTACGAGATATCTTGAAACTACAAACAAAGATGAACAAGTGCAAGCGCCCTCACCAACTTGAAGAAAGAGTAAGATGCCATAGCATGACTAAAATATTGTCATATTACTAAAAATCAAAAGAGAACAGCAGATTAACAGAGCAGAAAATTTCATAGCAACAGATAAGAACAGGAAATTAATTTAAACAAAAATGCACCCACTACACTATCAATCGTATAACATGAAGGAACCTAAATGATTGGGAGATTGACAAGGTGGTCAATTTATTGGAGGATCCAGTTCCAGACTCCCTTAGATGGAGACATAATATTGATGGATTGTTCTCAGTGAATAGACTGTATAAGCTGGAAATCATGGATCAAGCTGGACGCAACACAAGCCCATAAACAAAGGTGTGGAAATGCTTGGCTCCAACTAAGGTTATATGTTTCTCCTGGCAGGTAATCAAGAAAGCATGCCAAAGAGGAAGTTTCAGATAGCCTCAAGGTGCTTCCTCTGTAATGAGGAACCAGATACAAACCACCACCTTTTTCTGCATTGCAAGGTGACTGTTCAATTGTGGTCCCTTTTCTTTAACCTCACAGGAGTCAAATGGACCACACCTAAACATGCATCAAAACCTACTCAACTGTTGGATCAGAAGAGGAGGTAGCAAATCACAGACGAGATGGTGGAGAGTAATTCCTTCCTGCATCTGCTGGACAGTTTGGAAGGAAAAGAATGGACGGTGCCTTGATGACAGATTGAACTCCATGCAGAAGATTAAGGAGAACTGTATTGCAAACTTTCATTTTTGGTGTAAAGAAAGAAATATAGATGATGTCATTCAGTAGGGAGATTTCCTGGGATCCTTGTAATATTTGAGTTTTCTAGGCTCATAGTTGATGATTTTTTGGAGGTGGCCAGCATAGTCCTTAATGCTGAGAACACAAATTATCAACTTTTAAAAAAAACATTTCTGCAATGGTCCAAGACAATTCTGTGATAATATCTACTTTTCCTCATTGAGCATTTCACTGAAGGCCCGAAGACTAGTGAAACAATGAATTTTTTGTCACTAGTTCATAAAGCAACAAGAAGAACTAAAAAAAAAAATTTCAAGATGAGAAAGAGAATACCTTCACAAAGGACAACATATCTTACGAACTACCTTACCATATTTCCTCTTTTAATCCAGGAAAAAGTGGACTGACAAAAGAAATATTCAAAAGGGCATGTTCTCAAAACAGCATCATTCACCATAAGAATCACTATTATTTTGACCAACAAAGTAAATATTGAAAATTGCAAAGCACAACAATACCTCTCATCTGATGTCAGCACTTGATCTGACGATTCTACCCTCATGACAGAATCCTCTTCGATCAGCTGTAAATTTGACATAGCTTCCACCGATTTGTTGCTAAATGTAGCCTCAATACAAACAAGCAGAGGAGATATGCTTGACATCTCTGATGAAAATAAGTATTCCACACACAAGCCATTTCCATTTGCAGTATCTAACAAAGTGTAGGATTTAGGTTTCACTCTGCTACTAATATCTCCAATTGAAATTTTAGCTAATGATAATTCCACCACATTGTGGGTATCACCAGGATTGTCATCCAACCAGGATTCAAGAGATTTTATAGACATTAATTCCTTAAGATCATTGGAGTCGGAATTTTGATTAAAACTTGGTCCCAACTGATTCCCGTGAACATTGCCACTGTCAGAAAGATGAATCAGTGGACTGGCATGCTCATCATCATCACTCACAGACCCACCTCCGTGGCTACCTTGAGTTCCACTTGAACCCGTTTTAGAATCTTGAGAATTGTAACCAGATGTGCTTTCTTCATTTAGTGATCCAGATACCGTGTCAGCATCATCAGTTTCATAGGATTCACTTTGCGTGGCTCCACTCCCAGGTTGTTTCATATCTTTTACCATATTGGATTCATGAGTAGTATCATTGAGAATCAAACTAAATGGCTGTGGGAGAGGTTCATATCCTGGAGCAGCATGAAGAACCATCTGTGAAAGAGATCCAGGAAGATAAAACCGATAAGCTAATGGTTCTGAAGGTATGGGTTTTGTTTCTCTCCCAAATAAACGTCCTGCAAGTACATGCAATGTGCTGTCAGGAGCTAATTCTTCCAACTCATGAGTGCCTGTATAATGAGATAAGAGTTTCTGTAGAAGACGTCCACGGTCACGGATATCATAGTTCAAGTCACACTTAGCTAGTTCAAATATATAGTTTAGGAGTGTCTTGAAGGTTGATAGTGCTTCCCCTTCTGCATGTAATAAGACCTGAAAAAATACAAGCCTATTGTTGATTAAATGAGATCAGGTTCCTGAAATAATCAACCCAGGGGTCGTTTCGTGCGAAGGATAAGTGTAAATTATCCCGGGATAAGTTATCCTAGGATAACTTATCCCAAGACTAATAAATAGTACCGGGATAAGTTATCCATCCTTTTGGGTGGTATACTAATCCGTAAATAAAAGGGATAAATGACAAGAAAGCCCTTTTAAACCCCTTTTATAGCTCACTCTGTATATTTACATTATTTTTAATATAATATATAATAAAATTACAACCTTCCCTCCTTATTTTTATGATACTTCGTATATTTCTATTGAAAAACTACACCAAGTGATATAATTTTTTTTTTTATTTGCACCGGGTGTCCAAGTCTCTTTGAGCCCCGACTAATCCCGGTGGTGCACAGCACTAAGTGATATAATTTTTATTGATTAATTCTTATACTTTTTATATTTTAATTTTTCATAAATCTTTTCTACTTTAATAAACTTAAATATGGAAGTTCTAATTTTGAATTAAATAAGAATTTTTTTTATTTTAAATGCATATAGTATTATCATGAAAATGCACACATAATAATAATTAAGCTGAATAAGATGAAACTTTTATTTTAAAAATGAATATTGAATGACAAAGCTAGCAAAGAAAATACATAAAAAACAGCTAATAAAGTGAAGGATATTTTTGGAAATAAACAATGTATTCTTAAAATTTATGCAACAAACAAAACACTCAATAACAAATAATTTCTTCATAACTTATCCCATCATTACTAGTCTCAATATAACTTATCCCATCATAACTTATCCCTTCATAACTTTTATTCCAACCAAACGACTCCTCAAGGTTTAAGAAATTCAGCTATTGATTAATCAAAGGAAATTATTTTCACAAAAATACCAAATCAGTTGCATATTTGGATAACATCTCTTTCTCAAAGAATACAGGAGTCTGCAAAATCCAATCTTATACTTCCAAGAAGCCCTATGTCAGATCTATGAGCAGAATAAGTTCAATATGTAAACAATATGTAAACTCACAAGGTTATGTCAGTTTAGACACATTTTAGCAATCATATTATAGGATGGATTAATCATATTACAGAGAGCTTGAAAGTACAGCCAAGTACGCCTCATAACAAAGATACTCTAATAATAATCTTTAGTTAGTCCAAAAGATACATGTCATTATTGATTTTGTGGATGCTCATGCAGATAAACAAACATCATAACACATTCTGTATATGACAGAATTCACATCTCATGTCAAGCTGCTTTCTCAATATAAAATGGAGTAACTAATCTGGCATGAAAAAGAATCATTGCCGATAGTGGATATGATGTTCCTATAATGTCAGTTGTGCTTCTTAATATAGCAATTGAAGCCCATTAAACAGTAAACTCACCTTCTCTGCTGTTTGATCTATAGATTCAATTTTTGTCCTAACGCAAATTGCAGCCATAGGCAAATATTCCAATTAGACCAAGAACATCAAATGAACATAATTATGAGAAAAGAAGAAGATTTTCCAGAGTCAAAGAAATACAATTAAGATAAGTGCGAAATTTTCGCTACAAAAACGTTTGAGCTAGAGGCTCATTGAGGAAAAACAAATATATTCATAGTGCTCTACCTTGACAACGGCATTAAGAATCTGGAGCTTCGTTTCAAGTGCTTCAGAAGAATAAGTCCAAGCAAGATACTTGAAAACAGTGGGTAACACCTTCGGAATTATAGGTCCCATGGAGTTATACTCCCCCAACATCCAAATGATCATTGCACGTGCACTTGGTACTCGGATAGAATCCAACTGACGAGCCAAATGAACAATTACCTTTGTCAAAAGAAGTAAGTTCTGTGTCAAAGAATATTGTATATACTTCTTTTTCTTTCTTTTTGGGTATTTGACTAGTATGTTAATCATTATATGCAGGAAGAGCATAAAAGAATGCATGTAGCACCCGTCATAAGCAAGGTGTAAGTAGAAAAAGAAGCAGCAGCAATGCATTAAACTGTTACAGCTTAAGCACCAGAAACAGTTCTTATTAAAATGACATCGCATTTAGGAAGTACCAATTATAGCCCTGAATTTTGACAACCTGCAATACATACACAGTTGCTTAGTGATTTATTGCATTAGGATTCAATTCCTGTTCTTCCCAAACTAAACAGTCAAGTTATCACGCATATCAAAGATTGATGTTTGTGCCAGCGTGTAGACTTTGGCACATGATGGTCTACTCAAGTCAAAAGAAGTCGAATTTGAATAACTTACAATTCAAACGATTTTCTTACTTCAGGAAAAACTCGAGAATTTGGGGATAAGAATGGTAGCTGTCTATTTCTCTATGCTTGACTTAGCCACATGTTATAATGTTTAGGAATACTTCCATAACATCATGTAATGGAGCTAAGTTTTACTTTTGTGCTCTTAGTATCTGTTTGATGCCACTAATGAAACACCTTACTTCATTAAAAAAAGGGGGTGAAAGTTAATTGGTAGCTCATGTTGCCATCTCAAAATAAAAGTAATGTAGATTTTACATGTAAAGTTCCTACTCATGGCTCAGCTAACGCACAGGATTTCCATTCCTGTCACACTAGTCACTGTAGGATCCTTTAGTGGAATTCTCTAAGCTATACACTTTTGTTTAAGAAATGTGTCTAAGTTACAATTAGAGCTCAGATTCAAAAGTTCCATACAGAGAACTTCAACAGTGCATTAAATTTCTGCAAAACGTCTTCTGAAGTCCACATAGAGAGGTGCCAAGATAAGTCCATAGGCATCTTCTTCTCCAAAAGGACTGCGAACATGCAACTTCAGCCGTAAAAAACAGAGGCGGAATCAGGATTTGGAGGTTCCAGGGACCACTTTGGTGTAAAAAGTAGAGATATTACAATTTATATGGTTCAAATAGAGTAAACATTTGATCAGTTTGATCAACTTTTGGGTTACGGTTAGGGTTATTTGTCTTTTCGATACATAGATAAATATTATTCTAAATATTATATAGGAAGGTTCATGTTTAGATCGATATATCACCTCAAGCTTACAAGCATAATTTCTATTATATAAAGAAGATTTCTCTTCTAGATCAGTGTGAACCAAGACTCAGCATACCCTTTCCTTTTGTATTTTGTTAAACCATAAAAATAAAAAGAAAATAACATATAAAATTCAAGATAAGAGACGGAAACGGAAATGAAACTGGGACAACAGGACAAGATTATTAAAATTTTGATGAAGAGAGAGGAGAAGATAATTGTTGGAAAAATAAAACTATTTGCTGGTATTTTATGCTTGAAATTAAAAAGAAAGAAAAATGATACAAATCCATAGTAGAAAAATAGAACTTGTTCATCTCATTTTCCACGGGTGGTGAATGAGCTTGCTTTTATTTAGTATAATACCAAACGCTCGTGTAAAATAAAGAAAGAAAAAATGGTCAAAGAAATATACTAAAATGTTTTAAAAAGAGTTTTAAAAAGAGTGGCAACAAGGATTCGGTGTTCCTTGGGAGGAAAACATAGGGTTTAACCACTGAACTGTGGATCTTGATAGTCCAGGTGCCAAGCTTTATATTTGTAATTTCTATTATACATATATATACAGAGTTTCAAACTAAGGTTAAAAATCTGCCCCTGGTTAAAAGACTCATAAGATGTTAAGCAGTCTACCTTGTACCTCAAGCAACATTAATGAAACATTGTATATACCCTTCCGTTTCAAAATTTGTGTGACATGATTAGACTCCTAAGGGATTTTAAAGTGAAGGGGAGACTTTTAAACTTGTGGCCTTAAACAGGTCATTACTCATTATAGTCGTAAGGTATAAGACTTCTAAAACTTGTGGTCTTAAACATACCATAACATTTGTGGCTATAAAAAGTTCTCATCACAGGAAATACAAGAAAATTATAGTTAGATGTTTTCAAATATAAAAATGTCATTCTTTATGGAAGGGACTAATGAGGAAATAGTGTCATGTACACTTAACGAAGGAAGTACTTGTTACCAGATCAAGAAAATTCCTAAGATATCATCATTAATTAATAGCTAAAAAATGATAACAATTGACTAGAAATTGCAAAATGTGCAAATCTGCCGAGTTAGTAAAGAAACTCACTTTGTCATGACTTGAGGGTTCATGTTTTATGATTGTTTTGATGGAATTTATTGCTTGAATCAGAATAACTGCTTCTTCATCCATTGATGCTATGTCCACATCTGAAATTTCTGCATGTGTCCATGACCAATTAAAAAACTGAAACTAAATAAATAAATACATGAAGCTCAGGAAAAAAGAAAAACCCTCCTATAGATTCCATAGACAGAAGATGCATTTACCAGATGAAGTCAAAACTAATAGCCCTTCCAAACATATGCTTGCTATATTTGGAAGTCGTTGGGCACATAAGCCAATAGCAGCAACAGCATCTGCAGCAAACCTTCTGTCTGGATCTTTAATATAATCCTAGAAATTAACTAACAAATTAGCACCAACTTGCATGACTAATTCCACAACACAAAGAGAAACAGAAATTAATGATGCGAAGTTTACACATGGCAGTAAAGAGATTGGAAACCTCACTGTGCACGCAACTAAATTGCAACAGCTAAGAAAAACGTAAAATGCACCCATTCTCCCTTTTTTGTTGATAAAGAATAAACCAAACATTATATTCAGTGGCATACAAGAAAGGAGAGAAGCTTTAAAAGGATTCATGAATGTATGAAGCTGAGTTTGGCTAGATTATAGTATCTCAAATAATTAAATCAAGATCACTATGGTTTGAAAAATGGACAAATAGGCAAAATTTAGATATGAAGATGTACCTGGAACTCCTTAAAAATAGGTGAAATTGATGAATCTGTTGCAATAAAAGATAGTATGTCAAGCTTCAGAGCTTTCACTTGGTATGGATCAGTAGAGCTCACGAAGAAGTCTTCGTAATGGGAAACAAACAAGGCAGGCATTGCTTTAGCAAACACTTGAATGTTGCAGAGTACCTGCAATAACCAGCGAATTACATATACACCAAAAGTAAGGAAGGTATTGTAGATGGGAGCAAAGATGGGGTACAGTGTCTTCACCAAAAAAAAAGTTCTACTTATGAGTGTATTTTTATTGCAGCAAAATAATGCAGTCATAGTGTTTTCAGGAAGACAAAGTCATGCAGAACAGTCCCTAAGGGGTTGCTTGGTATGAGGGATAAGGGATGATAATCTCAAGATCCTACATTTGGCTAGGGTTATTAATTAGTCCTGCGGATTATTTATCCCATCATTTATACTATAATGATGGACTAAGTTATACCATATATATATATGATGGGATAACTTAAATAGGGGGATATCCCAATCCATGGGATCACTTTATTTATCCCATCCCCCATACCAAACAACCCTTAAAGGTCTGAACGGCCTCATTTCATTAGCTAGTAAGTTACTGGAGAATTCAAATCTTCATAAACCATGACCAAAAATCTCTTTAACTTGTGAAAAATCCCATGGAAGGAAAGTTCTAATCAACACTAAACAATAGCAAAAGACCCAGTAAAATCCCGCTAACTGGGGTCTAGGGAGGATACAGTGTATGTAGACCTTACCACTACCTCGTTGAGGTAGAGAGGCTAATTCCAAAAGACCTTTGGCTCAAGTGCATCAAACCCAAAGTAAAAACGAAAGAAAACAATGAAGAAAGCATATCAGTTAATACGAAGAGCAATGTTAGAACATACAACCAAGAAGCAATACCAGCTGGAAAATAGTGTGATAATCAAAACCAAATACACAACATATGACGAAAGATAACAAAAGCAAGGCAAGACAATAGTCAAAAATCTACCCCTACTAACATTCTGATCCTAATACATGAGCTCCACTCCTTCCTATCTAGATGTGTCATGTCATATCTAATCACCTCTCTCCAGTACTTTTTCAACCTACCTATCTCCTTCACATTGACCAACATTTTACCCCATTCAACAAGGATGGCCTAATCTAGTTCCAAAAAACACTTTCATACTAAACTATGGATAAACTTCATTTAAGCACCCAAGATTTTTAGGCAAAATGTGAAAAAGACTTGAACCAAGTAAACTAACTGCCCAGTAAACTTCTGGGCGAGGAAATTGATTGGCAGATGTTGATTTGGTTGCTGAACTTAGGAAAGCAGCAGCTTGACCAGCAGGAATTCTTTTTATACAAGTCAGTAAGTAACTGTCACTACTATTTAAGTAATCCAAAATGAACTTTCAACTACAAATATCAGTCTAAATGACAAGAAAAGTGAGAAATCACAAAGGGTTATGACGACTACCCCCTTGCCCTTGAGCTGTCATCCTACCTTCCCCAACTCATACCCTCTTCTCTCAACCTCTTAAGTCACACTTTACCAGCAACAGAATGACATTGTTTCTTTTCTCACTTTTTTTTTTTTTGTGAGCATAAAACTCCAACAGTAACTTGTGAAATTAGGAAAGAGATGGTCAAAATATTTCTACATGTGTTAAAACATTTCTAAATGAGTCTTTGCCTCACTGACAGGCTAAAACAGCACAAGGTGATCTTTAAGCAATTACAAGCAAGAGAATTGAGATCGCTGTATAATGTTTTAACGTATTTGTGCAATTTATATTGCCATGATAATTAAGTGCAAATATGGTAAGAACTCTTGGTGCCTTACTGACAGATCTTTACCCTGTTGGGTTGGTCTATGGAGAACAATCAGAGATTTTGGCCAGCAATAAAAGAGAACGTGGCAATTAAAGTGCGAGATGAGAGAAAAACAAAGTTTTCGAGAGATGCATGAAACAACCAGATACCTCCGAAAGATAGCATCTCAGACCTTTTCACTATTTGTAACAACCTTGAAGCAACTGTCAAAGAGTGTTGGACTGAACAGGGACGGGATCTATCTTTTAGAAGACTCTTGAATGATTGGAAAGTAGACAGAGTGGCCAACCTACTCCATGAAATAGGAGGCTAAGGCTTCGCAGGAATTACTTCAGCTACAGACTCTATGAGATGGAAGCACAAAAAGGATGGGAGTTTCTCTGTTAAAAGGGTATATGAAATAGTTAATGCACAACAAAACAGAAGACACTCTATGGAAAACTGTCCGGCAAAAAATAGCACCAACAATGGTAAAATGTTTCACATGGTTGTCAGAAAAGCTTTGTTAAACTAAGAGGTTTGAAGAAAAAGAGGAGAATTATAGCATTCGGATGTCAACTTTGTGGGGAAACAGATGAGACAAATAGTCATCTCTTCTCGCATTGTAAATTCAGTAATTCACTGCTCAACTATGATATTAATTTCTAACTCTGATAGACACAAAATGAACCATGCCCGAGCACACTGCAGATCTGTTAAGCTGCTGGATTAGAAGAGGTGGAAGCAAGAGCCAGAAGAGATGGTGGAAAATCATTCCACATTGCATCTGGTGGACTGTGTAGAGACAGAGAAATAGCAGAAGTTTTGAAGAAAAATCCAATTCCATTCAGAGTTAAATGGAATTGTATTGTATCTTTCTCTTTTTGGTGTATATCCATATACATGTGTGTGTGTGTATATATATATATATATATATATATATATATATATATATATATATAGCGGGATTAGAGCTTGTAGATCTGTTATGCTCTTTGTAAGTAGTTTCTCCCTTATTCACTTTTTCTGCACATCCTAAATGCAGAGGAATACAACATTACCGATTTCAAAAATAAAATTATATTGTCATGTTTTTTCAATCTACAGTGCCATTGCTCATCAAAGCTTGAGTTCCCATAGAAGGTCATATCCATTGCAGGTGACAAATTCCTACAGGAACTGTCCAAAAAGTTAACATAGGATCAATGTTATGTTGGCAATGCTTAAATAACTAAAACGCCACCTTCTCAATGTTCGTCGTCCATCACTCTAGCCTAGAAACTTCAATGGCTCCTGAGACATATTACCATTTAAATAAGAATCAGATTTAACTCAAGCTATTGGAAGACAGAATTACCACATATTTTGAGGCATCGGATGATCTCAACAGAAACAACAAAGGCTTAACAATTCTTTTAATTTCATCTCTTGGTGCCATAATCCAGTGCACTCCAGCAGCAGCAAGTACCACTGCACTATTTTGACTCCACAGTAAAGGTAAAGTACACTGTAGCAGGATCTTCACATCATTGTTACTTTTTGCGGATGTAAAGTCTGAAAAGTCCTTGACAGAAGAAGCTCTTTTGGAACATGGTCGGGATAAATACTTATCTGGTCCTTCAAGATAACTCCTGGATACCATTTCTACTATCTCAGATTCACAAACTACACTCCCAATGTCATTGGTTCTCTCTTTGTTTCCAAAATAGGTTTCAGATCCTTCCTTTTCTGAATTAGAGTTCTCTGGAGAATGGGAAGCTACCATCAAGGATTCTTTAACAAGCCCATGCCTAGCAATAATATACCGTATAAGGATCCCTATCAAAACAATCTGACCCCATTCTTCCACATCAGGAAGAGTCTCGCACAGTCTTCTATAATTTTTTGCAATTAGAAAGAAATTATTAGGACATATAGAAGCAAATGCAGCAGCAGCAGCTCCAACTACTCCAGGAGAGTTGTCATTCAGAAGAATCCCAACAAGCTGCAAAACATAATAGCAGATGCAATAGAAGTCAAATTAGTAACAATGAAATTCAATTGCTTAGTTTGTTTAGATTGCTTGTATGACACAGGCATGATTGAAGCTATGACTGCAGTTTAGTTGTAGAAAACATAAGGCAACATGGAAGAAAATATGAAAAACTAAGTTTTGGTGAGAAGAGAAGGACCTGAACCACTGTCAAAAGTACAAAGAAATCAAATTTAAACAGCTTTAGCTATTGTATCAATCTTTAGTCTAATTTTTTGGAGAAACCATGAGAACGTCCTCGCTAAGCAACACTCTTTCATGCATAAGTAAAACTGGATAATTACAAGGAGATGATTACTTTATAAGATGCCTAAGTTATTCAAAGCTACAAAACCTGCCTCTTCAATAGTAGTAATATTCTCCTCCAAACGCAAATCATGCAACTTGGGGAGTGCATTAGCAGCACACTTCCTAACATATACTGATGGATCTCTTGCACATTTTCCCACTGCAACCAGAACAAGGGGTGCAATCACATGAAGGCGAATCCCTGCCATTGTACGGAGTGCCCAGGCCCTTACCAATGGATTAGTATCTCCCAAATCCTTCTGGAAACAGTTTATTGAAAGCAATGCTTCATTTGGGCGCCTAAAACATAAAATAACTAGTAAGGTTTTTCTCATGTTATTCTAATCTCATTTAAATTGGTGTCATACTTTTCAGCATAATGCAGGAGGTATAAGTAGACCAGCTTCTTCACTTCCATTGATTGGGAAGCCACATTTTTCACCACCTGCAGGGAAGTAGTAATTCAAAATTTTCTAATAAGTAGTAATATAAACAAACTCCGTCTGCATCCAGAATTGAATTTAATCACCTGAGGGAAGAAATTGGAGACGTTGCAGCCTTGGGCAATGAGAGCAAGTAATCTCTTGAGGGCTTCACATTTTTCCGAGTCGAATTTGCTATCGAGAAGGGAGGCAATATTGACGTCATCAGGATCATCGTAGAGGTGGGCATCCGTACCGATGCGGAACACCAAACTTGAGGCTTTGCTCAGTGAATCTGCCGTCGCCCCAAACTGTGTCAACATTTTCTAACTCAGATTCCCATCCGCCCTTTAGTTAATAAAGGAAAAGAAAAAGCCTTATTACAACTTACACGAGTTTAGGGGCCACACTCTAATATCATTCATGATTTAGGCCTTAAATCTTCAATGGGATGGGAGGTGACAAAAATGATTCAAGTGACAACTTAGATATACTAATTAAGAAAGTAAGTTAAATTGGGTGAAGTATAATTTTAAAAACTTATTAAACTTAGAAAAAATACAAAATACTATAATAAGTGAAGATTTTTTCAAACAAATTCAAATTTTCTTCACGTAATTTCTTATCAATTTTTAACTTCTTAATTTCTCCTCTCTCTTTCAAAAAATTTCTCAAGAAATTTGCAGTAATTCGAGAGTAATTCATAATAAATTTATATATTTTTTATTTTTTCTTTTCTGTTCATCTCTATCGTTGTAACTGTTAGAATTTCAACAAAAACTGATAAAAAATTTTCTCTTTTGCATCAGAGTTTTGTGTTTTTTAAATGAAAATGGTAATTTAGGTTTAAAAAGAAGAAGAAGAACATGGATTAGAATTTTATGATTTTGTTGAAATAAAAATAGTAATTTAGGGTTAAAAAAAGAGCATAGATTTCTTTTTTCTTTTTTTGTGCATCTCCTCATAAGCAATGTATTTGTTGTTATTGTTGTGGATTTTACATCTTTTATCGTTGTTTCATATGTGTGTATAATCTTAAATAAATATAAATAACAATCGCTTTTGATTGTTTGATGGTTAGGCTATTGTGCTTAAAAAGTATGTTCTTGTTGCAGCAACTTAAGAACTCGTGCGATTGACTCATATAGTTGTTGAGATTGTTGTAACAAGGATTATAAGATAAGTGAAGTTTTTCTAAAGCGATACCTCTAACTAGTGCAACAACTACTAAAATTAGTGCAACAAGTGCTGAAATAAATACTAAAGCGATAACAGAAGTTTTACATAAAAAAATGTTGATGTTACTGCTTCTCAACTTCAGCAGCTACTTTAGTAAGATAAAATGTGTAAATAATTGTTGAAGTTGCTTCAACAACTCAGTGATTTATTTTAAATAAATTATTTTATTTTCTTATCTAATCATATGCTTTAGTTTTTTTTTTTTCTATTTGTTTTGAATAATAATTGATGTTTTTTTTTTAATTTCACATGGTCTAGATAAATGGCCCCAAAGAAAAAAAAAAGACGACTATTGTTGATGCTACTACTTTAGCGACTTCTAATAAATATACTAGAAGAAGGAGAGCTAAGACACAAAAACAAATAGAAGCAAAAGAAGCCTCTAAGAAGAATAGTACCAACAAATTGTCAGCACTTGCTAAACATGCCCCGTATCATTATAGAAAGTGAGGCAACTTCAATAATTCAAGAAAATAGTAGAGAGACAAAGTCTCAAGAAGAAGCCAAAAGAAAAAATCAAAATCAAGAACGATAGAAAAATCAAAATCATAAGGAGGAGATGTTTTGAAAGAAGGAGGAGATGATACAGAAGGAGGAGGAGATGTTATAGAAGAAGAGGGGGGGGAGTGAAAAAGATGTTCTTCGATAAATGATGATAAGGATGTAGAAAGTATTGAAGAGGATTAAAAAAACTGAAAATGAACGAAGAACAAAATTCCGACATGATAAACTTGTTCAAGAGGAGACGGGGACACTTGATTCTAATTTTGTTGAGTCTCCTCCAGCTAGAACTTTTGGTGATGACACCTCACTTGTTAAGCTTGTTAGATATTCTTACTACAAGTTTGTGACCATGATGGATGAACAATTCAAATTTGACTAATGAACTATTCAAATTTTTGACTAGCTCTACTACTTCTAAGTCCAATTTGAAAAAATCTCTTACTAATTTTAGAATAATTTAAAGACACAAAGACTGAATATATTCTTTAGATCCTCCCTATTTGGCAACTATTTGGATCTACCCGAGAAGATAACTCACCAATTGTAAGATCGTATATGTTAGAAGGTTAAAAATTAAAGTTAAGAAGAGGAAATCGGCATAGGGTGCTCACCAACAAACCTACCACGGGCTGCGGTGTGCACCACTGGCCGTAGTGGGCCCTCATAAAGAAAGCCCTAGAGATAGTTTTGGAGAGAGATTGACCACGAAACCTTTCACAGCCTATGGACCCACAAGCAATGGTGGAACTTGTGGAGGACACCTCCTCCTAGCCTTAAAATAGCTCCCAACCACGACCCCCACCATGGGTTATGGTGCCCATAATAGGTTGTGGTGGGTCCCGTTCAGGTATCACGATATAAGCCTAGGGTCTAGTCATAACACGATCGATATGGAACCCAAAAGCGCCCCATCTAAGCCTTTTACAACAATATAAGTATTCATAAGGAAATAAAAATATTAATCATGGGTAAAGCAATGAAAATTTAGTCTTAAATCAAGCTAAACATAAAAATCAAGAATCTTTCCGTTAAAGGAAATTACATCAACTTTGCCAGGAGAATCTTAGTAGTTTAGTTGGTTGACTGCCTGAACTCCCTCCTTTTTTGTGAGGGTTCGATTCCCCACTTTATAATACCCTCCCCAGTTCCCCTTCCCCTACCCCAACCCCTCCCCACCCCCACCCCACCAAAAAATGTCAACTTTGTCCAAAGCGTCCCTCTATGTGTCCAGATCTGGGGGAGGACTAGAGCATGCCACTAGCTCACCCTCAAAATAGGAAAGAAAAATATAAAATATCTCAGCATAGGATCATAATAACATGAATGTAAAAGTTTGTCCCTGAAACATGGGAACTCACCAAAGCCTTCAAAAGTAATGCCAGAATCTAGCCCCCCTACATTATGATATAATGTAGTAAAAAAGTATGTGTTAGTACATCGAAGGATACTACATATGTAGGCTTGCAATGCACCAAGAAAATGTTATATCATAATAAACAATATATATAATAATATCAAGGAAATAGTACAAGAGATGATTAATGATCTATCACGACCTAGGGCCTAGGCATGACAGAACAAATGAGGAACCTCAAAGGGTCCCAGACAAGCCTTTTGAGCATGCATGACATATCCTTGATTGTGAAATCATAATTAAACAATGAGAAAATAATTATAAGGGAAGTGAGACTTCGGACTCAAGCTATGAGGATATTATAGGGAAAAGAATTAGCACGAGCATATAGAAAATAAAGAATAGGGGGCAGGTAAGTATGACTCACGCTATGGGACCAGTAAGGACTTAGGACTTCCATATCATATCAACAACATGCATCAACACATAAAAGGAGATAAGGATTAAGTGAAGACTTCCATAATTACATAATCATAATAGGATTCAAGTTCATAACATACATATCTATATCTAACAACACCTCTAACATGAGTGCAATGGGGGCCAAGACATCTCCCGGAATCACCCTCAAAAGCCAATGTCCAAAACTAAACAAGTCTTGATAAAGCATGAAACAAAGGTGGATGTTGTCCTCGAAATATTGGACTCAACAATAGCAATCTTCAATGAGTCGTCAAGTCATGTGGAGGAGGATGATGAATAGGAGCTCTGGTCCATACATGGTTAGATCATGTAGGCAAAAAATATGCGTTAGTACTTGGAATGTACTAAATTTTGTGGGGTGTAATGCAAAAAAGGAACATAAACCATAATTAGACAAGATGTATAATCACATTCAAAGGATATAAGCTCAATATGATATGTATAATCAATACTTCAGTCAAAACATGCATGAGATAATTAAACTTGCATAATATAACATACATATGTGAGAGGAGACCTTAATCGACATATAAGACCATGTCAACTACTATATAGAATCTCGATGTTGCCTAAGGAGAGGCTTACTTGCCAAGGTAAACTGTGCCCCACATTGTGGATAAACAAACCTAGATGGATCCACTAGTACAAAGGCCCATTTAGGGAAAATAATACAGACATATGGTGACGCATAGTTATGGGAAGTAAAGCTTTATATAAGGACCTTTGGGGATAGTCTCCCACTCTACATTTCATTCGGTACTAAGCCTAATACCACGGAATACATTACATAAGCATAAGTATAATCATAACTTGTAAAAATATATCATCATAATAAGAGTAGCTTATTCCAAATACTTGGTCTCTTCAAGTGAGCATTTTCTTTCCACATGAGGGTAAACAATTCACAATAAAGCTCAAATCATACTTATCAAATCATAGGAACTGCCATTAGTTCATAATATACATGGTAGCCCTCAAAATCATCATAACATACTTGTCTTGCATATTTGCAATAAATATTTCATCAACATAAGAAATCTTGTCATGTAATCTCATCAAAATATGATGGATGTATGCAATTGAACTTAAAATCTAATATGCTGTCAAAATACAACACTTTTGATACTTAAAACTTGAAATTTTGTGTGTTCTTAATGCGATGTTAGTAGGTTTAATATGTTTTTGTGTTTGTTTTGTAGGATTTTAGGGGTCGACATTGTTTTTGGGCAAAATATGCACAAGTTGCTGAATTTGAAGATCCATGAGACCCTTTACATGCCGTAGAGCATTCTATAAGCCATGAAGGAGGTTTCATATTCAATTCTAGTGAAGGGTGTATTTTTGAAGTTGAGTCTATGAAGACGAGTTGTAAAAGACATTACGAGCCATAGACCTAGTCTAATACCCTGAAGACCAAAGAAAAAGGACTTTCTGAAGTTCCTATAGGCCATAGAACCTTTTAAGGATCATAGAGAGGCATCGTAGAAGCCAAGTCCAGAAGTGCAACACTAGTTTACAAAAGTTCGACTACGAACTATAAATCACTATACGACCCGTAAAGCACCTCGTGGAGCCTACTAACTCAATTATCCTATTTTATTTTGATTTTGTATTTTAAACATTACAAATAGGTTTTTAATTTATTTTTCTTAAGGAGAGCAGCGAGAGTGAGCAGAGAAACATTGGAGAGTTTGAGGAAACACGTGTTCTAATTACAATCTTGTGATTCTCATTGAACCATTGTATTTTCTTGTGCGTAATTCTATTGTTTAAGTGCACTATTATGTTATTCAAATTCACGAGTCTTGCATTTATATAAATCATGAGTAGTTAAATCCATAACTAGGGTTGTGGGAACCATGAACAATAATTCATAATTTTTGAAAAGTACATGCATATATTAATTAATTCTCTTTGTTTTGAATGTTCTCTAATGGTGGCCAATATTGGAACTCACCTAATACTACTGGTTGGACCAAGGTAGTAATGAATAGGAAAATAGATTAATTAACAAGATTCCATTGATGTTTCTTGTTTAATCAACTAAACTGGGCCAAGTGAAGGTTGTATTGGGACAATAGATAAGGGTTAGTAATGTCACACTGTGGGGAGGGACCAAATCACATAGTGAAATTCGCCTCTCACCTGGGCCAAAGGGTTTGGTGAACTTAACTTACCGTTCTGCATGCTACAAATTGGAAAAGTATTCTGTTATCTGATGATACTAAGTTAGGGAATCAGGGAAACATAATACCCTAGTTTCTCTCCATATTGGTTTAACACTTGTTTTAGTTAGGATTTCTTTTTACTCGTTAATAAACCCCCACCTTTTTAGGGAGATAAGTTGGTTAAGAAACCCAAATTGCAAATTAAATTCTTATAAGTCTACCATATTCCATTGGGTTCGACTATGACCTTGGTTAGGTTCTATATCTTGACAATGACCGCTTTAGACTACAAAAAGAGGTGTAGCTTGGGTGACATCAAGATTTTGGTGCCGTTGCTAGGGAATACAGCTAGACTTTTCTAATTCAAGTAATTTGGGAATTAATCCTTATTTCCCTCATTTTACGTTTTTTGTTATTTTTGTTTTCTTTCAGGGTATAAATGTAGTGTATGCTCAAGATGCGAAGACGAGACATACCCTTGACTCCATTTGACCCAAAGATTCAGAGAAGACTAAGAAGAATGGCCCAAGATAATGCAAATAATGTGGCAAATGCAGCTCTGAACCGGAATGAGAATGGGAATGTAAGAAATGAAAACCCACCTCCTCTTGAGGACATTGCTCCAAAGCCACAGGACTTCAATGCTGAAGCTTATCAGTATAATCAATATCTGTTGAACCCTATGGCTATGGAGGTCACTGGAGCCATTGTGTTACCACCACTATCGATTTGTCACAAAGTTCATGGTTTCTAGTGGGTTGCTTCAAATGTTGCAGAATCATGGGTTGTTTGCGGGCCTACTATTAGAGGATCTGCATAGTTATCTACACAACATTGCATTTATTTGTAAGAGTGTGATGGGAACACAATATCTATCCATAGATGCTGTGGGACTTCGTTTCTTCCCATTATCTCTGATAGACAATGCAACACTATAGCTATCCAAGCTCCCACGGAGTTCGATCACTAGTTAGGCTGAGTTGCAGAAGGCCTTTTTGGAGAGCTACTTCCCGAGATAGAAGAAGCTCAAGTTGAAAGACTAAATTAACAACTTTGAGAAACTTCTTGGAGACTCGATCAATACAACATGGGAGCAGTTCACGAAGTTCATGAAGGGTGTCTCGGACCACAAAAGTCTCCAACATGTGTTCACCCAAAAGGATCTTAACTTGAGTCAACAAAGGTGGTTAGAGCTACTAAA
This sequence comes from Solanum ossicruentum, assembly GCA_025774065.1. Taxonomy (NCBI): domain Eukaryota; kingdom Viridiplantae; phylum Streptophyta; class Magnoliopsida; order Solanales; family Solanaceae; genus Solanum; species Solanum ossicruentum. The sequence continues at coordinate 7,663,759 of JAOTQR010000092.1, forward strand.
GGATTATGACATAAGTGTGAAGTATTGATGTGCTGCCAAAATGCAACACTTTTGATGCTTAAAACTTAGATTTTGTGTGTTCTCAATGCGATGTTAGTGGATTTTATGTTCTTTTGTGTTTATCTTTGCAAGATTGCAGGTTGGCCATGATTTTAGGGAAAGTTACAGAAGTTGCTGCAGATTTGCTGTTATACGAGATACCTTATGGGTCGTAGACCATTCTACGAGCCGTAGGATGGTTTCATAAGGAATTCTAGTGAGGGGCCAAGTTTCTCAAGTTAATTCTACGAACATGCAGATAAGCCATAGATTAATTTACGAGTAGTAAAAGAGGTTCCGTGCCCTGAGGATCAGAGAGTGAAAACTTTTTGAAGTTCATTAGACGAGACCTCCCTTACGAGTCATAAACCATATTACGATTCATAAAAAGGGTGTTAAAGAGAAAGTCCAGTTTTTCAGCAACAATGTATGAGACACCGATTATGGGCCATAAACTTCAATACGGGCCGTAAAGAGCTTTCGTGAGGTGTGCCGACTAGTTCTCCTAAGTCATTTAGGATTTGAATTTTGAATATTATAAATAGATTTTTTAGGTTATTTTTCATAAGTTCACGTTAGTTTTCATAACTTTTAGGCTAGTATTCAAAGAACTCAATATTTAAAGAGAGAAAATTATAAGAGAGTCTTTGAGAACACTTGTGATTGAATTTGATCTTAAAGCTTGTGATTTTCATTGACATTAGATTTATTGTTCTTAAATCTATTATGTAAGTGTTGATTATGTATTCTCAATTCATAATCTCTTCATCTACACATAGCATGGGTAGCTAAATCCATAACTAGGGTTGTGGGAACCACGAAGAATTAACAAAGTAAAATAGGATAATTCACAATTCTTGGAAGGTGTATATGCATGTATTCGTTTTGCATGTTTTCTAGTGGTGACCAACATTGGAACCTGCCTAGTGTTACTGACTGGACCAAGGTAGCAAGGAATAGGAAAAGAAACTAATTAATAGGATTCGATTGATGAGTTCTTGTCTAATCAACCAAACTGGGCCAAGGGGAGGTTATACTAGGACTAATAGGTAATGGTTAGTAATGCACACTATGGAGATGGGCCAAGTCACATAGTGAAATTCACCTCTCACCTTTAACTAAAGGGCTTGTGAACTTAAAATTACCGTCCTGCATGCTATAAACTAGATAAGAATTAGGTTATCCGGTGATACTGAGTTGGGGAATCATGGGAAACACAATACCTTAGTTGTTCTCTATTATTGATTTTTCTCTCGTAATTTGATTATTGCAACCCCCCCTCCTTTAGGGGAATTGAGTCGGTTAATTACTCGAATTGTGTATTGGTGAATTTTCTTTAGTGTACGTATTCCCTGTGGGATTGACCCTAACATTGGTTAAGTTTTATATCATGACAATGACCGCTTTATCCTCTAAAAAGGTGGTGTAACTTGGGCGACATCAAGATTTTGGCACTGTTGCCTAGGAACACGGCTAGACTTAGTGAATTTATTACTATTTCAAGTGTTAATTCTTAGTTCCCTTATTTTACTTTTTTTGTTGTTTTTGTTTTTCCAGGGTGTACGAGTAGTGTATGCCCAACACTCGCAGTCAAGGCAATCCCTTAACTCCATTTAATCTAGAGGACCAGAGAACCTTAAAAAGAATTGTAACGACCCCGAAATTTTGTCTACTTAAGTTGAAATAGTGTGAGGAGAATTTTAAGAAAGGGAAGTGTACAAATTAATTATTTTATGAAGTTTGGATTAGAATTTGAAGATGCCACAGAAAGAAAGGTTGTTCGAAACGACAAAGCGAGCGAAACTGCAAATTTTCACTTTTGGCTTGAAGGACGTAAAGTAAAGTATATTGCTTACTGATGGGTGGTAACCCAAGGGGTGGAAGAATCACCTAGCTAGGGTCGATCCTATCATAGGGGGTAACCCAAGGGGTGAAAGGAAAAACCTAGCCAAGACCAATCCCAATATAGGTTTACCAATGATCAGCTGGTCATTTGTATTACTTGTTGTGCACAGATTATACAGTAAAGGTAATGTAATAAAAAGAACAAAGTATATGATTCCACAGTATGACTAAAGGTGGTCTCTTATGCTTACACCAGTGCATAGTTTCATTTGAGTTGTTACTTCGTATACAATATTTCCTGCCATACATATTCAGTACATTATCTCGTATTGACGTCCTTACGGGGGACCTGCATTTCATGCTGCAGTTACAGGTGCTAGTAGCTCTCCCCAGTAGGAGTACAGAATATCCAGCTACTGTTACCAAGCTCCAAGTTGCTTCAGAGCTTGGTGCTTATAGAGCTTATATTTTTTGTATTGTATAATTAGTTGAGGAGGGGCCTGTCCCGACCCTTATCAGATATTTTTTCTTATCTAGAGGCTTTGTAGACTATGTAAATTAAAGTGTGGTCATGTCTCATACTTCAGACAACGTGGCCTCAGCGGCCTAGCCATATGCATTTCCTTTTGGCTTGTTATTACTGTTTACTTTCTTAAAGGCATGTTGAATGAAGAGATCCCTTATAATATGTATAGAAAGGGCATGAATACAGGTTGGTTCTCCCGAGCCTTATCAGCAACGGGTGCCAGTCTGCGTTAATGGGACTTTGTGCGTGACACACTACCCCCTTACCAATCAACTTCTTCAACACTTCCATCCAATACCTCCACCGGGAGCTCTACCTAAGGCAAATTATCCTCCACAATACCCACAATCTTATGAGTTCTATAGCACTAGAGTCACCACCACATCCCTTCAACCTAAAAGCCTGAAAAGACAAACCATAACCATATCCCTAGGCAATTTCCAAACTTATGCAACCTAACAACCTCCCTTTGCACTCTATAAGGACTCACAATCCTCAACTCAATTGTCAACCTTAAATACACCTACCCACTTGGTACCATAACCACCATCTCTTCCTTGGGAAATAACCTCCACTTTATCATCTTTTCACCCAAAACTTCCAACTCTGTTGAAGCAGAATCAAGGCCTTGCCTAATCTAGACCTCTTAACCCAAGAAGATTTAAAACCATGAAGAATGCTACACCACCATGCTCAACTTCCCTCAACTTAACTTCCAATCTAACTAACCGATAGACCTCACAAGTCTCCTCTTTGCCACAACCAACAACACATGCTAGGCCATCTAGAGCACCGACCGCAGCAATAGCCTTACCAGGGAAAAATAATGCACACCCATTTCATATTCCTTAAGAATTCTGACTACCTTCTTACTATCCATAATGCACACCTATCATACTTAGCAAACAACCTCTCATCCTCCAAGACTTGCAACACTACCCCTAAATGATTCACAAGCTCTAAAAAAATCAATACCTCATCACTAGAGACCACAACAAACATACCAAAGTAGGGTTTTAAGACCCTATTCAAGAGACCCACAAACATCACCGGTGCATAAGCCAACCAAACAACTCCACCAATATTCAAAATGATCATTCCTAGTTAAAAAGGGCACTTAAGGATATCACCTACCCTCCTCCATACTTGAGAACAAAACCCGAACCCTAAATCAACCTTAGGGAAGTAACTACCCCATTGAAGTTGACCAAATAGATTGACCATCCTTAACTATCGAATTACAACCTTACGGGTTCTACACTCATTGGAAGCATGTTATGCAAGTAGCCTGAACTACCACACGACCTCCAACCCATCAATCTAAGTTCAACCAAGATCACAAGAGAAGGCTCTATGCAATGGAGCAACCTTTATAGACCCCCTCTTAATCATTTAGTGCTAAGTCATCATCCCACAAGAATACTTATAACATACATATACATACTTTCAAAGAGGGAATAGTCATTTTTTCTTTCCGAATCATTTCAATGCATAATTGGGCTTAAACGCCAAACACCATTTATAATAATTCATACTTAGGCTCAAATGCCAAAATCATAATCTCATAGTCATAATATTCATGCATAAGAATAGTCCATCCATACACAAAATGGTGCAAGCACCCCAAATGTTCCATGAGCCAAAAACCAAAGGCATATGCGTGATCACAATATTGTCATAACCAACCTTTTATCAAAGTCATACCATAAAATGAAATTGGGCTTACCCATAATTTAATTTTTCAAAATAATCTGTGTACATGAATGCATATGCTATGAACAATGAGGAAATGATATAGGTAATTAAGATCCATTTAAAAATCAACATTTATAGTGTGAAGTTGAAGTGAAAACATAACTAATCCCCTATTTAAACCTATAGTGTAACCTCTCATGCATAAATAATTCAAAAAGGGAACATGCATACTTATAAATTCATTAACCCAAAGTAAATCCTCATATAACGGTTTAAATCACATTAAAATAATCAAATAAATACTATTCATGCATCAATATAATTTTAGGAATCATAATGTTCAAATCCCAAATTAAAATAAGTAAAATCCATGTAGGTTTTTTTGAAAATAAATTTTGGGTCTCCTTGATTGGAAGGGATCAAGGATCAACCCCCATACACATGAATCCTACTAGCACCAAGGAATAATACAAGAAATAGCAACTCCCAGAACTATCAAATCACCCTACTCAAAATGTCGGTCACAACATGGACTTACTTATGGTCAGCTAAGTCATAAGAGTAACAATAGAAGAGAACCTACTCACAATCTCTGGTAATAGCCCATTAAACCCAAGAGGCTCCTAATACCCAAGGAAGTCAAGGTCTAGGCTAATACCTAATCACCTTTATCTTACTAGGGTCTACCTTAATACCCTCACTCGGCACCACACACTCTAGGAAGGCAACCTTTTACCACCAAAATTCCCATCTCTCTTACTTAGCACCCAACCTTCTTCCTTGAACTTGTAGTACTATCCTCAAATGGTTCATGTGCACTACCTCATTAGGGAATGAACCATATTATCATCACCAAAACCACCATAAACCCATTAGAGTGGGAAATAAAGATCTTACTCATGAGACTTATAGGCATACTCAACATACTAGTCAAACCAAAAGACACTACCCCAACTTCAAACATTGAAAAGGGACATTCAAGGTCTCATCTACCACAATGATAATCTATAAACAAATGACTTAGGTTCAACACCTTCAATTCTCACAAGATGATAAATGCAACCCCGTAGAGTCTAATTATACCTTAAGACATGAAATGGACATACCTTCCTAGCTGCCATTTGACAACCTCCCAGTTAAAGACGGGCTCATTAGGGAGTCAGAATCTAACTCTATAGGTCTTACCACCCATGAAGACACAACATGCATACAACCATTCCATCCCTATAATGACCTCAAAATCCACCATACCGACTTCAACAAGCCGCAAAGCAAGGCCTAATGCAATACAAACCTAGACCATCACCTATAAACCTTCTAGCAATAATATACCCAACAAAAGGATAGACACTAAAGATCCACACAACAACTTAGGCACACAAGAAGCCCCACCATCAACCAAGAAGAATAGAGAAGAAATAGTGGCACACCGAGCACAACAATGTATGCACATCAAAGACAAGGAAACTTCGACTTATCGGTAATAGCATCGAGCACCTCAACCCATCCTTGAGGCAGTTGATCAACATAACCACCATGGGCCAAAAGTCGACCACCCTTACTCCCCCTAGGAATAAATGGACAATCCATAAGCTTGTGACCCACCTTACCACATTTAAAGCAAGCACTAGTGTTCCTCCGACATGGGCCATTGTGGTTTTTCCCACACCTTTGACACTTGGGATGAGTCATCCCACCATCACCTCGTTTATCCTTATAGCGTTTACAAATATAATCCTTCTTCTTATGTCCATCCTCACCATAGTGGAAACAAGCATTGGTGCCTCTCAAGCATGGGCCTCTATGACCCCTTCCACAATTAGAACACATACTATTAGGGGCCACACCACTAACACCTCTACATTTGAGACTTTTGAACTTACCCACATTATGGGCCCTCTTGGCCTCACTACCTCTCCTCTCTCCACTAGAAGTCTCGGGAGCACCCACTTGATGATTGAGTTGAGTTACCCATGTTGTCACCGCTTTGGCCATTACCCATAGAGCATTTTGAACCTTCGCATTCGATATATCACCATCTTGAGTAGCTTGAGACATATTCTGAAATGTAATGGTTAGGGGTTAGCAATAAGCCCTAGGAGACCTAACTCTATCGCATGACGTAGACCATAAAGAAGTGAAATATTTCCTAAAACGTCTCATAGCCTCCTATTCATAGTTGTGGTGCACAACACAACCATGAATAAGACTCTAATTGATGTGATGTGTTGGACTCCAACCTAGTTCTTCGATACCATGTTTGTCACGACCCAAGTCTACGGCCTCGATGTGACTGGCGAATAGGGAACCCGAAGGAACCCCAAACAAGCCTCTTAGCATATCATTACACATCCTTGATCGTCGAAGTAATGTAAAAAAACACAAGAAACATAAACAAAGGGGAATTGGGACTACAAGAGAGATTAATACTTAAATAATCATGCAAAAGTTTAGAAAACAAGGGCAAGGGACTAAGGGAAAGCTTGCATAACATCATAATCAACAACCTTACTACATAAATAAGAGCGGGGGCCAAGACAAAGTAACCAGACTCACCCTCATAGTCAAAATAAACAATAAAGATGAATATCTTAATACATAATAGAAGAATCATAGACTAGATCACCGAAGTGGAGGACTCACCAACTAGCTTGAATAGCACCGAACTAGCCACGTGGAGGAAAGAAATGATCAATTTGGGCTTCAATCCCTACATGGTGATGTCATGTAGGCAAGAATATGCATTAGTACGTTTAAATATACTAAGTATGTAGGATGCAATGCAACAATAGGTAGGCATCATGATCAAAATGCATAATATTAAGAAATAGACATAATATACAATATGACATATATGTTCAATGCTTAAGCAAGACATGCCTAAGTAAATAATGCTCATATAGAATATCATATGTGAAGAAAAGACTAAGCTAGTTGTTCAAGGTATAAATCATGTGGTGGTTGTGTGGTATAAACTCCTCACATGGTTGATGGTAACCACATCTTACTAACACAGTGACGAAGTATAAATCCCTCATATGGTTGAGGTGTATAAACTCCTAATATGGTTATCCGGGCTCTTGTCACCCCGGATCGGGTATGGTCTTATGTAAAACTTTATATAGGATTTATCATATGCTCTAGTGCAACACTTCCTATATACATAAGCTCATTTCATCATCATAACATCATTCATATCCTATCTCATGCTTTGGACCTTTAACTACTCAAGAAACCGCATCCGGACATTTTATCAAACACTTGACGGGTGTGTAATGGAGGCATAAGACCATGCAATTTAGAGATAAAATCATGAAAGAAAATCCATTATAAAATCATCAATCAACACCTTGCAATACCCTCGAGTAATATACATCAAAATCCCTCATCAAATCTTCCAATAGATCCAAGATTTATAACGCAAAACGTAGCAAAATAATCACAACTTTACATAACTTTAACATAGTTCATAGACACGTTCATAATAGTAAACCCATTTGTAAAATCAACTTCAAATCATGCAAATTGAGTAAAAAGGAGATTAGGGCACCATTGTTGGAAGAAACCAATGGCTAAACCCTACATACCTTGACTGTAAAGTGTTTCTTAAAGAAGATTTGAAATAGAGGCTTGAAGCTTGAATGAAATCCTTAGATCCAGATGAGTTTTGAGAATCTTGAATCTTGAAGAGGATTTGGGGCTTGACTTGATTTCCTTGAATTCCAATAAGACTTCTTGACAACGTTGAGAATGTGTGGAAATTTGATGAAGATTAGAAAGGATTTTGAGAGACTTTTGATTGGTTTTTAGGGCTCAAAATGGCTAGACAATGAGGGATCTTCATTTATATAGGTATAGGTTATTACCTTGGAGTGAAAATGAGCAAACTTCAGAACTTTTTGAACTGGTCTGCATAAGGTCAGTGTCGTGAACCCGTCACATACAACTACCATTTTTGCGAAGTTTCACAAAAAATAATTTTTCTTAGCAGGACAAAGCATACCTTGTAGGTACTCGTTTTCCCACTTTTGCCCTCTAAACAAGAATATGTAGTCAGATTTGAGAAATTCTACACGAATTTTGAGATATTGAAGAAAAAAGCATCATAGGATCTTTTTGAGCTACGTGGAGGGATGTTTAAATATCTCCGATTTGAAATATGAGGGAACTGTGATTATAGGGGCATTTCTAGACAAGTGTGGGGTGTTACAGTAAGAAAGAGGTGGTCTTCGATTTTTAGATGACCCGTAGCGAAAAATAATTTTTCGCAATGGAGGGTTGAACCAGAATGGCTATATGACCAGTCCACCTCATGGACTTGTCGCAAACTAGTGCCAACATGGTCCAAATCTATTCCTGGCAAAAATAGAAGAAAAAATGAACTTCTGATAAAAATGCACTAGTCTGTTGCAAGTCCGCGTCGCGCACTTATTGCGGACTAGTTCAACAAGTTTCTTAATTTTTCATTTTTCACTTTAGGACAACTTGGTAATAACCCAATGCCTCTATATATGGGAATACCTTACTCTTCAGCTATTTTCAAACCCTAGAACTCTCAAAAACCCTCCCAAAAGTCCTCCTAATTGCTCATAATCCCCTCATCAAAATTCAAGAAGCTTAAGAACTTGCTTTGGATTTTAAGAACCCAATTAAAGCCTTAAGTCTTCATCAAGTTTTTTTCAAGAAAGTCTCAAGTAAAGGTTTGTAGGCATCATTCATGGGGATTCTTCCACTCATGAAGTAAACCTTCTCAATTACCAATTTTCATGACTGTTAAGGTTTAATTCTTTGTGGCTAAACTTTATTATGAATTATAACATGATTTGAGTTTGGATTCTTCAAGTGTTGATTGATTAAGCGTGAATATCTATTGAAGGCTTAATCCATGAGTGGATTTGTATATATTGAAGCTATGCATGATGTGAACTATGTAAACTATGTAAACTATGAAAGATTGTGAACTTTTAAGATGGATTTCATGACACCCAAATTGGGGTTTCTACTACAATGTTGGTGGATTGAATTGAATGATTTTCAAATGAATTCATTTTACTCCTCTCTTGTATTATATTCTTAAATTGCATGATTTTAAGCATATGTAGATATATCTATCATGTTTGGCTAAATTTACATGACAAGGATTCTCATGTTAATGAAAGACTGTTACATGTTTTTCAAGACAATTATTTTATGATGAATTAGGGGCTCCTAAACATGTATTAAACACATGAAAAGTTTCTATTATTTGTAAGTAAGATGTTGAGCCTTTATACTATATTCTACCCTCTTGTGAGTGAATAATGTCTACATGAAGTGTCAAGCATTATAAATTATTTTACCCTCATGTACAAACTAAAGACCTCTAGAAGGGGTCAAACATATTACAGTCTCTACCCTTATGTCAAATGCAATGCCTACTTGAAGGGGTCAAGTCCATGAAATTTTTTTACCCTCTAGTATAAGGTATATGCCCACGTGTAGGGTTCAAGCATTAAATGAGCTACTCATGCCATGTTATCATGTTTTTACAAGTCGTTCAAGTTATGATCAAATTTGTGATTATATCAAGTATTCCGTGGGATAGACTTAGCAACCAAAGAGGCTTAAGGTGGGGGCTCAACCTAAGGAGTCCTTATATAAATTCTTGGTCTCTTAACTATGTGCCACCATAGGTTTATATTATTTTCCTAAATGGGCTTTACTAGTGGATCCAACTAGGATAAGTTCTCCACCTTGTGGGGTCATGCTTGGTTTACCTTGGCAAGTAGATGACTCTTTTATTAGGTGTGTAGTAAACATCGGGATTCCAAGTAGTAGCTCTCTTGGTCTTATATTTCGATTAAGGTCTCTTCCCACATATGTATGATATATTATACAGATTTCACTATCTTTATGCATGTTTTAATTTAAGTATTGAATGCACATGTCATATTAAGCTTATATTTGTTAATCATGATTATGTATCTTGATTACTATGACTTATGTCCTTTATTACATTGCACCCTACATACTTAGTACATTCCAAGTACTAACATATACCTTTTGCCTACAGGATCTAACCATGTAGCAACCAAAGTTCCTATTCATCCTTCTCCTCATGGATAGATGGCTTATTCGAAGATTGCTATTGGTAAGTCCTCTATTTCGGGGACAATATCCATTTTCCTTTCATGCTTTGTTAAAACTTATTTACTTATGGATATTTATCCTTTTAAGGTGATCCCGAGAGATATCTTGGCCCCCGTTCCACTTATGTTAGAGGTGTCGTTGGATATATACTATGTATGTTATAATCTTGACTCTACTATATTTATGTGATTACGGAATACTTCCCTTAGTCCTCATCCCTTTCTCTGTGTTGATATTTGTTTGTGATATAATGGAAGTCCCAAGTCCCCTATTGGCCCCATAGCGTGAGTCATACTTACCTGCCCCTTAGACCCTATGTTATGTAATTCATACAAATCCTCTTCCCTGTAACATCCCTATAACATGAGTCTAAAGTCCACTTCCCCTTAGAATTATTTGTTACTTTCTTGTTGTTTAATTGTGCTTCTGCAACCAAAGATGTGCAAATGATACTTTAAGAGGCTTATTTGGGTTTTCCTCGAATTTCCCATTTGCGGTATCACACTAGGCCCTAGGATTAAGTCATGATAAGCTTGGTATCAGAGCACTAGGTTTGCTAATGGTCTTCGAAAATCCAATGCATTATGTCGAGTAGAGTCTTGTTCATAGTTATGAAGCGCGCCAGAACTATAAATAGGAGGTTATGAGGCATTTCAAGAAATGAATCACTTCTTCATAATCCATGTCGTGTTTATTTTTGATTCCTATCCATTATATTTTAGAATATGTCCCATGCTCTTCAGAGTGGTGGAAAAGATGGTAACCATCCCTCGCTTGAGGATCAACTTCCCAAAAATGACATATCAAATACGGAGATTCACAGTGCTTTATGGCTATTGGCCAAAGTTGTAACCACTCAACTATACCAACTGGTGGGTACCCCTAGGATTACAAATGATAAGATGGAGGAGAGGAAGGCTAAGAGGGCCCGAGTTGATGGTGCTTTATCTTCTACTAGTCTACCAGTGCCCAAGTACAAAAAGGAAAGGCTCCCTTTTGCCATTTGTCAAGGGTGTGTTAAGAAGCATCAAGAAAAGTGTTTGGCAGGCACTGAGGGTTGTTTCTAGTGTGGGGATATTGGGCATAAGATGAGAGATTATCCTATGGACTTCGCAAAAGGGAGAAGAAGGGCACAATTTGAAGGTAGAGTTCCATATGCTAGGCTTGGTGCTAATGGTGCATAAAATTCTCATAACTGCCCAAAATGTGGAAAGAATCATGTTGGCATATGTTTGAGAAAGACGGATGCATGTTTTTGGTGAGGCAAGATAGGCCACAAGATTGTTGATTATCCATATGGTCAAAATAGAGGTAAAGATGGTAGTCCTCAAAGACATGGTGCTCATGGAACTCAAAAGGCACAAGGTGGTGCCAAGTGTGGTGATGCTACTTTCACTAAGTGTCGAAGGTGTGGGAAAAACCATGGAGATATTTGCCGGAGAGGATCGGGTGGTTTTTTTTGTTGTGGACAAATGGAGCACAAAATCTCTAAGTGTCCTTATGTTGCTAAAAGAGCTGAGGAAGGATGTCCTTGTGGTAGTGTATCTAAGAGGGCAAGTGCAAGAAGTAACCCAAACACTAAGAGAATGTTCATGTGGAAACCGATTCTATAATCTTTAAGAGAGGTAAGAGGTGGATGAGTCCCTCAATGTTGTCATCGGTACGTTAAAGGTTTTATGATTGTGATATCTATGATTTATTGGATCCAAGTGCCACTTTCTCTTTCATTACTCCATTTTTTGTAATAGGCTTGAGGTGTATTCTAAATCATTGTACGAACCCTTTGAGGTGCCTACCTCTGTTGGTGAGTCCATTGTTTCTAGAAGAGTCTATAGGGTTTGTCTCATGTCTATATTGCATAAAGTCCTTCATAGTGATTTTGTCATGCTTGTCATGGTAGATTTTGATATTATTCTTGCGAGGATTGGTTGTATGCATATCATGCTTCCATTGATTGTGGAAACCACAAATTTAAGTTCCAATTTCCTAATAAGCTCATCTTTGAGTGGGAAGGTCTTGATTCGGTGGTTAAGGATAGGTTTTTTTCTTGTCTTAAGGCCTTAAAGTTGATTTCTAAGGGTTGTACATATCATCTAATAAGGGTTACGAATGATGAGTCTAGAGTCCCTCCTGTTGAGTCGAGTTCGATGGTTATTGAGTTTTTTGATGTCTTCCCCAATGAGTTTTTGATGTTCCTCCCGAAAGGGAAATAGATTTTTATATAGACCTCCTCCACGATACGTAATCCATTTCCATTTCCCCTTACCATATGGCCCTGATAGAGTTAAAGGAGTTGAAGGACCAATTGAGAAATTTATTGTAGAAGGATTTTATAATGCGTAGCAAGTCACCTTGGGCTGCACTGGTGTTATTTGTAAGAAAGGAAGATGACTCACCTGGAATGTGCATCGACTATCGGTAACTCAATAAAGTCACTATAAAGAACAAGTATCCTTCTCCAAGAATGGATGACCTTTTTGATCAACTACAAGGGGTTAGTCATTTTTCTAAGATTGATCTTCGGTCCAGATATCATCTTAAGATGGCTTTTCATACTAGATATGGGCATTTTGAATGTGGTGTGAAGTCATTGGGCCTAACTAGTGCATGGTGATATTTATGGATCTCATAAATAAGGTCTTTAAACCCTACCTTGGCATGTTTGTTGTGGTATTCATAGATGAAAGTTTGATTTACTCTCAGAGTGAGGAAAGCATGTGAAACTTTGAGGGATGAAAGGTTGTTGCTAAATTTAAAAAATGTGTATTTTGGTTGAAGGAGGTTGTATTCCTAGGGAATGTAGTGTCCGGGGATGGAATTAAAATGGACCCTAAGAAAACAAAAGTGACAAAAAAATTAGCCTAGGCCCTTGACTCTAATAGATATTAGGAGTTTGTTGGGCTTGGTGGGGTACTACCAGAGATTTGTGAATAGTTTCTCTTCAATTGCTTCCCCTTTGATAAAATTGAAAAAAAGAAGACAATATTTTTTTAGGACTGATGAATGCGAAAGGAGTTTTCAAACTTTAAAAGACAAGCTTATATCCACTCCTATATTGGCTCTACCGGAATGGTTAGAAGGGTTTGTGGTTTATTGTGATACTTCAAGGGATTGATTCAAAGTGGCAAAGTCATGGCATATGCTTCAGCGCAAATAAAGGTGCGTGAATGTAATTATCCCGCCCATAATCTTGAATTAGTGCCTGTGGTGTTTGCTTTGGAAATATTGCATCATTATTTATATGGGGTTCATGTAGATGTATTCACCAACCATAAGAGTCTCTAATATGTGTTCACACAAAGAGATTTTAATTTGAGATAAAGAATGTGGTTAGAACTCAATAAGGATTATGACATAAGTATGCACTATCATTCCGGCAAAGCTAATGTTGTCGCCGATGCTCTAAGTAGACTGCCCATGGAAAGTGTATCTCATATTGATGATAGAAATAAGGAAGTGGCTAGAGAATTCCACTAGTAAGCTAGGTTGGGAGTTAGGTTGAATGAGGTTGAAAATGGGGATGTGGTGGTTATTGATGGTTCCAAATCTTATTTGATTGAAGAGGTCAAGTCCAAATAAGACCTTGACTTGCCTTGCTAGAATTGAAAGCTTTAGCTAAGGATGTCAAGTGGAGGTTTTCGCCCAAGGGGGAGATGGTGTCTTAGATACCAAGGTAGGTTGTGTATGCCTAATGTTGATGGGTTAAGGGATTTGATTTTGAAAGAAGCACATAATTCTTCCTACTCTATTCACCCTAGTACTACAAAGATTTATAGAGACTTGAGGGAGGTGTATTGGTGGGGTGGTATGAAAAGATATATTCCAAGTTTATAATCGGTTTTCACAATAGCCAACAAGTCAAAGATGAACATTAAAGGCCGGGTGGCGTAGCCCAAGACATAGAAATTCCTACTTGTAAGTGGGGAGAGATCAACATGGATTTTGTGATTGGTTTGCCAAAGACTAGATAGCACCTTGATTCTATTTGAGTTATCGTTGATAGAATGACAAAATCGGCTCACTTTATACCAGTTAAAACAACTTATGGTTTCGAAGATTATGCCAAACTATATATTCATGAGTTGGTTAAGTTGCATGAAGTAACATTGTCTATTATTTTGAATGGTGGTGCTCAATTCACTTCTTATTTTTTGAAAAGGGTCTTGGTACCAAAGTCAAGCTTAGCATGGTTTTTCATCCTCAAACGGATGGTCAAGCCGAAAGGACAATTCAAACTCTTGAGGATATGCTTATGGATTGTATTTTGGAGTTCAAGGATAGTTAGGATGAACATCTTCCACTCATTAAGTTTGGTTACAACAATAGATATCATTCTAGCATTGGATTGGCTCCCTTTGAAGGTTTATATGGTAGGCATTGTAGGTCCTCGATTGGGTAAGTTGACATAGGGAAAATGGCTTTGTTGGAGACGAATTTGGTTAAAGCTTTGGAGAAGGTGAGGTTGATAAGGGAGAGAATGAAGATGGCTCAAAGTAGGCAAAAGTCCTACTTCGATGAAGGTGAGGTTGATAAGGGAGAGATTGAAGACGACTCAAAGTAGGCAAAAGTCCTACTCTAATGTGAGGAGGATAGATCTTGATTTAATGTTGATGATTGGGTGTATTTGTAGGTCTCAACCATGAAGGGTGTGGTCTAGTTTGTCAAGAAAGGAAAGTTGAGCCCAAGGTTTGTAGGGCCTTATAGAATTGTGAGGAGAATTGATAAGGTTGCCTATGAATTGGAGTTGCCTACGGAGATGAGTATCATTCATCTGGTCTTCCATGTGTCTATGTTGAGGAAGTGTGTAGGTGACCCAAGTTCTTTTGCCTTTGGAGGTTGTTGGTGTTGTAGAAGATAACTTGACTTATGAGGAGGTCCCACTAGAATTTTTCTTTTATGGGGAACAGACCTATGCCAAAGGGTCTCCACTTCTTTGGATGGTCAGGGGTTGAGCCCCACATCCCCAAGCCTTATTATAGATAGAAAATTTGGAAAGATACAAGGAGGGTGACATAAACCTAACCTCCATCCTTTGGTGGTATTCAAATTGCCATCTTGCTAAGGTTGGCAAATTTGTTCCCAAGTCTAAAAGGAGTGAAAACTTAGAAAATTCTAAAGAGGGGATTCCTCTCGATATATAGAATCTAAGAAAGAAGGTAAATAAGTGAGACTCTCCCCTTACATAGTAAATGGAGAGATACAAAGGATAAAAAGAGAAATCCTAAGGAACAAACTAACACTAGAATTCCTAAGGATCAGGATACCAGAATAAGGAAACATGAGACAAAACAAAATTACTAGCTAGCAAGCAGACATCTCACGGGGGTTCTTTGATATTCTTGAGCTTCCTTCTTCGAAAAGCAACCATCTCAACTTAGTCAAGTTCATAATAGGCTTTAGCATCCTTAGGAACCTGAGTAATATCAAAATAAAATGATGGAGCACCGATATGGTGGTTGTGCTTGGCCAAAACATCTGCAATATAGTTGGCTGCTGTAAATATTAGATAGGCAAGTGAAGAGGTTAAGAAACAATGATGTGGCATTCTTCAAAATCCTTTGGAGGAATCAACAAGTAGAAAGTGTCACTTGGGAAGTTGAAGCAGACATGAAGAAGAAATATTCATACCTATTTCACTCTATTCAAGCCTAAGGTAACAAATTAATTCCTATCTATTATTTCAACTCTTAAGTTTCAGCCCTCATGTGATTTTTGCAAGCCTAAAATGTTCATGATAGCAAGTATTGGTGATTTTGATGTATATGTTTGAAACTTTTCAAAATAATGTCTAAGTGTTTGTGTGTGGATTGCATTCATATTTGGGCTGGAAGTTTTCTAATCACTCCTCTTATATATGTTTCCTTTACATTCAGAGATAAATGTTCCCAAGGGGAGATAATGTAACACCTGTCACGTGCCTAAAAAAATGCCTTATAAAATATTTCTTGAATATCTCAAAATCTGTGCATAATTTTGTAAATTTGACTTCATATTCTTGTCCAGTAGACAAAATTGTGTGGGAAAGGGGTGGTCTTCGATTTTTAGATGACCTATAGCAAAAAATAAATTTTCGCTATGGGGGGGGGGGGGGCTAAAATAGAAAAGCTATGCGACGAGTCCGCGTCGCGAACTTGTCACCCACTAGTGAAAAATGGCCCAAATCCATTCTTGGGCCAAAACAGGGAAAATATTGAACTTCACGTGAAAATGTACTAGTTCACTACAAGTCCATGTTGCAGACTTATCGCTGACTAGTTCGGCAAGTTCCTTAATTTTCTATTTTCACTTAAGGGGCATTGAGTGTTAACCCACTGCCTATATATACCAAAATACCTTACTCTTCAGCCATTTTCAAACCCTAGAACACTCAAAAATCATCTCAAAAGTCCTTCTAATTCCTCATAATCTCCTTATCAAAATTCAAGAATCTCAAGAACTTGCTTTGGATTTCAAGAACCCAATTGAAGCCTCAAGTCTTCCTCAAGTTTTCTTCAAGAAAGTCTCAAGTAAAGGTATGTAGGCGTCATTCATGGGGATTCTTCCACCCATGAAGCCATACCTTCTTATTTATCGATTTTGATGATTTTTAAGGTTTAATACTTTATAGGTAAACTTTATTATGCATTATAAACATGATTTGAGTTTGAATTCTTCAAGTATTGATTGATTAAGTATGAATATCAATTGAAGGCATATTCTATGAGTTGATTTGTATATATTAAAGCTATACATGATGTGAACTATGTAAACTATGAAAGACTGAAATTTTAAAATGGATTTCATGACAATGCCAGTGGGTTGAATTGAATGATTTTCAAATGAATTGATTTTACTCCTCTCTTGACTTATACTATTTAATTGCATGATTTTAAGAATATGTACATATACCCACCATATTTGGCTAAATTTACATGACAAGGATTCTTATGTTGATGATAGACTATTGCATGTTTTGCAAGAGAAGTATTTTATGATAAATTTTGAGCTCCTAAGCATGTATTAAACTCATGAAAAGTTTCTATTATTTGTAAGTAAAATGTTGAGCCCTTATACTATATTCTACCCTCTTGTGAGTGAATAATTTCTACATGAAGGGGTCAAGCATGATAAAATTATTCTACCCTCATATACAAACTAAAGCTCACTAGAAGGGATCAAGCATATTACAATCTCTACCCTCATGTGAAATGCAATGCCTACTAGAAGGGGTCAAGTCCATGAAATATTTTTACCCTCTAGTATAAGGTATATGCCTACGTGTGGGGGCCAAGTATTTGAATGAGCTACTCATGCCATGTTATAATATTTTTACTAGTCATTCAAGTTATGATTAAATTTATGATTATGTCAAGTATTCCATGGGATTAGACTTAGCACCGAAAGAGGCTTAAGGTGGGGGCTCAACCCAAGGAGTCCTTATATAAAGTCTTGGTCTCTTAACTATGTGCCACCATGTGTTTATATTATTTCCCTAAAAGGTCTTTACTAGTGGATGTAACTAGGACAAGTTCTCCACTTTGTGGGGTCATGCTTGGTTTACCTTAGCAAGTAGATCACTCCTTTCCTCGGTGTAGAGTGAATATCAGGAGTCAAAGCACTAGCTCGCTTGGTCTTATATGTCGGTTAGGGTCTCCTCCAACATAGGTATGATATATTATGCAAGTTTTACTATCTCCATGCATGTTTTAATTTAAGCATTAAATATACACGTCATATTGTGGTTATGTCTATTGATCATGATTATGCATCTTAATTATTGTAGCTTATGTCCTTTATTGCATTACACCCTGCTTACATAGTACATTGCAAGTACTAACACATGCTTTTTCCCTACATGATCTAACTATGTAGGGACCGGTGTTCCTATTCATCCTTCTTGTCGTGGCTAGATGACTTGTTCGAAAATTGCTATTAGTGAGTCCTTCATTTCGGAGACAACATCCACTTTCCTTTCATGCTTTTTTAAGACTTATTTAAATATGGATATTTATCTTTTTTGGGTGAGCCCGGGAGATGTCTTGGCTCCCGTTCCTCTCATGTTAGAGGTGTCATTGGACATATGCTATGTATGTTATGATCTTGACTCCACTATGTTTATGTGATTAGGAAAGACTTCCCTTAGTCCTTATCCCCTTTTATATGTGGATATTTGTTTATGATATGATAGAAGTCCCAAGTCCCTTATTGCCCCCATAATGTGAATCATACTTACCTGCCCTTTAGACCTTATTTGTTATGTGATTCATGCAAATCCTCTTCCCTATAACATTCCCATAGCGTGAGTCCAAAGTCCCACTTCCCCTTAGAATTATTTGTTACTTGCTTGTTGTTTAATTGTGCTTATGCAACCAAGGTTGTGCAAATGATATTTTAAGAGGCTTGTTTGTGTTTCCTTCCGGTTTCCTATTCATCATGTCACATCTAGGCCCTAGGCTTAGGTCATGATAATTGCTCAGCTTACCATCAGGTGCGAGCCAATCTTCAAGTTATTGAAAAAAAGATGTCACTATCAAATGGGCAAGTGAGTGTCAAGAATCTTTTGGCAAGATTAAAGAATATCTAATGAACCCTTCGGTGTTGGTCCCTCCGGAGCCTGGTGGGCCTATATTCTTATATCTCTCAGTGATGGATAATGCCTTTGCTTGTGTTTTTGGACAATATGATGCCACAGGAAAAAAAGGACAAGCCATTTATTTTTTAGCAAGAAGTTCAAAAAGTATGAGGCGAAATACTCTCTTAGAGAGGACATGTTGTGCCTTAACCTGGGTGGCTCAAAAATTGAAGCACTATCTTTTGTCTACACAACCTACCTCATATCTCAAATGGACCCTTTGAAATATATTTTTCAAAAACCTAAGCCAACAGGTAGAATGGCAAAGTGGCAGATCTTACTTACGGAGTTTGATAGAGTGTACGTCACTCGCACCTCCACGAAAGTACAAGCACTGGCTGAACATCTAGTAGAAAATCTAGTTGATGATGAGTATGAGCCATTAGACACCTATTTCCCAGATGGAGAGATTTAACATTGCTGAGGAAGAATGGCTAGGTGATAGCTAGATATGGAAGTTATATTTCGATGGAGTTGTCAACATCAATGGAGTAGGAATTAGAGCAGTCCTTATTTCACCAATCGGAAACCATTATCCCACCACCACGTGCATTCGATTCTTTTTTACCAATAATACAGCAGATACAAAGATTGCATCATGGATTTAAATATGGCAATAATTTTAGATGTACATTAGCTAGTGGTGTTGGGGGACTCCGACTTGCTTGTCTGACAGGATCAAGGTGAATAGGAAACTCGGGACATCAAGCTCATTCCATACAAGCATTGTTTAGAGAATCTTAGCAAAAGGTTCAAGTGTACTGAGTTCCAATATATTCCCAAGTCCTACAATGAGTTGGTTGATGCTCTAGCCATCCTAGCCTCAATGCTTCCATTTCCAGGAAACACCTATATCAATCCCCTAGAAATTCAAATCAGGGATGAGCATGGTAATTGTAATACAATTGAAGCAGAGCCAGATGGTGAATTATGGTCTCACGACATCAAATGGTTCTTAAAAGAAAGAGAATACCCATTGCATGCCAATAGAAATCAAAAGAAGACTGGTAGGTGACTTGCCAGTGGTTTCCTTTTAAGCGGTGAAGTCTTATATAAAAAAACCCCAGACTTGAATCTATTAAGATGTGTGAGTTCTCAAGAAGCAGATACGATCATGACTAAAGTGCATTCAGGGCTTCATTTGGGCAGGATACTATTGGTTAACCAAGGAAAGAGATTGCTTTCATTTTGTTCGAGAGTGTCATCGGTGTCAAATCCATAGTGACTTGATTTACTCACCCCCTTTAAAATTTCACTTTATATCTACTCCTTGGCCTTTTGTTGCTTAGGTCATAGACGTTATTGGGCTAATCAAGCCAAAAGTTTCTAACGAGCATCGATTTATTCTGGTTGCCATCGACTACTTCACCAACTGTGTACAATTTGTTACTTTAAAAGCAATCACCAAGAAAGCAGTGGTGCACGTTGTCGATTCCAATATCATATGTCGTTTTAGTATACCGACGACCATTGTCATACATAAATCAACAAATCTTAATAGCCACCAGATTAAGGAGGACTGCAAATAATTTAAAATTGTCCCTCACCATTCAACCCTTTATTGACCCAAAGTAAATGGAGCCACAGAAGCAGTAAATAAGAATATCAAAAAGATTCTTAGGAAAATGGTCCAAGGATCTAGATAGTGTCATGAGAAATTACTTTTTTCTCTTTTGGGATATCACACGACAACTAGTACATCAGTTAGTGCAACTCCTTACTTATTAGTCTATAAAATTGAGGTTGTCATACATGCAGAAGTTGAAATCCCTTCGCTTCGAATCATTATTGAACCAAAAATTGATGATATAGAATGGGTTAATAAAAGGTTGGAGCAATTAGCATTAATAGATGAAAAATGATTGACAACAGTCTGTTTTGGTCAGTTGTACCAGCAAAGGATGGCTCTAGCCTATAATAAGAAGGTACACCCCATAAATTTTGTAGTCGATCAGCTTGTTGTGAAACACATCCTTCCCCACCAAAAAGAAGCTAAGGAAAATTTTCCCAAATTGGCAATGGCAAGGCCCTTATATCATTAAATAAGTGTTACCAAAAGGAGTTTTGCAATTGGTAGATATGGAGGTAAAGGTAGCCGACATAATGGTTAACGTAGACTCAGTCAAAAGATATTATATCTGACACTCTTAGTTCAACACTGTGCGATTAACATTCCCAAGAAGAGATGACAAAGGTCTATTATCCTTTATTCGAACACCACCTACCTCTTCAAACTCTAATCACATTTTTTCGGTTTCCCTCTTTGCAACCACAAAAAAGAAAAGAAAAAAACAACTAAGAAAAAAAGGAAAAAAAAAGAAGACACCCCTTCATCAAACTAAGTGCGACCTAATTCCTAAAAGGATACATAGGCAGCCCTATCTTGGGGTTCGGTCCAGCCAATCAAAAATTAATAATTTATTTTCTAGTGTTCAAAGCTGAGGCATACCTTAATGGTTCTAAAGTTATAACTCTTTCTAGAAGCCTTTCTCACAAGTCCTAATATGACCTCGCAGCCACTCTTCGAGGAGCTTCAAAGTACAGTGTCACAGATGTATGATATTACAAAATGAGATAGTCTTATAGGTGAAAACCCCACGGCATCGTAAGGCGATGTTAAGGAAAAAGGAAAGAGAATTCAGCTCCAAGTTGAAAGGGGAAACATTGTTTTATGAGATTTAGACTATTTGGATGGATCAAAACATACAGGTCGAAATGCATGTCATGATTCCTTAAAATTGGTATGTACGTTTATTTAAATTCCTTTGATTCTTTTATTTCTTTCTTTCTTTTCTTGTTCCCCTTTTCAAGAGATAACTTTTCCTCGTAAAGTTATGATCCATTGAGTCACCCCATCATACTTGTGTTGATTCGCTTCTCTCAAAATCTTGTGTCAAGTATTAAAGGAAAAGCTATAAAATTCAATAACAATGTTTTCCCGTTGAAGAGTGAGCGATATACACAACCGGCAAAACACATTTGTAGATTAGCTAAGATAAGTGAAAAGTCCAAAAAGAAAAATGTTATTTCAAGTTTCTATAGGGGAAGATCACTAAGGAAAGGGAGTCTTATTGAAACAAGAGGATCCACGCAATATGCGCAAATCAATATTGGATCAAAGCATTCATGGCGAGCATCTGGAAAAATAAGGATTGGCTTTAAAGAGCTTTCAAGCAATTTGTTCAATCACCAATGAATTCAATCTTCTAAGCCGAGTAGATCTCATGATAAATCAAACTTCACGGGATCAAGGCCACAAATCAACCATTATTTAGAAAAACTAACAAATCATTCTTTGATTGAACAGGTATGAGCAAATCCTGTAAATAGTCTGAGAGACGAGCACCAAAGGTAAGTTCTCAAATCTTCGTGTGCGATCCAATATGCGCATAATAAAGTCATTGTTAATTCATATTAGAAATTAGTAAAAAGGACCTTTGTTTTCCTAATCAAACTAGAGCATATTTTATTTTATTTTATTTCTAAAAATAAAAAGTACAATAAAATACGGTTACTTCGTTCTTCATAGGGCGAACACTCATAATATTTGTTTAGGGAGAGAACCCTCATAATATTTGTTTAGGGAGTGAACCCTCATAATATTTATTTAGGGAACGAACCCTCATAATATTTATTTAGGGAGCGAACCCTCATAATATCGTTTAGGGAGAGAACCCTCATAATATTCATTTAGGGCACGAACCATCATAATATTTGTTTAGGAAGAGAACCCTCATAATATTCGTTTAGGGAGAAAACCCTTATAATATTCATTTAGGGAGCGAACCCTCATAATAGTCTTTGGGCTCGAACCCTCATAATAGTCTTTGGGCTCGAACCGTCATAATATTCGTTTAGGGAACGAATCCTCATAATATTCGTTTAAGGAGTGAACCCTCATAATATTCTTTTAGGGAGCGAACCCTCACAATATTCGTTTAGGGAGTGATCCCTCATAATATTCATTTAGGGCTTGAACCCTCATAATATTTGTTTAGTGCACGAACATTCATAATATTCATTTAGGGCACGAACCCTCATAATATTTGTTTAGGGAGTGAACCCTTATAATATTTGTTTAGGGAGCGAATCCTCATAATATTCGTTTAGGAAGTGGACCCTCATAATATTCGTATAGGGTCGAACTCTCATAATATTCGTTTAGGGAACGAACCATTATGATATTCCTTTAGGGAGCGAAACCTCATAATATTTGTTTAGGGCGTGAACCCTCATAATATTTGTTTAGGGAGCGAACCCTCATATTATTCGTTTAGGGCGCGAATCCTCATAATATTCATTTAGGAAGCGAACTCTCATAATATTCGTTTAGAGAGTGAACCTTCAAAATATTCGTTTAGGGAACGAACTCTCATAATATTCGTTTAGGGAGCGAACCCTCATAATATTCACTTAGGGCATGAACCCTCATAATATTCGCTTATGGAGCGAGCCATCATAATATTCGTTTGGGTACGAACTCTCAAAATATTTGTTTAAGGAACGAACTCTTACAATATTCATTTAGGGAGCGAACTCTCATAATATTCATTTAGGGCATGAAGCCTCATAATATTCGTCTAGGGAGCGAAGCCTCATAATATTCCTTTAGGGAGCGAACTCTCATAAAATTCGTTTAGGCCACAAACCCTCATAATATTCGTTCATATCTTCATATGACATGATAACCCCCATTTTTATTTTTTCATAAAGCATAACATCTGATTTCATTTAGAATCAGAATTTTTTTTTCTCATTATTATTTAGTTACTGTTTAATATGATGTTCAAGCTAAGCGAAATAACCCACAGAATTTTTCTTAGCACAAACTGGGGTAGGAATTTGGTTTTGTTTTGTTTGTCTTTGATTGCAAGTGGGTCCCTCTGCGACCACATATATAGAGATCAATAATGGAGTAACATTTGTTCCTATTTGAGAAGTGAAGAATGTCGATTGTCAATGATATGAAGAGTCAGTTTGAAACCATGTAGCGGCTCAATATTTGAAGATTCGGCGTCCTAACTTCAATTCAAGAAACAAGTGGTCAATAATAATCTACTAACTTTCCTCTGGAGGAATATCGACAACTCAATTGAGATTTCAAGCTCAAGCCTCAAACTCAAACTTCAGGACTAGATTTTTAGATCAATGTACCCACCAGAACAAGGCAGGTGATAACTGAAGATGAAAGGAAGACTTGAAAGAAAAAGACAGCCGAGACAAGTAGAATAGAATAGATATTGTAGTGTCTCCTTTCAATTTTATTATATTTAATGTAACAATAGGAGCTACAGACCGGGATCTTGATGGGAAAAGACTCAACTCTCTAATCTATCCACCCATCCATCTCTGCACCTATTTGAACTACACATGACTTGATTCTCTTATAACCCGAGATATGCAGGCTGCCTGAAGCCAGGGCTCAGTCACTCTTGCTTAATCTTTATTTTTTTATTGATTTATTTATTTTTCCTTCCTTTTAATAATGGTTAGGTCAAAAACTAGGCACGCTCACTTTTTTGCTTAAAAACTCTTCAAGTTCTCAAGCAAAGAGAGACATTCAGTGAACACCTAATTTTTAACCAAACCTAAGTTATGTACCTTTTTTAGTGTTTATATATTTATTTTTTGAATCTAAACTAGATATTTTAATTTTTATCTTATTTATAATAACTTTATTTAAAATAATTTGAAAACTAGAAAAATAAAGTCAAATTTTAGTGTAAGTTTTGTTTTAAAGAAGAAAAAATTTCTAAAAATATATGCTTTCTTTTAATTTCGATTCTAAATAAATAATCTAGTATTATTAGTATTTTCTTAATTATATCTTAATTTTAGCAAGTTAACTTTCCTATAACAACAACATACCCCATTGGCTCAAAAGGCTCCCGCTCATTGCGGGGTGAGGAGGGGTCGGATGTATGCAGCCTAACCCCTATGTTTAAAAACGTAAAGCGGCTGTTTCTGAATGACCCATGAGGAGAGTCAAAAGTTACATTGACTAACTGCTACTTCACAAATGAAAAAAGCGCAGATAGTTTAAAGAGCCATTTTGCTTTACTCCGTCATACTCCAAGGCCAAAAAATAGTCAATCTTTGGCTCCATCCGAGAGTGATGGAAGCTAGTTAACTTTCCTATATATCTTTTAATTTAAAATAGTTTTCGAACATTTTATTTTTTTCTCTTCAAAACAAAAAACAAAACAAAAATGAGGTAAAAAAGAAAAATCAAAATAAAGCTAAACTACCTAAAATCCTAAAACTACCCTAACCAACACTCACATCTACATAAACCTCACTACACTAACCTTTTCCTCACTAACTCCATTAATTTTCCACATCCCTATACTTACTCACCCACATGATACTAATCACGACATTAAGAACTGTTAGACCCCGTATTTCTTTAAATTAAGGACATTTATCCAATTTGGAAATTTTGTTGCGGATGTCGTGTAATTTGAACTTAAGTATATTTCCTGTGCATAATTAAGTTTGAGTCGGAAGTCCT
>JAOTQR010000092.1:7692489-7706957 GCA_025774065.1 Solanum ossicruentum
ATTGGGACGATTATGTTTATGCATGAGTAGGTGTCCCTAACGGGCACAGGTCACGGCCCTCGGTGGGGTCGTGACATTTGTAGTAGCCCATATAGATTCTTTTGGCACCTCTTGATTATGCTTATGTCACACTTGGAAAATTCTCTTGCTCAAAGTTAAGGGTGAAAAAATTTTGACCTCATTGTTTTATGTGCATGTTGTGGTGAGCTTTAGATATAAAGTTCAATGGCATGACTTGTTGATCTAGAACTTGACCCGAATGTTTGTTGAGGCAAAATTTAATTTTGAGCAACATCTAATTTGGAAAAGGATTTTTGACTTTCTTTGATCCAATTGTGCCTTGTAAGCCTACCAAATAACACGTGATCCCTAGTGGTTCTCTTTTTGACCCTTAAACACCTTTATTTTGATAACCATATCTTAGTTTATATCCTTTTGAATGAACAAATGCACCACTCTATTTTTCTCCCATCTTTATGGATGCACCGACAAAGTTTTAAGTCGGATGACAAAGTGAAAGTGAAAAATAGGATAGTAAAAAAACTACAATAAAAAGAGAAAAATTCAAAAAAAACAAGGAGAAAGTCCGGAAAGAAAAAGAAAGAAAAGCAACCAAGCATATAAAGATCAAATGTGAAAATGAAGAAAATAAATTGAGGGCATAGTGTAATGCTTGGGGAGGAAATGGTCACTTTATCCAAAAAAATTATCTTACCCATTCCAAGCCTACATTTTAAGTTGAATACAAGTCCTACTTGATTTCATTTTCAATGTTCTCACATTAGTGGATATTTACATGAAGGTCAAGCATATGGCATCTCAACCTCATACACTGAATATCTTTCTGAGTGTGAGTGTCTCTCAAAATGTTCTACGATCCAAATTCTTCTGTTTTGTGTGAATTGGGACTCTATTTTTGCGAAAGATGAGCACACGAATAATTTTAACCCCATACTAGATGCAAGATGAATAAATCTTGTCAATATTTAAGTATGTTTGAGGTATCATTTGACATTATAGAAATTACTTCAAAGTTGACCTCAATTTTTTCTAGAAATAGTGGAAAGTTATTCATATGCATAATACTAATTGTTGGTACCAGCTAAAGTCAATACATGATTAATCAAAAAAATTTTTCCTATCTAATACTCTTTTTAGAAGAAACCCTTTTGTAAAAAGAAATAATAATAAGAAAAGAAAATATTTTTTGATTGCACTGAAGTACATTTGACCTGATTATTGTTTCACAAGATACGTAGGCAGCCCTATCTATGGGGTTCGGTCCAACCAAATAAAAATTACAAAATTCATAGTTAGAAAACTGGGGCAAAAGTTTTATTCTCTTTCTTTCTACCGGATCAATTCCTAGAGTTGAAGGTCAATCCCACCCATTCGAACCCTTGTGACTTCCTTTCTTTCCACCCTTACCTATAAGTCATGTTACGACCAAAGAATGACCCTTAAATCAACCTTTGAAATGTCAAGCATAAGCATATTAAAATTATAAAACAATGGCACAAGGCGTGATACTCTTCTTTAACAATAAATAAATAAATAAATAAAAATGAGAGAGTCTTATTGGTGAAGACCTAAGGGGCACCATAAGGCGAAGGTAAGCTTGAGAGAATAAAAATGAGAGAGTCTTAACCTCCTATAAGGCACCATAAGGTGAAGGTGAGATTGAGAGAATAAAAGTGAGAGTCCTGTCGGTGAAAAATGTTAAAGGGCACCATAAGGCGAGGGTAAGTTGTGAGAAATTAAAAATGAGAGAGTCTTATTGGTGAAAACCTTAAGATGCACCATAAGGCGAGGGTGAATTGAGAGAAACTAAAAATGAGAGAGTCTTATTAGTAAGAACCCTAGCAAGAGTCATAAGGCGATTGAGATCTCAGACTTTATTATGATTTATTGAAGTATGTGGAACTCAAAGTCAAATCTTGATAAATCGATAAGTATTGGTGAATAGTTTGGGTGGATGGATTGGAAGGATTAATTCAAACCACATGTCATGCTCGATAGAGTCAGCTACTGTACTCAAATAATTTCTCTATTTCCTTCCTTGCTCTAAAAGCGATCCTTCTCATTGAATCTTTTTTCCCTTTGTTTTCATTATTTTTTCCTTTCTTTTTATTTTTTCCCCTTATGTCATTTGGTCGGGTTCATGTTAAAAAAGGGAGGTAGGGTGGGTGATAAAGGATAAAGGATTTTAAGACTTGCTGCCAGCTTTTTAATTGCACAAAGTGAAGTATCTAGCCAATAGACAAAATTCAGATTAAGGAGAAATGTCGATGAGTTGTCATCTATCAATAGGTTTGAATTTTAGGAAAACACATATGTTTAATGAAGGTAGGAATAATTGATATCATGAATAAAGGTGAGTACTGGATTAAATCCACGGGAATTCTAGGTACTCATATTTGGGCTAGTCATCAACCAACCAACGATGGGCATTAACCACCTGGAGGAAAGATCAAAATGATGAGTATTAAAGTGGTCATTTTCAGAAGTCAAGACCACACCAATCACCATGCTTTAGGAATTTGAAAAGTTACTTTGAAACAAGGATATAAGTTGTACTCAATTGATGGTTCAGAATCCTAAATACTCGATCTAGATTATGGTGAGAAAAAATACAATGCTACAATACTAGTTTGTCTCACTCAATTGAGATGAAATTGGTTAACTTTTCAAAACATTGAGGATCGTGATTATATAAAAAAACAAGATTCTTTATCCTTCCATGTCTAAAAGATAATCTATGTTTAACACTGACAAAATTTTTTAATCTAAACTTGGGCAAAAAATTTTGTTTGTATTGTTGGTGTGTAGTATGGTAGGACTCTCTTGTATAATGAGATTTAGTATAGCAAGACCTTCTAGGATAATCGAGTTTACTGTACAGGACCGTCCTGGATAATGAGATTTAGATTAGCATCAGGAGTCTTCTGATAATGAGACTTAGCATAGCAAGACCCTCCTGGATAATGGGACTTACCGTAGTAGGACCTTCTTGGATAATGGGATATAGCTTAGCAGAACCCTTCTGGATAATCGGATTTTGCGTAGCAGGACCCTCCTGGATAATGAGATTTAGATTAGCATGACCTTCCTGAATAATGGAACATAGCATAGCAGGCCCCTCCCAGATAGTGAGATTTAGATTAGCATTAGGACTCTCCTAGATAATAGCACTTTGCATAGCAGGACCCTCCTAGATAATGAGATATAGATTATTAGGACCCTGCTAAGTCCCACTTCCTAGATAATGAGATATAGATTATTAGGACCCTCCTGGGAAATGGGACTTAACATAGCAGGACCATCCAAGATAATGGTACTTAGATTAACATCAGGACCCTCCTGATAATGAGACTTAGTGTAGCAGGACCCTCCTGGATAATAGGATTTAGATTAGCAGGACCCTCCAAGATAATGGTATTTAGATTAGAAGGGCCCTCCTAGATAATATGATTTAAATTAACATCAGCACCCTCCTGGATAATAGGACTTAGCATAATTGGACCCTCTTGGATAATGAGATTTAGCTTATCAAGTCCCTCCTAGATAATGGGAATTAGCATAACAGGACCATCCTGAATAACGGGATTTAGATTAATATCAAAGACCCTTCTAGATAATGGGACTTAGTGTAGTAGGACCCTCCTAGATAATGGGATTTAGATTAGCAGGACCCTCCTGGATAATGGGATTTAGATTAGCAAGACCCTCCTAGATAATGGGATTTAGATTCTCAAGGCCCTCTTGGATAATGTGATTTAAATTAACATCAGGACCCTCTTGGATAATGGGACTTAGTGTAGCAGGACCCTTCTGAAAAATGGGCAATTGGAGATTCGTTAAGAACATGTGTGTTTGAATTTCATCTTTAAGCTTGTGATTCTTATTGAAATTGGATTTACTAGTTATTAATTCTATTGTATAAGTGTTCAATTATGTTTTCTCAATCCATTAGTAGCTAAATCCACAACTAGGATTGTGGGAACCATGAAGAACTAACAATGTAAAATAGAATAATTCATAATTCTTGGAAGGTGTGTATGCATGTATTTATTAACTCTCTTCATTTTGCATGTATTTTGGTGGTGGAAAACATAAGAACTTTCCTAGTGTTACTGACTAGACCAAAGTTGTATGAATAGGAAAAGAGATTAACTAAAAGGATTTGATTGATATGTTCTCGTCTAATCAACCAAATTGGGCTAAAGGGAGGTTGTAGACTAATAGGTAAGAGTTAGTAATGCACACTATGGAGATGGGCCAAGTCACATAGTGAAATTCACCTCTCACCTTTGACCAAAGAGCTTGATGAACATAACTTACTGAAATGACCCCAAAAGAATAGTGCCCAAAAATGTGCCTTGAAAGTGCCCAAAATCGTAATTTTCATATATCTCAAAATTCATGCGTGATATCAAAAATCTGACTTTATATTCTTGTTTAGGGAAAAAATTGAGTGGAAAATAGGTCTGACCTCGATTTAAGAGCAATCGTATCAACATTTGATAATCACAAAATGCGATTTCCAAAGAGGTCTTCGCGCACCTTGGCGCGCCTCAGTGTATTTTGTGCCAGTTTTTTAAATCTCGATTCAAGACTTTTGGGTCTTGGGCCTAAGTCTTCCCAAGCGTGAAAATACCTTTACTTAGCCATATTTCACCTTCATATCATACAAGACATTCCCCAATACTCTCTCAAACACGTAGACTAATATTTCACTTAAAATTCAAGTGCCAAATCTCATTTCGGATCTTAAGGATTTCACTCAAGCTTCAAGTTTTCACATCAATCTTCATCAAGGAATTCTCCAATGTTGAGGTATATGGGCTCCAACCATTCCGTCCTTTTTACATAAAGTACATGTTTCTAAGTTGATTTTACTTATGGGTCTCCTATTATAAATTTGACTATGCACTATGTTGGGGTTTTGTAAAATTGTGACTGTTTATGCATGTTTTGAGCTATGAATCTAAGATCATGATGAGTTTTCAGGAGGGGTTTCAATGTATTTTGAAAGGTAGTATCACCAAGTGTTGGAGGGTTGATTTAATTCAAGTTTTCTTTCATGATTTCACTCTTGAATTATGTGGTTTTACACTAGTATACATACCCACCATGTGTTTGATAAAATATCCGGTTTAGTGTTCTAGAGCTATTGATGATTCATTGTATGACCTATGACTTGGACAATTTTTTGATGATGAAAGGAAGGTATATATGTGTTCTTTTCATGGAAAGTACCTATAGTGTTGCACTTTGACCACTCCTAGTTGAGGGGGGTGCTATGCCTCAACCACCATGGATGGCAGGGTGTGACCACCATCAACCAATTGAGGGATTGATACTTCAATCACCATGGATGGCGGGGTGTGACCACCATCAACCATTTGAGGGGTTGATACCTCAATCACCATAGAAGGTAAGGTTAGACAACTATCAACCAATTGAGGGATTGATACCTCAATCACCATGGATGGTAGGGTGTGACAACTATCAAGAGGTCTCTTACTACACATGCAATATGTTCGATATAAGCATGTTTACTTCCAGTATCACTCATGCATGCCATCAACAACATTACCCCATTACCTCAAAAGGCTCCCGCCCATTGCGGGGTAAGGGGGGATCGGATGTACGCAGCCTGACCCCTATGTTTAAAAACATAGCGCGACTGTTTCCAGATGACCCATGATGAGCGTCGAAAGTTGCATTGACTAACTGCTACTCATGTATGCCATATTGCTATATATTCCTTTATTTCCTAATTATGCATTTGGATTATGTTGCTTGTCTCTTTTTGCACTGCATCTTACATACTTAGTACATTCAAACACACTAACACATACTTTATGCCTTCATAATGTTACCATGTAGGAATCAGAGCTCTTCATGATCATCCTCATCCTCCCCGTGGCTAGTACTATCTCTACAAAGCAAGTTGGTGAGTCCTCAATTTCGGAGACAACGTCTTTGATCTAATGCTATGTAACAAAGACTCTCTTTCCTTGTCTGATTGCTTGTCTTGGCCCCTGCTAAGTTCTATGTTTAGAGATGTTGTTGGACAAGTTATGTAATTATGCTTGAGCTTGACTCTTTGATGTTTTATGATATGAAAGACTTTTCTTAGCCTCTTCTCTTATTTCTATTCTCTATTGTTGTTTAATTGCTTCCATGATCGAGGATGTGTAATGATATGCTAAGAGGCATGTTTGGGGTCCTTTCGGATTCCCCATTCGCCGTGTCACATCTAGGCCTTAGGCTTGGGTCGTGATAAACTTGGTATCAGATCACTAGGTTGTTAATGATCCTCGACATCCAATGCACCTATTGATTAGAGTCTTATTCATCGTTATGTTGTGCACTCCAGCTATGACTAAGAGGCTATAAGACATTTTAGGAAATATTTTCCTTCTTCATGATCTATGTCATGCTATAGAAGTTAGGTATGGTTTCCCCTCTAACAAATTTTTTTGCCATATTTAGATTATGCTTAGCACAAAATGAAAAAGAGCATATACTCCCAAAGAACAATCGGCTCCTAGAGATCTCTAGGATGTTATCATATTGCTAGCTCAAGTTATGGCTAATCAAGTCAATTAAGGGGACCAAGCCCCTTATGCTCCTATTTCGACATCTCGGGTAAGAGACTTTCTGAGGATGAAACCACCAGAGTTCTATGAGTCTAAATTGGATGAGGACCCTCAAGAATTTGTTGATAAGATGTGCAAAGTGTTGGCTATTATGGGTGTGAGATCAGAAAAGAATGTAGAGTTGGCGGCTTACCAACTCAAGGGGGTGGCACAAATATGATATACTCAATGGAAGGAGGAGAAGGGGAACAACAATATGATTCTATGTGAGGAGTTTAAGGCGGCTTTCCTCAATCGGTTCTTCCTCTTTATCTTAGGGAGGCCAAATGATGGAGTTCATGAATTTGAACCAAGGATCTATGAGTGTGAGGGAGTATGCCCTCAAGTTCAACCAACTCTCTAAATATGCTCCACACTTGGTTGTCGAGTTGAGGTTTAGAATGAATAAGTTTGTGATGGGTGTATCTGATTTGTTGAATGAGGAGTATCGGGCCGCTATGTTGATTAGTGACATGTATTTATCCTGCATAATGACTTATGCCGAACAATTGGAGGGGGAGAAGTTGAGAAAGAGAAGGAGTAATATGGCCAAGAGAGCCTATTTTGATGGTAAGTTCCCAAGTCCCAAAGGTGGCCGGTGTCACCAAGGCCAAGGGTTTTTCTCATGTTCCTAGTGGAAGATTTTCTAATAACTACCCAAGGCCCCAAGGAGGTAGTGTTATGGTGCCTAGACCTATGTTCCCAATATGTGGTAGAGGCCAAGATTGCTTATGTTTGAGGGACACTAATGCTTGCAATAGTTATGGGGAAGTGGGTCATAAGAAGATTGATTGCCCTTGGAATCAAAACAAGGGTAAAGATGTTCATCCACAAGGTCGGGGTGTTAATACAGTTCCTTTGGGGAGAGGAGGACAACAATGTTGTGCCCTAAGGCATAATCAGCACTATGCACTCCAAGGAAGACAAGGGGTTGATGAGGTGTCCGATGTCATCACCGGTATGTTAAGAGTCTTTGATTTTGATGTGTATGCATTAATAGATCCGAGTGCCGCTCTTTTTTTTGTTACTCCTTTTTTTGCCAAAAAGTTTCATGTTGAGCCAAATTATTTTGTGAGTCTTATGAGGTGTCTACTCCCATTGGTGCATCTATTATTGATAGAAAGGTCTATAGAAATTGTCTCATTTGCATCTTGCATCAAATATTGTTTTGTGATCTTGTTGAGTTGGATATGGTGGATTTTGATGTCACTCATGGGATGGATTGGTTGCATACTTATTATGCCTCTATTGATTGTAGTATCCGTAGGGTCAAATTCTAATTCCTAAAGGAACCCATCCTTGAGTGGGAGAGTCGTGATGTGGTGGTCAAGGGTAGGTTTATCTCTTGCATTAAAGCCCAAAAGTTGATCTCTAAGGGGTGTCTCTATCATCTTGTGAGGGTTAGGGATGTTGAGTCTAAAGTCCTTCCCATAGAGTCGGTTCCGGTGGTTAATGAGTTCCTAGATGTCTTCCTTAGTGAGCTTCCCGGTGTTCCTCCTGAAAGGAAAATAGATTTCCAGATAGATCTCCTTCCCGACACTCAAGCTATTTCTATTTCTCCTTACCGTATGGCCCCAGCAGAGTTGAAGGAGCAATTAAATGACTTGTTGGAAAAGGGTTTTGTTAGGCCTAGTCAATTACCTTGGGGTGTATCGGTGTTGTTTTTAAAGAATAAGGATGGGTCCCTTAGGATGTATATTGACTAGCGGCAACTTAATAGAGTCACCATCAAGAATAAGTATCCTTTACCAAGGATTGGTGATTTGTTTGACCAACTTCAAGGGGCTAGTCACTTCTCTAAGATTGATCTTTGGTCCGGGTATCAACAAATGAAAGTGAGGGAGTCTGAGATTCCCAAGACGGCTTTCGGACTAGATATGGGCACTATGAATTTGTAGTTATGTCTTTTGGGTTGACCAATGCACTAACCATCTTCGTGGATCTTATGAATAGGATCTTTAAACCCTTCCTTGATTTGTTTTTTTGGTTTTCATTGATGATCTCTTGATCTACTCTCGTAGTGAGGAGGAGCATGTGAGTCATTTGTGGGTGATGATTCAAAGACTAAGGGAAGAGAAATTGTATGCCAAGTATGAGAAGTGTGAATTTTGGTTGAAAACGACTGCCTTTCTAGGTCATGTGGTGTCGAGTGATAGTGTTAGGTGGATCCTAAGAAAATGGAGGTGATTAGACATTGGCCTAGACCATTGACCCCATCGGACATTAGAAGTTTCGTGGGCTTAGTGGGTTACTACCGGAGATTTGTGAATGGGTTCTCTTCTATTGCTTCTCCCATGACTAAGTTGACTCAAAACAAGGCTAAGTTTGTGTGGATCGATGAGTGTGAAAAGAGTTTCCTAACCTAAGACATAGAGATTCCTACTTGGAAGTGGGACGAAATTAACATGGATTTTATGGTTGGGTTGTCTAAGACTAGAAAAGGTTTTAATTCTATTTGGGTTATGGTTGATATAATGAAAAAGTCGACTCGTTTTCTACCAGTTAAGACTACATACCGAAGATTATACTAAGTTATACATTCATGATTTCGTTAGATTGCATTAGAGCCCTTGTCTATCATATTGGATCGCGGTGTTCAATTTACTTTGCACTTTCGGAGGTCCTTCCAAAGAGATCTTGGTACCAAAGTAAATATTAGTATGGCCTTTTGTAACACCCCACACTTTTACATGTACTAATGCTATAGGAATAAATCATGTTCTGATTTGGTCAACTTAGCGTCAATTCTTGAAAGTTCTTGATTCTTGTGTTAGCGGGCGATATGGGCGTCTAACGCTTAAGAGGGTCTTGTCTATATGTGCTTTATGTTAAAATGAAGATATCACAATCTTAAAGAAAGTAAGAGAATTAAGGCATTTGTATGAATTAATAATCTAGTAGGTAAGTTACCTACTTGCTTAGGTTGAATGTGCTAGCTAAGCGGAGACGAGGTTCGATGTCAAATTTTTCCAAGTCTGATTATGAATACAGTTTGTGTTAATATTGTAACTTTAGCTTATGTTTTCAGATCATAAGTGAACTTAACTTTCAGTTTGGGAAGCATAGAGAATGGGAACAAGCCCATCCCAATTCATTGGTAATTTTGGCCCAAAGTAACTAAAGGGAAATGAGAAGAATGGGCAACAAAAGGCCCATCGGATTTGGAACCCAATTAGGCTTAATTTTGAAGTCCAAGCTGCTGCATAACCATACTTACTATTTGTGGTATTAAGTGGTCTTATATGGTCAAAAGGCCCAAGGAAATTCGTCCTAGTGAGGCCCTTTAAGTGGGGATTATAAGCAGCAAATTTCAGTCCCCATTTAGACTTAGAAAAATTTCAGCTTTCCCCATTTTCTCTCTACACGTTTCTTGACCTAGCAGCAGCAGCCAAAGGATCTCTTAGGCTTCACAAGGAGTTTCTCAACTTTGAAGATAAAGGTAAGTGGTTATAATTATGTTTTTGGCAAGGTTTCTTCTTAAGAATCAAGAAGTACATGATAATATGATATGCTGAAAATTCTGGACAGCATGTGTCCATAAAATTGCTGCACTCTTACCTTTTATTTTAGTGATTTCTAAAGGGTTTGTGAGCTGTATTATGAAGAGAATTTGATATTCTTAACATGATTTGAGTTGTAGATATTAACCTAAGGTTGCTGCTCAGATTTTGGTTTCATTTAACAATTAAGTTTTATTGTGCTATCTTAAGTGTGATGTTGGTCGGAAGTTGTGGGTTGTTGGATTTGAAGCTATTGGCTCATATTCTTAATGACTTCTTGGGTGTTGTTTTATGACTGAATTAACACTTTTTGTATGTGTAAATGTTGTTGGAATAGTTTTGTGAGAGTTGGAAAAGGTTTGGAATTGTCGTCGTCAAAATGTAGCGAAGGGGGGAGTAATGTTATGTTGTCCATTTATAAGTTGTGTAGAATTGTAGTATGTTATTCCACAACTTACCCCTGATTTGGGACTGTTTTTGGACTATATTAAGACTGGTTTTATGAGGTAAAATCATTGGAAATAATTTTGGTAAAGTTAAAATAGTTCCGGGATTGTTGATGTTGAAGTGTGGTGAAAGGATATATCATTGTGCTGCTTGTTAGTATATTGTAAAGAATTGTTGTGTGTTGTGTTTTGTGGACTATTTAGGGACTGAAAATAAGATGTACATGACATGTATATAATGGTTGTTAGAAAATACATTTATAAGTGAAAAGGTTAAAGAAATGTCTTTGCGTCACTAATTGAAAGCTTGTTGTCCAGGTGATCATTTTTATAATATTGGATTGCCTAGAAGTGTTATGTTGCTGCTAATACTAATTTTATTGCCTAATATGGTGCAGATAAATATTTTAGGGGAAGGAAGCCACTCCAAGGTAGTAACAAGGTCATACAACGAGGTATGTAAGGCTACTTGATTTCATATCATTTGGCATGAAACATAGATCCTTCGGTAAGTAAAGGCATTTATCTACTCCAACATGACAAGCAGCCATGTATCCACTCTTACACATGTTCATATGCTCCTATATGTGGTTCCCTTCAAATCTATATACATACATGGATACCGAGTACATGAGTTGTTTCATTGATACGCATCTCGTTGCTTATGTAACATACTCTCTTCAATGCCATGTTATCTTGAATGTTTATTTTCATGTTATATATTGCATATACAGCCCAAAATCTCCAATATTAATACCACTAAAAGGATCATCTCAAACGTAATTGAAAGATTAAATATATATTTTTTGATAGGTGGTAGCTCGAGGGGTGGAAGCATCACCTAGCCAGGGACAATCCTATCACTGGTGGTAGCCCGAGGGGTTAAGGAATAACCTAGCCAGGGATGACCCCGATACAGTTTACTACTGAGCATTTGTTTATTTAAAGTTTATGATGTGCACAGATACTACAGTAAAGGTAAAGCAATATAAAGAACATAAAGTATATGATCCCAAAGTATATATAAAGGTGGTCTCTTATTCTACACCTGTGCATAGTTTCATTTGACATTGTTACTTCATGTACAGTATTTCATGACTTACATACTCAGTACATTATCTCGTACTGACATCCCTTTTGGGGGACCTGCATTTCATGCTGCAGGTACAGGTGCTAGTAGATCTCCCCAGTAGAGTCTAGGACATTCAGCTGTTGTTACCAAGATTTAGGTTGCTCCGGAGCTTTGTGTGTGTCTAAAGTTTATATGTTTGTTCTATGTAATGAGTTGAGGCGGGGCCTGTCCCGACCCTTAACAGATACTCTCTTATTTAGAGTCTTTGTAGACTATGTAAATTAAAGTGTGGTCATGTTTTGTACTTTCGACACCGTGGCCCCAACGGCCTAGTCATATGCATTTTGTTTTAGGTGTGTATCACTGATTACTTGCATAAATACATGTTGAATATACAATCCTTTATAAAATGTATAGAAAGTGCATAGGTACAGGTTGGTTCTCCCGAGCCTTATTGGCAACAGGTGCCAATCCGCCCTAACAGGACTTGGGGCGTGACAGAAGTGGTATCAGAGCGGGTCATCCTAGGGAGTCTACAAATCCATGTCTATGTAGAGTCTTGTTTATCGATGTGTTGTGCTCCACATTTACAAGCAGGAGGCTATGTGGTATTTCGGAGTTATTACTTTCCTTTCATTCTTTAGATCGTGCCATAGGGCTAGGTGAGTTATGTCTAATTCCTAAATTGTGTCTAATTCCTAAATTGTTTTGTACAGCTAGCAAGTATGCCAGAAACTGGGAAGAGCAAAGGTAAAGGAAAGGTAGTAGAAGTGGTGGCTGGTTCGCCTAGTCATGTGAGACCATGAAATGAGGCTCAAGATGAGTCTCTTTCACGGACATCTCTAACCCCTCCAGCTCCTGATGAACTCAGAAATAGTGAAGTTCCCCTAGAACTATCTATTGATGTTACAGTGCAGGATTTAAGAAATGCTGTTCAACTACTTACATAGTTGCTGGGCAAAGCCATAAACAAGAAGATCTAATTGTGGGTACCAGTGGTGCAAATAGGACAGCTGGCATGAGGATATGTCATTTCCTTAATTTGGACCCTCCAGCCTTCACTGGTTCTGATCCTAATCAAGATCCCCAAGACTTTATTGATTAGATTTAGCGCACTTTAGATGTCATTCATGTGAGTGGTACAGAAGTTGTTGAGTTAGCGGCATACAGGTCGAAGGGTGTGGTTGTATTGTAGTATGAAACATGGAAGCAATCCAAAGATATAGATGCTCCTCCAACCAGCTGGAATGAGTTCAAAGAGGCCTTTCTTGATCATTATTTGCCATTAGAGATCCGAGAGGCCCGTGCAGACCAGTTATTGAACCTCCACCAGGGGAATATGAGCGTGAGGGAGTATAGTCTGCAATTTAATTCTCTATCCAGGTATGCTCCTAACATAGTTGCTACTATGGTAGATAGAGTTCATCGATATGTGGATAGATTAGATACATATCTAGTCAGAGGTTGTACCATTGCTGCATTAAATAAAGATATGGATATAGCGAGAATGCAAGCTTTTACGCAGAAATTGGAGGATCAAAGGCAAAAGAGAAGGACAAAGGAGTTAGAAAGGGCACAGTCCAAGAGGAGCAGATCTTCAGGGCAGTTTACACAGTCCCAAAGTGAGTTTAGGCCTCGGTTTTCTAACAGGCCGCCTAGGCCATCATTCTCCTATTCTGCAGCCAGTGCTCCACCACAGATTCAAGGGTCTAGAAGTAATCAGTTTAGTCAATGAGGTGAGGGACAAGGTTCACGAACAACAAGAGGATCAGCAGGCCAGTTAATGACTCCTAGGCAGCCCTGTAAGCAGTGTGGAAGAAGTCATCCAGGTATATGTCATTTTGGGACAAATGTTTATTATTGTTGTGGTGCGCCAGGGCATATGATAAGAGATTGCCCGAGGAGGCGCATGGGTGATATAGCACAATCTTCTGGTTCAGCTGTTGCATCATCATCAACAGTTCCTCCATTAAGTAAAGGTCAACAAGCACCTATGGGTCGTGGTAGAGGTGCGAGAGGAGTAGCTAGCTCTAGCGGGGTCCAGAATTGCACTTACGCTTTGGGGAGTCGGCAAAATTTGGAAGCTTCACCTGATGTGGTCACAGGTACATTGTCCATATCCTCTCATAATATATATATGCATTAATTTACCTTGGTTCTACATTATCATATATCACCGCACTAGTTGTTGGGAAGCTTAAGAGAACACCTAAATTATTGAATAAACCATTTGAAGTGTCTATATCAACCGGTGAATTTATTATGGCTAGAAGGGTTTATTGTGGATGTGTCATAACTATTCGTGATCGTGACACATTTGTTGATCTTATTGAGTTAGAAATGGTGGAATTTGATGTTATTATGGGTATGGATTAGCTATCATCTTGTTATTCCACCGTGGATTCCCGAACTAAGAAAGTATACTTCCACTTTCCAAATGAGGCAGTTCTTGAATGGGAAGATAATATTGGGGCACCAAAGGGGAAGTTTATCTCTTATCTTAAGGCCAGAAAGATGATATATAAGGAGCATATATGTCATTTAGTTAGAATAAGGGATATGGAGGCAGAATCGTCAACTCTTCAATCAGTTCTAGTGGTGAATGAATTTATTGATGCATTCCCTGATGAACTTCCAGGCTTACCTCCTGAACGAGAAATAGATTTTGGTATTGATTTACTTCTAGGCACTCAACCCATTTCTATCCCTCCATATAGAATGGCCCTAGCGGAGTTGCGTGAATTAAAGGAGCAATTGAAAGACTTATTGGAGAAGGGTTTTATAAGACCTAGTGTGTCTCCCT
>JAOTQR010000092.1:7707057-7733776 GCA_025774065.1 Solanum ossicruentum
AAAGCAATATAAAGAACATAAAGTATACGATCCCAAAGTATATCTAAAGGTGGTCCCTTATTCTACAATAGTGCATGATTTCATTTGAGTTGTTATTTCATACACAGTATTTACTACCTTACATATTTAGTATATTATCTCGTACTGAGTCCCTTGCGGGGGACCTGCATTTCATGTTGTAGGTACAAGTGCTAGTAGATCTCTCCAGTAGAGTACAGGACATTCAGCTGTTGTTACCAAGTTCTAGGTTGCTTCGGAGCTTTGTGTGTGTTTAGAGTTTATATGTTTACATTGTACAGTTAATTCAGACGGGGCCTATCCCGAATATTTATGGATACTTTCTCTCCACTAGAGGCTTTGTAGACTATGTAAACTAAAGTGTGGTCATGTCTCGTACATTGGACACGGTGGCCCCAATGGCCTAGCTATGCGTATCTCCTTTTAGATTGTTATTATTGTTTATCTTCTTAGAAGTATAACAAACATAGAAAATTCCTTAAAATATGTATACAAAGAACATAGATATAGGTTGGTTCTCCTAAGCCTTATCGCTAACGGGTGCCAGTCCGCCCTAACGGGACTTTGGGGCATGATATTATTATCTTGTGAAAATCCTATGGGGTTAAATTCGTTGGGTTGACTGATTTTATAATTCTATTAAGGCAATAACTCATATATACATTTGATGTATCTTTTGAATGTGCTTTCTTATCTCCAATGTTAGATGTTCTGAGCAAATAGGGAACGATTCATATTTTATTTTGAGACAATTGGTAAGGAAGAATGTTTAGGTTTGCTGTAGTGTCGCATATGTTTTTGCTTTTGTTTTAGTGACCCCTGATGCTTTCTGGTTAGTTGTTTGTCTTTGTGGAAAGGGTAGAGGCTGCAAGGACCCATTACGAGTCGTAGGGCACCTTACGAGTCATAGTGACCCTTTGTAGAAGGTAACAGTCATCTAAGGTGCCTTAACATTTTCCATATGAGACCTACCTATTACTAGTAACTCTTGTTACGAGTCGTAGTAGTGGTTTCGTGGCTTTGATCTGAACTCTCAAAATGTCTCTGAAATGAGGCACAAGCTCGGACTACGACTCGTAGGACCCCCTACAAGTCGTATCTGTGTCTCGCAGCTAATTCCAGAATGCATTTCCCTTAGACACCTTGGTATTATAAGTATATTGTATGAACTAATCGCCCTACGAGTTGTACCTCCACCTCGTATCTGCAACCCTGCACCTGGTTCAAGTATTTTACTAAAGAAATTTTATTGTTTGCTATTTGATTGCTTTTATGTGTTATCTTGTTGGTACAAGACGTCATTGGACTCATGCTTTGGTTTTTGATGATTTTGCAGAGACAACACCTCCAAGAAGACGAGGAGTTATTGTCCCAATTCTAGGACACCAACTGAGGGATAAAACATCAGATGAAGATTAATTCGTTGAGGAGATAAACATGCAGGCTGACCCCGAAGCCAACGTACCCTTGACCAGATCACAAACATGGGTTTCGATGGAAGTAGATGGCCCCTTCCAGTCTGAAGAGGAGGGTGACGAGGAAGGGTCAGATGATGATGCCTGACTTTCTGAGTCCAGTTCCCTTGATGTATCTCAAGCTCAGCATGAGGATACTTCTCCCCCATAACCAGTCAAACTCTACTTACATTGTCGCCTTCACAGACCCACAAAACATGAGATAATGTGTCCCAGGGATGAAAGAGATCTATGAAAAGGGACTAGAGCTTAAAAGCCAAGGGAGGCCAGTAAAGAGATTCCACGAGGAAGCTAGGTTGAAAGATTCATGACTAAGTAGTATGCCAGGGTTAGAGGCTAAAATTGAGCGGCATAGACTAGGTTGGCTATCATAGGAACAAGGGAAGTATGCCCTTTACGTGGTTAGAGAATTTTATGCCTCCTACTATGCTACTGTTGCAGAGATCTACCAAGGCTCAAAAAGCCCATTGAGCAGCAGTGATTGAGTGAAGTCCTAGTCAGAGGGAAGGTTGTTGATATCTCAGAGGAAACCATTCGGCTAGTACAAGTCGGGCCAAACTACAAAGTGCCACATTCCACTGTGGAGTATGAGAGATGAGAAAGGCAGTGAATCATAAGGATGTTGGGCTTAGAACAGAACTCTTTAGGTGGATATCAAGTCAAATTTGGGAGGAAGTTTTTGAGCCAACATGGGTTATGAACCACACAGAGCATATTTTGAAGGCTCATCTCTCATTTAGGGCAAAATTTTGGTGGTCCATTATTAATTGGCACATCAGACCCACTTTTATGGATAATGTGGTCACACTGGAAAGAGTTGTGTTGTTGGCTAGCAACTTGGCGGGGTACGAAATTAATTGGGCTCGGGTTATGGCCGAACAGATACATGAGTCAGTAGTCCGCACTCAGCAGGCGCTGCCATTCCCTATTTTGATATACAAGTTGTGCAAGGCGGCTAGGGTATTAGTCTCTTTCCACTTGGACCCTCATGTAGAGGTGCTACACATAATGGATACCAGTATGATCAAGGCCAACGAAAACCCTGTTGCCCTACAGAGAGTTGTTCCCCCTTCTATTTTAGAGCCATTCCCAGTAGAGCCTTCGACTTATAGTGCATCTCCAGCTGCTACCGACACTACTTCAGTTGCGACAGAGCCCACGCTAGCTGTGGACATCGAGTCCACACCATCCTCCAGTACTCCAGCACCAGCTACAACTTCATTGTAGGTTGATTCTCTTACTTTTGTTGTTGCTTTTCAGGCATTATTATGCAGGGTGGCTATGGCGGAATCCAGACTTCAGGCTCTATCTGCATGGGTCAAACCTTGGGTTGACCAGACCATACGGGACTCCGAGGAGAGATGAAGGCATTCTCCCATGATTTGGTAGATGAGAGAGTTAGAGCGATGGATGCCCGAGTAGATACCTTTGAAGCGAGAGTCCAGCGGAGACTTGAGGGAGCTCGGCCTGCTGACATGAGCATTACGACTGAGGAGTTGGCCATGTTTAGGGCTAACTTATTGTAGATGTTGGCAGCTCTTGTTGCAGTCCCAAAGATGGCACCGGCGGGCAATGAGGCATTTGAGTAGCTAGCGGA
Organism: Solanum ossicruentum; assembly: GCA_025774065.1. NCBI lineage: Eukaryota > Viridiplantae > Streptophyta > Magnoliopsida > Solanales > Solanaceae > Solanum > Solanum ossicruentum. The sequence goes on from JAOTQR010000092.1 coordinate 7,710,148, forward strand.
CCGTCCGAGCATCGGTGGGAAGAGGTCCCTTGAGCAAGATGATGATCTAGAGCCGTCTTAGAAGAGGCCTAGGAGGAGGAGCCCATACCTGAGGCGGTGGTGCAGGAGTTGCTATTGTTGGGGGCTATTCAGCGAGATCGAGAGAAGCACACCCTACATGGAGAGGGTAGTTTCAGTACTGCTGCAAAGGAGATGGTGCCCCAGGACCCCACAGATTAGCCAAAGACCGATGCTTGATGCACCATAATGTTTGACTTCTTTTGACCCCAGTTCTTCAATTTGTCATTATGGATATTTTTTTCCTTTTGTTAAGACAATTTTTATCATTATGTTATTTTTGAATGTTTGTGTTGAATGATATTTTGTTACTTTGATTTTGGATATTAGTCTTTAAATGTTGGTTCTTAATGTATATGTATCTCTATGTTATATTTGCATATTTTCATTTTCTATGTGTTTTTACTTTGAGGATAGAGTATCCTATTTTGGTGGGGTGTGGGAAGTTATGGATTAAGGTGAAGTCTGAGTGACCTCGAGTCCATAACTTCCCCTATTTTTGATCCCAAGGTTTTTTTGCCGTGATTCTTTTTCCTTTTGAATGTTTATTTTTCTGTTGAACCGACATTTTAGGTAGTGTAGATAATATGTAAATTCATAGTAGTGTTATCAGTTGGCATATACATAGTCTTTTATTGCATTTTAAAGTTTTGATGAAAAAGTGGGTACCCTCAAAATTTTTGAGATTGTGGTTGTTGATGCATTCATACATTTTTGAGTATCTGGCAATGTTCATTCTAATATTGTGAAGGTAAGCTAAGGCTGAAAGCATGACCTGTGAGAATATACTTGATTATGGATGCAATGTCATGTGTGTTTGTGAGCTTATTTTACTGCATTCATGCATCTTGTATGGACTTAAAACTTGCCTTAGTACTCTAAGATTGGTTTGGTGATGCGGTGGATATGGAAAGGATCTTAGGCCTCTATTCTTTGAGCGAACCCACTTTTAGCCTAAAATGACCCACCAAAATGAGTGAGAGAATCCCTTGTTCCAAATTTTTGAGCTTATCATTTACTCATTTTTCTCGACACCTTGCTAATTTAACCTTGTTTGATGAAATACCTTGATATAGACCTTGTTCTGTCCTTGCACATGTGAACCTTAATTAAGGCTAAAAGCCTAAGTTGAGGGTGGCTACAAGTTGTGGCCCTGGTTTGAGGAATAGATATTGTGTACCTCATCTCAGGCTAAAAGCCTAAGTTGAAGGTGGCCCTTATTGTGGTAAAGTAATGACAATGAGGTGGTTAGTTGGGAAATAAAGAAAGAAACAAAAAATAATGATCAAAGTGAAGAAAAATAAAAAGAAAAGTGCCTTGAATTGAGAGAAAGTAGCAAGAATTGAGTTCAGAAATAAGGCCCAGCTGAAAATAGAAAGAAAGCACTCGAGAAAAGTTCAAAACAGGTGAATAAGGGTGGATTTATTGAAAAGGGTTGGATTATGAAAGAAAAAAGTGTTGGTAAACATGGTTCAAGGATAGCTTTTAGTCACTACTTGCCTAAAATATCATACCAAAGCCCCCTGGACCTATGTTACAAGCCCATAAGTCCTAAAGTGATCCAAATCTACTTTATCACCAAGCCAAAAGATGAGTATAGAGGCAAGCCTATGGTGTTAGTCAGTATGCATGAATTTCAATTGTGAGAGTGAGAATGCTTCCTCAGTTCCTGAATTCTAAATGCTTTTTTTGAGTGAGTATGAGGGACTTTTTTCTAGTGAGGGCATTTGCACTACTTAGTAGCATATGACTATACCATCGGTTATGGACGGATGATGCACCTTAGCTTGTCATAGTTGGATTGCCAGGTATCTTATTATGTTCTAGTTTTTCTTAATAACGTTGGAATCCTAATTTGAAAATGGTAGTTGTGTACCATAATCGAAGGAGTTGTTGTATATGTTATTAGTGTGGCTACTATATATTTCTCATTGTCTGCTTAGATTGAGTTGTCACTTGGGGACAAGCAACAATTCTAAGTTAAGGTTGTTGATGTGCTATCAAAATACAATACATTTGATGCCCAAAACAAGGGATTTTACGAGTTTTTCATGCGACTTTTTATGGTTTTTATGTATTTTTGTGTTGTTCTTGCTGAAAAGATAGGTTGGAATGATTTTGAAGGAAAGTTGTTGATTTTGCTAAATCATAGGACATACGAGCTCACCTACAAGTCATAGCCCAAGCTACGAGTTGTAGGGTGTGTCATAGCAAGAAATAGAGACCAAAAAACAAAAATTCGCTAAGTGGAGGTCACTCTTATAAGTCCATCCTACGAGTCATAAGACTCACTATAACTCGTATAAGTGGTCGCCTAGCAGGAATCAGAGAGCCAAAATGTTGGACCAAAAATTGAAGGCCAAGACTATGAGAGAAACATAGTCGACTACGACTCGTAGGTCACCCTACGAGTCATACCTGCTAGGCGTACCAGCTGCCAGCTGTCCTTTCTGTGTTATTTTTAGGGTTTATTTGTAAACACTATAAATATATTTAGTTCAGTTTTAAATATATTTAGTTTTTGTGTTGTTCTTGCCGAAAAGATAGGTTGGAATGATTTTGAAGGAAAGTTGTTGATTTTGCTAAATCATAGGACATACGAGCTCACCTACAAGTCATAGCCCAAGCTACGAGTCGTAGGGTGTGTCATTGCAAGAAATAGAGACCAAAAAACAAAAATTCGCTAAGTGGAGGTCACCCATATAAGTCCATCCTACGAGTAATAAGACTCACTATGACTCGTATAAGTGGACTCCTAGCAGGAATCAGAGAGCCAAAATATTGGACCAAAAACTGAAGGCCAAGACTATGAGAGAAACATAAGAGTCGTAGCTCAAGCAACGACTTGTACCTATGTGTTGTACCAGTTTAGTGCAAGATGCCAAGAGCCTGATACAAAACCTCGACTACGACTCGTAGGTCACCCTACGAGTCATACCTGCTAGGCGTACCAGCTGCCAGCTGTCCTTTTTGTGTTATTTCTAGGGTTTATTTGTAAACACTATAAATATATTTAGTTCAGTTTTTATAGACAGATTCTAGATTTTAGAAGATAGAACTTGCCTTTGAATATCCTCCCAATACTTTTTTAGGGTTTTAGGTTAGTTTATTATTCTCTCTTGGAAAACCAATTTTGGGGATTGCAACTCTTGCTTTGTATTCGTTGTTGATCAATCAAGCTTTTGGGTTTGCAACTTGTGGTGCCTACACTCTTTAGTGTTTTTGGTAAAACTTTTATTTATGTCTTGTATTTGCATTTTTGCTTGTTTTGCCTTAGCCATGAGTAGCTAAGCACCCACAACTTGGGGTTGTGGGAATCTGGGTAGTTGATTTGAAATAACCTAGGTTTATTGTATTTCTACAATTGGGGTTTGCATGTATTGTCTATTTCCTTTCATTATGATTGTCGTTTGGTGGTGGCCAACACCAAACCCCTGCCTACTATCACTAGCCCAACCAAGGAAGTGACGAATAGGAAAAGGGAATTAGATGATATGATTTTATTGATATTTCTCATCAACCAAACTTGACCAAGGAGAGGTTGACTGGGACAATTGGTAACGGTTAGTTGGCACGCTATGGTGGTCGACCAAGCACCATGGTGAAATTCGACCTTCACCTTCAAAAGAGGGCTGGAAAAACCTATGTTACCGTGCTGCATGCGAATTTCCAATTGTAGTTTTGTTACTTAGGGTAATCGAGTCAACAAACCATGGTGAGCACAATTCCCAAGTTTTCCCTAAAATTGAGTGTTTCCTCGCATCATAGTTTATTGTTTATTTTACTTTATTTTTGAACCACAAACCTCCCTCCCACATTTAGAGATTTTAGTTATTTATGCTTGAAATGATTAGTAGAGGATTCTTATAGTCAAGCCTCGTATTCCCTTTGGATTCGACCCTAACCTTCGGTTAAGTTAATTGCTGACAGTGACTGCTTTCTTATTGGAGCATCAACATCATCAGGGTCATGACAAATTGGGATGATCATCTACCGTTCATTGAGTTTGTTTACAATAATAGCTTTTATTCTAGCATTGGTATGGCACTGATTGAGGTTTTGTATGTTTGGAGATGTAGATCTCCGGTGGGGTGGTTTGAGTTGGGAGAAATGGTTTTGATTGGCCTGGATTTGGTATTGGAGGCTATGGAGAAGGTGAAGTTGATTAGGTAGAGGTTGAAGATGGCCCAAAGTCGCCAAAAGTCCTATCGGATGTTAGGAAGAGGGATCTTGAGTTTCATGTTGGAGATTGGGTGTATGTGAAAGTCTCATCGATGAAGGGTGCGATGCATTTTGGTAAGAAGGGCAAGCTAAGTCCCAGTATATGGGTACTTATGAGATTGTTGAGAGGATTGGGAATATGGCTTACAGATTGGATTTGCCTTCGAATTTAAGTTCTATTCACCCGATTTTTCATGTGTCTATGTTGAGGAAATTGGTTGGTGATCCTAACACCATTATGCCTGTGGAAGGTGTTGAGGTTGAGGAGAACTTGTCTTATAAGGAAGTCCTGGTTGAGATTTTGGATAGGCAAGTGAAGAGGCTTCGAAACAAGGATGTGGCTTGGTTAAGGTGCTTTGGAGAAATCAATGTGTGGATAATGCTAAATGGTAGGTGGAGTTGGATATGATGAAATGATATCCCCATCTTTTCCAATCTACTCAAGCCTGAGGTATCAGGTCTTCCATTTTCAAGTGCTCCTAATTTTTTCACTTTTGAGTTTCATGACATGACATGCATACATGTGTACACAAAAGGTTTTTAAGATGCTTTGAATGATTTAAATACGTTTTGATATGAGTTTTAATGACTTTATGGTTTTCAAATGATGAAATATCCATTGTATCTTATGTTCAGATGTTTCATGTTCTAAGTTAAGTCTTTCAAGCCTTGTTCTAGCATATTCGGGGATGAATGTTCCTAAGAGGGAGATAATATAAAGACCCAGACTTTGTACGACCTTAATCAAGCTTGGAATTTTGATTTCGAAATGTTTTGGACCAAGGTGATACTTCATGGAAGCCTTCACGGTCCGTGTGAGTGTATATGGACCATGCAGAGGCTTCTTGAAGTGGCCCCTGGCCTTGTGTGGAATGTGTTGGCCTTAATATGGAAGTTTGAGACCAAGGCATACCACACATGGACCCCATATGATCTATATAGTGGACCATATAGTAGTCTTGGCCTTGAAAATCCACATTTTTTAGCCAAGGCATTTCAAATGAACTATTTCACAGATCGTATGGCCTTTTACGATCCGTGAGGCCTCCCGTATAGGTGTCGGAGTGAAATTTTCTAAGTATTAGATCACCGTCTCAGAACTTTTTCATTGAAGAATTTTTCTAAGTGATGCTTCACGGAGGAGGCATAAGGTCTGTGTATACCTTGGTACGGACCATGAAGACATCCGTATAGACACCTACGTTGAATTTTTCTAAGTATAAAATTATCGTCTCAGACCTTCATCTATGAACTTTTTCTAAGTGCTGGATCACGGAGCAAGTATACAGTTCGTATACCCTTACATGAACCGTATACCCTTCCTTGAGACCCCTGACATCAATTTTTCTACTCGTTTCATTAATGACATTTTCGTAATTATGGTTTATCCTAAGGGTCTTTTGTGACTTTCAATGCTATCTAAAGACATTCATATGACCTATTCTATTTCCTTCATTCAAATCACTCCTACACTTTTAGAATTATATTGTGCTCTCTTAAGAACTCTCCCAAAGAACTCTTATGAAGACTATGCTTGGGAATCAAGGGAAGACCCTTTTCTTCATCATATTCCTACTTGAATTCTCCATTAGATAAGGTATGTGAGATTGATTCTTGGTCCCTTTCAACCAAGAAGATCCAAACTGTTTTACTAGAATTTTCATGAATTTAAGCTTACTTCAAATATAGGTTTTGAAAATAATTATTTATTAAATTCAATTGAAGTATGGGCTATGCTTTGTTGTTTATTTTAAATTGATTTAAGACCTAATATGCTGAATTACATTGATATTATGAAGATTTGAATGTGCATTGTCCCTTTAAAGTTTGATCTAAGCATGAGTGATATATGTTATGATTTAAATGTGGATTTAATTATGGATTTACTTGAAGTCCCTATTGTATTGATAATTTTAGATTGAATCTCAATTACTCATGCTATTCTCACATCATTCATGGCGTATGCATTCATAAGCATTGAATTTTATGAAAAATATGAAGTGGGTTGAGCCCATTTATGTTTATGTATATGATTTTGATAAGAATATGGTTATGACAAGAATATGATCACATAAATGTTTACGATATGGCTCTTTGAGCATTTTTGGTGTTTATACCATTTCGATATTTGTGAATGAGCTATTCCTATGCATGAAAAAAATGATTCGAAATATGATTTGGCTTTTAAGCTCAAGTATGAATGTTTATGAAATATGTTTGGCTTTTGATCCCAAGTATGCATTGAAATGATTTGAAACGACTTATGTTCCTTTTGAAAGCATACATATGTATAAGTATTCTTATGGGATATTAACTTAGCACCGAGTGGATTGGGAGTGCAAAGGCTATCTTCAGGGGGTCATCTCCCTTTCCTTGAACTATGTGCCAACATACGTATATAATAGTCATTACCAAAAAGACGGGGTCGTAAAGAATGGTTGCACACTTTGATATGATATGAGATATTTTGATATGGAAATTCTTCTGAAAAGATGTGACCGTAAGGAAGATGTCCATCACACCGAAAAGATGGGGTCGTAAGGTGTAATATAGATTACTTTTGGCAAGTAATCTTCTCTTACCGATGGGAGGTCTACATCAGGCGAATTCATGTAATAGCTCGCATGAGTTTGATATGATGGTCATGGTCACATCCCCTCTTTATATATGAGCATTATTCGATTTCATGCATTATGGATTTCATGGCATATCGTTATATTACTCTCTTGTTATATACACCTCTTTTTATATTATGTTCCCTTGTCATCAAACATTGAATACAGGTTTGATAAGTCATATGCTTTGCATGCTTGCATACTTAGTACATTCAAGTGTACTAACGCATACTTTTGCCTACACGATCTAACCATATAGGGATCGAGGACTACCTTCATCCACCGTATGATGGCTAGCTTGGATCTTGAGATACTTGTTATGGTGAGTCTTATCTTTCAAGGACAAACCACCATTCTTCCACTTATAGTGCTTTTGTTTATGTTATTTAATTTAAGGGTGAGCCTGGGACATGTCTTGGCCCCTGTCCTATCTTATGACTAGAGTCATTGTTGGACAACTTGTAGACTCTTATACAGATCATATGTTATATGTTTATTCAGAGATTATATTTATGGTTATGGATATCATAGATCAATTGTGAGTATTATGATATGGGATTATGTTATGCTATGGAAATGTGAAAGATCCTAAGTCCCAAATTGCTCCCATAGAGTGAGTCATACTTACTCGTCCCTTAGTTTTATGTGTTATGAGTTATGTGAATATATGTTAACCCTTATCCCTATGACATCCCCATAGCGTGAGTACTACTTTCTCGTCCTTTAGAACAATGTATTTACTATTAATTTATGCTTCCAAACCAATGATGTGATTATAGATACTTTGAGGCTTGTTTGGGGACTCTTGGATTCCCATTCACCATGTCACTCCTAGACCCTAGGTCCGGGTTGTGATAGTAGGCGATGTAGATCACCCATTGGGTGGTTCGAAGTCAGTGAGGTAGCATTAATAGGACTGGACTTGGTGATGAATGCTATGGAGAAAATCAAAAGCATCAAGGATAAATTGTAAGTATCCTAAAGCCGACAAAAGTCCTAGTCGGATGTAAGAAGGAGGGAACTTGAGTTCCAAGTTGGTGGTTGGGTCTATTTGAAGGTATGTCTAATGAAAGCTATTCTCTAGTTTGATAAGAAAGGAAAATTGAATCCTAGATATGTGGGACCTTACAAGGTGGCGAGGAGAGTAGGGAAAGTAGCATATGAACTGGATCTACCTAACGAGTTGCACTTGATTTATCTGGTCTTCCATGTATAGATGTTGAGGAAATTCATAGGTGATGCAAGTTGCGTAGTTCCTTTGCAAGATATGAACATTGAAGAGGATTTGAGTTATGAAGAGGTACCGGTTGAAATCCTAGACCGACAAGTGAAAAAGCTAAGAAACAAGTAAGTGGCATCTGTCAAGGTACTTAGGAGGAACCAACAAGTTGAGGATGCTACATGGGAAGTGGAAGAGGATATGATGAAGCGTTATCCATATCTATTCCACTCTACTCAAGCCTTATGCACTAAAAAAATTCTTCCACAACTGTCAAGTTCCATGCATTTTAGCTAATCATGATGTATGCATTTATTTTGATGTTTGTGGGCTATTTTTGGGTATGTTTTAGAGCATGAAATCTGAAATTTTTTAGAAATGATGTTTGGCTTGCAATCTGCATGTATACTGGGTTATTAGCTGCTAGTTTACTCTTCAGATGTTGCCTCTAAGTACATTCAGGGACGAATGTTCCCAAGAGAGATATTGTAAAGACCCCTAGTTTAGGAGCCCTAAGTCCAGAAAAGTTGGCCTGAAAATTTACTGAGGACCTGGTTTCAAGGGCATTTACGACCTGTAGATTGTTCTATGGCCTATAGGATCAATTCTTAAACATAGAGCTTCAGGAAGGGGGAAACCTTCCAAGTGTGGAGTAACTCACAGACCAAGTTAAGCCCATAATGTATTTCACGGCTCGTTGATAGGTCCGTGAGTGGGACCTCAGACATGAAGAAAATTTAGAGTTTTCAAGAAAGTAATTTACGACTTATCAGATGTCCTATAGAATGGGATATGATGCATACAAGGTTTCGTGGAATGAGGTCGGAAATAAGGTTAAAGTTTGGCTAATTATGGAAGGACTCTACAAGTCCAACCACAACCTATAAATAATTGTACGATTCATCCTGTTTGTCGTGGTTTTCAGTTCAGTAAAAGTCAGATTTTAGGCTTCTCAAGTGAGCCATCAGATGAAAGGACTTATGGCCTGTAAGTCAATCTACGATCCATAGTCGAGGTCTCGTAGATGGATTCCAACAATTTTTAATGAGGGGCAGTTAGGTCATTCCCATCAATTCCATGTCAAAATCATGTTGTTTTGGGGACAGAAAAGGAACCTATATTAGCCTAAAAGCACTAATGTACATCATTCTACACTCTTAAATTTCTTTCAGGCAAACGAGCTCTCAAGGATTTAGCGTTTCCAAGTTTCTCCCCAAGGCTTCAACTCTAATTCTCTCTAGTTCCCCAGGTATGTGAGTTGATTTATAAGTATCCTTTCACCCATAAAGTTTCCTATTACGCATTTTATCTTTTTTTTAAGTTCCTATATTCTCAAGCATACTTATGATGATTTTATGGTTCCTATGCAACTATACGATATTCACAAAGTTCAAAGACTATTTGTTAAGTAAATGTACATATGTTTTTGAAGTGTGATGTTGATTCTATGATGGATTTTGATATGATTAAGGTTGAGTGATTTCGATGTTCCTTTTTAAAAAAAATTTCTTAGGATTTTTGTGATTTATGATTGTTCCATGAATCAAATAAATTAACATTATTTTCACTGAAAGTTTCTTATGAATCATGACTATGATTAGGACATTTATGAAGAGTTTCAAAGCTAAAGTTTGCCAAAGATATAAGTATGATGATTTTGCCTTAAAAGATGTTTAAGAAAGGTCTTAACTTCGAGCTACTCCTATGATTGCTACTTATAATTCTACAACTATGTTTTAAAATATTTACATGGGATGACTTAGCACCGAGAGGACTAGAGATTGAGACTCATCCCATTAGTTGAGGCATGATCCCTTGAAGCTAAATCTTGATGTTTCTAACTATGTGCCACCATAGGAACCTTATAGACTAGGCTAGTAGACCCACGTAGGCCCCAAAATTATGAAAGATACAATTACAAATTTACTAAGTTTCGAACATCTACCTTGGCAAGTAGATTCTCCTTTTCCCAATGGAAGGAGTACATTGACCTTTTTTCAATGAAAAGAGTTCATTGAATTCTATGTAGTAGTTCATATGGTTTTACTATTGGTTATGGTCCATTCCCACAAGTTTACATGATCTTATGATATGCCTTCATTTTATGTGCTTCCTGATGGATTGTCTCATATTGATCTGAGCATTATTCCTTCTGCATGTTTAAGTTTATTTTATGACTCTATAATCTCTTGTACACCTACATATTATGTTTAATTATGATGGCATTACAATTTCATCCGTGCACTATATCTCACATACTTAGTACATCCTAACATACTGACGCATATTTGCTAGCATGATTTAACCATGTACACACAGGTACTCCTCCACCAGCTCATGGCTAGTAGTTGACGTTTAAGACTAGCTATTTATTGTGGTGGGCCCTTAGTTTGGGACTCCACCTATTTTTCATTCCTTTATGTACTGACAATGTATTTATGACCCTTTTAAGACATTTACATTCTATATTGTCTAGTATGGATATTCTTTATTTGATGGAACCGACCTTACTGCTTTCATCTTTATGTATTTTTGGTATGCTTATGGACAAGTGATATTTTCTAAATTATCTATTTTTCTTTTAATGTTGCTTTATTGTAAAAGATGACCCATAGTCCCCTTTCCTTTGTGATTTTCCACATTATGTTTCTAATTAATGCCTTGAATCTTTGAGATGCTTAGATGGCTAGGGTGAGGTATCTCGAGGTATCTCATTTGCCATGTGATGACTAGGCCCCCTAGGTCGAGTTGTTACAATTGTACTCTCCTTTAGAAGATCTTGTAATGGTCGCACTATGTTTTAAATATTCAGCTAACTTTCTCACTTGATGTTTTTATTTATGAAAGTTGAATTTTGAGACTATCTACTCTATTTTGCTTTACACATCTATTATGTATTGTCATGTCGGGTGAAAGTTGACTTATCTCTCAATTTTAGGATAAATGATATTATAATATTGAATTTTGGGTCATTATGATTTGGTATAAGAGCATATAGGTTCACTAGTCTCACAAGTACAAGCACAAATGTCTAGTACAATCTTGTAGATCAGTAGAAAGATATTTGTAGCTATCTTTGGGGGGGCTACAAGAGATATTTGAAAAATTCTAGTATGTGGTTCATTATCATGCATAATTGGCCATTTCTTGAGTTTCTAAACTTCATGTATTATTCTTTCATAGAGGTGTGGACGAGGTCAATTGCGGTTGAAGACGAGGCTCATGCACCCATTGCTAGGATTCTCGCACGGGGTTGAGATCAAGGCATATATAGAGCACGAGATACGACACCTACTTGGGGTGTACCATGATTTGAAACAATACTATTGGCTGTGTAGAATGAAGAGGAACATTGCTCAATATATGTCTAAGTTTTAAATCGCCAACAGGTGAAGTATGAACATCAAAGACAAGGTTGAATGACGTAAATAATTCCCATACTTGAGTGAAAGTGGTAACATATTGCATGAACTTTGTGATAGGTTTGTCACAGACTTTTAGGAAATTTAATGCTATTTGGATCATTGCGGATTGAATGATCAAGTTCGCTCATTTTGTGCATATTCATACTGCCTATATTTCACACATAGAGATTGACCATTATCTATATTAAAATTCATTTACACGAAATGTCCATTTCTATCATATCAGATTAGAATACTCATTTTATACCTCAATTATAGTGATTGATGCAAACGAAGTCCAACAGCGGAAACATCATTTCACCCACCCTTGCAAAATTGAAGCATGAGTAGAATGGAAAGGAAAAGTAGAAAAAAAGGAAAAAAAAGAAAAGAAAAAAAGAGGAGCAATTTGACGGAAATCCCTGGCGATAGTTTAAAGTGGCCGCAATTAACTAAGCGCTTGCCAGCTAATAAAACTAGGCTCTTGTACATACACAACACGTTCATACAACTAAGTAATTATACTCGCGCACTTTGTCACTTCCACATCTCGCCATTTCTCTTTCTCTCCCTCTCCCCTCACCCAGACATAGATTACAAACGTTTATTTGCATTGTTGAAATGTAGTAAGGACAAGGACTTACAAATTCAGACTTAGCTCAATTGACGTACGCTTTCCCCCCTTTTGTGTGGTAACCTATGTATCGATAGCTGGCATCAACTTCGAAACATCTCCATCACATACCCATCCATGTCGACGATCTACAGTCCATCACGGAGCCCAGCTAGCTCCAGGTTGCCTTTGGGAGGCGCCGGCGGTGGTGTCAGTGGCGCTTCCAGATTGAGATCTTCTTCGCTTAAGAAGCCACCGGAGCCACTTCGCAGAGCTGTCGCTGATTGTCTATCTTCTTCTGCTCCTGCTCACCATGGAAACCCTTCTGCCAGTGCCTCCGAAGCTTCCCGAACTCTTCGGGTCAGACTTGGATCTTCTTCTATCTCATTTGAATCTAGGGTTTACTACAGTAGTTTCTCCAAGATTTTCATTCCGTAAAATTGAAGGTTTTCTACCTAAATTTTTATTTAACCTCAAGTCTCCTTTTTAACATTTTCTGATGTACATTGCCTTGACTTGAGTTGGCAGGGAATGTGTAGAGTTTTTCCATCTTTGATTTTGTTGTGTAATATAGTAAGTAATTTATTTAGCATGTTTTTTAAGATATGGGATTCGGTTGCTGTCTTTGTGGGTATTGGAGAAGTAGAAAAACAATATATAAGCATAAAAGCTACAAAGGTCCTAGGAGAAAGTGTGGGGTTTCTATGCTTGTTTGACTTTAAAAAGCTCAACTAACTTGTCCAATTTGTCTTAATATCTTGTAAGCAAAGAAACAATACCCAACATATTGGATTAACAAATACATAAAGATAATCAGATCATGACATACAATCTGTGTGTTCAGACTGATACAGAAACTCTTGCCTTAAAGGGGAAGTATCTAAATGGTTCTTAAAATACTGGCTTCTTGAAAATTGGAATAATCTATTTTATTTCATCCTCAATTGAAGACTTTGCAGTTACCCTAAAACATAGATGCTGTCATGTTTGGACATTCCTATGAGCCTTTATGGTGAAAGTTTTTTTTCCCTAAATCTTGAGGAGAATCCCTACTTATGTATGTGTCGGATCCAGTTCTCACTTGCTATTTATGTTTCTGTAGTTGTGCTTTTATTTAGCAACTGAATAAAGGGATGAAACAGGCTAAAAGGAGGTACCACATTTTCACAAGCGAACTTTAAATACTAGTTGAATGATCACATATGCTGTTACTCTTTTCAGAAACCTTAAAAAAGAAAAGAAAATAACTTGTCCTAGTAGGGGATTCTTCTTTTCTTGAGACGAGTTGGAGTCGCACATCATTTGTGGGATGGGTACATGGACTCCTTATATGGCCTTGTGCAACACTCCCCTCATGAGCTAGCTTTTGGGATTGAGTTAGGCCAAGTTCACCTTCTTTAACAGGAGTCATTTTGTTGAAACTTAAATGATTATTGGAATTTTTGTTTACTTACTCTTTTAGCATAATTACATTGGTAAGGATGATGCTTGTTTGGCATATGCCCTTCTATATTATGATAATCATGTAATAATAATCATTGAAATCCTTTAAACCATCGCATAATGTTTCTAAAATTACATAATGAGATGAGAAACTGCGTTCATGCTATTAGCTTACATTCTTACAGGAATATCTGGCAGCATATCCAACAACTGACTTGGCTTATGGTGTTATTTTGGATCATACACTAGCAGAGCGTGAGCGCAGGTATGCCATACTCTGTTGATAGAGACAATAGTATACTAACGTGCCTATGTTAGTTCAAAACAGTATACTTATGTGTCTGCGCCACAACTACACTGAATGTTCTTCTAGTACTTCTGTGCTGAATTTCAAGGTTTAGGTAAAATCCATTCTTTTGATTTTAAAGTTATAAAGGATTAGCTAATTCTTGTCATATGGTTACAACAACAATATATACAGTTAGTGCCATAAGCAGGGTCCGGGGAAGGTGGTTGGTACACAGTTACCCCTACCATGTGAAGGTAAGGCTGTTTCCAACCTCGGCTCAAGTAAGCTTTTAAAAAACAAGTATTTAAAACAAATACAATGGCGAAGAAACCATGCTGAAAACAATGAAGAAGAGACTAAAAGCAACAACAAATAATTCTCGTCATATAGTTTTGGAACTGATTACTAGAGGTTTCTGATAAGTGATTTTTCTGTCTTATGTTCTTGTCTGGTCGGATTGTGAGTGCTAGTTGAAATGAAGTTAAATCAGTATAATTCTCATGAGAAAGATGTAAGGAACGCTGCATGTATCATGTATTATAGGCACTGTGGAACAATGATATTGATTCTTGGTTAGGGCAAAGTAGGACTTTCAGGCTAAGTTAACTCAATATTTTAGGCAAATTTCACATAAACAAAGATGAAGTTGCACATAAGTTGATGGGTGCATCTCATTTCTGATGCTATTATAGTATCATTGTTCTTTATTATATTAAGTTCTCAGAAAAAACTAACCAACCACTAAATGCATGCCTGATCCTCTCTTGCAGGTTGGTGAAGAGAAATAATACCCTCTCATGGTGTGCCTAAAAAACATATTATGTTAAGATTTTAAAAGCTTCTCTGATTGTTAACTTTTGCAATTTGATCCAAGGCCTAGAAAAGATATCCCAGTAAATAGGAGTATCTACCCTTTGTTGACTTGATTTAGATAGCCTCTTAGTTTTGATTGAGGAATGATGATATTTTGCAGCGGAATCTTATGCCTTACCATGCATTTTCTTTTGTGTATTTTTGTAAAGTGACAGTGCACTACATCTTTGTGAAATTGCTGCGCTCTTCTGCTAGTACCTGAATCACAACCTACATCGCTTATGAATTTGGTAAACACAATAATATTGATCAAGCACGATATGCTTTTGGTGTCATATATTATTCCCAATTCCTTTTTCGGTAGAAATCTTTTAGTTTATAAAGGGATGAAGGTCACAAACAAGTTGTGAGAGTTGATTACCATCAATTTAGAGGCATTTGACCTAATTTTGTGAGAGCTGCTTCCATTAGTTTTAGTTCTTAATCCAAGTTAACATTTTAATTGACAGTGATGAACAACATACACTTGAAACATACAATCAAATGTACAACCTGATTTGGAATATGAGACGACTTTGTCACATCCATCGTCCTAACTTCCAGCGAAGCAAGGAAAATTGAATCTTCGGGGGTTTGATATATGATGTTATATAAAAATATTTAGATCAAGATAACTATTTCAAAAGCTCCATTTGGAAAAAAATCAAGGAGAAGGCAAAAAATACCTTGAACTATCGTCAAAATTTTCAGTTGCACACCTTATTCTTTGTGGGAATCCTGTTACCCCTGGACTTGTTTAAACCAATATTTTCAACCCCATAAGTGCTGATGTGGCAAAGAGAGTGTATTTCACTCTCTTTCAGAGAGTGAGAAGCATAAAAAAGGTTAAAACTTTCGAAGTATTTCATTTATCAAATATTTAATTTTCCTCATCTTTTGTTAATTCATTTCTTTTTTCTTCTTGGCCACCACCATCACCATAGTCCTTGCGTCTCTCCTCCACCAACATTTCCATTACCCTAGGACATGATTTGCACTGCTTTGTGAATAGACATAGATCATCTAAATTCACAAAATATCATTGATCTTTTAACCTTATATTTGTTAGAGGGGAAATTTATAAATCACATATTTATGACCTGATTAGACACCCAAATCCCAGTTGTACTTGGGGACTCTCTAAATAGAAAATTGAACATAGGTAGGTAAATGGAATTAAAAATTTATGCAATCAGTAAGAAATGTATTATTCATGTTATTGGGGTCTATATATGCACGGGGATCATGAGTTTTTGTAGCTTAGCGCGAAAGTATAAGTTAGTTAGTTCACCCTATTTAAATAGTGTTAGAATAGGAATAGGTAAATATAATCCTGCTTAGAATAGAAATAGGAATAACAATAGTATATAGAATTCTATTGTGAAAAGGATTGTATTATAGTATCCTAGTTGGAAAAGGAGTCTAATATAGTATCTATAAATAGGGTCTCAATGTAATAATGTAGACACAATTGAATAATATTCTTCACCAATATTTTTGACATGGTATCAGAGCAAAACCCATCTCACCCAATGTTGGGGTCCCAAAAATTAAAAATTTCCCATGGACCAGTGAGCGTGAGGTGGGGTGTTGAAGAATGAAAAAGTCCCACATTGGTGGTTAATGAGATGGGTGGACTCTTTAAAAGACTTGGACAATCCTCCTCCTTTTGAGCTAGTTTTTGGGGTGTGAGTTAGTCTCAATACCTAATTTTACAAATAGCATGACAGTTTGGTGATGTTCTCCTTTGCTCTTTTTGTGTGGGAAAATATTGTTACATGTGAAGTTAAGAAGGAAAAGGTTATAATTGTTTATAGTAGCTGGAATTTTAGTTTTCTGCAAATTTGAACTGTTCTGCAAGGCATTATGCTTCTTGAACTTCTTTCGCCCCTTCTTGTGATTTTTGGTTTTTGCTTCTTGGATGTTCATGTTTTTTATAACCATTATGTTGTACTCTGTCCTACTGATGTCCTTTTTTGCATCTTTGATATTGAATCAGCCCAGCAGTTGTAGCAAAATGTGTGGCGCTTTTGAAACGGTATCTTCTAAGGTAGTTTCTTCCTATTGCTTATGGTTTCTTCTTTTAGGTTTCATGTATCACTTGAACGCTAACATTTGGCTTGCTTAGATTGTCATCATTATACTTTTTTGTGAAAGCTTTTTAATCAAAATTTTATGACAGGTTTCTGTTGCTAACTTTAAATTCATCACTCAAATTTACATGAACCTGATATAACTAACTTGCCACCTGTACCATCTATTCATGTTTAATAATACTGTCAGATCTTTCCTTCTCAAAAAATACTGTAAAAAATCTTAATTTGTGACTATTGTAGAGGCCTTGTTAATGTTAACAAAGAAAAATTTTCATTAGAATTCTTTGTGATGTTTGTAAAATGAGTAAGCTGATCCACCATGTGAAATTAGAAGAAGTGGAAGAAGAGATATTGGGAATTGAGTTTTTTCTATTATTCCCTCAAGTTGATGGGCTTAAATAGCTGTTACAAATAATGTAAATAAGGAAAGAAACTAACAAAATATAACACAATCTCCTGACTTATTAAGGAATATTCTCATATCTACACTATCTAATTATACCATATTTAAATATTCTCATATCTAAACTATCCAATTATACCATTATTAACACACCATTTACTCACAAATTGTTAAAAAGTTATTCCAATGGAGTTGAGCTATTTGAAACCACCTCAACTCTCAAAATAAAGTAAAAATGCTCCTAGGCACGATTCTCAAGGCTTTTCTCTCTCCTATTTTCTAGGAGAGACAACATCCTTTCTCTGGTGCCTTAGCTAGACTTCAAACTGTCTGGTAGCTCAGATTTCACCCAGCGTGATTTCTATCAAACTCCAACTCTTCTTCTCTTGTCGCACTCCAGACTTCTTTCATCTCAAATATGGAGGAAAATAGTCTATTTCAATGCAGGTGTCAAATCTTTTGATATCACCGGATGGACAACCAACAAAAGAGATCTGGTACGAACGGATAAATGCAACATGATGAGATGATCAACTCTAAGCACAAAGACTATGATGTGGGTTTGTAACATACTGAAGTAGGCATCGAAAGACGAGAAAAACATGATAAGGAGGTGGAATGCTGAGGAGGAACTCACAGATTTCTACTGCACCAGGAAGTTTAATGCTTATGGTAGGTATGTGAGCAACCTGAAAGAAAGGACAGTTTTAAATACCTGCGTTGACATTGAATGCAAGCTGGATGGACACAACTACGAAGATAGAGAGGTTTATCAAATGTTCCAATCTTCTGTTAAATACAACTTTTAATGAGGATTACTCATATGCAAATACTTTATGAGAGTAAATGGCAATCAAAATGCACTTCGAGGGTCCACAATCACCCCTTAGAAAGGAGACAATGGGCAACATGGGTGAAGGACAATGAGCTACTCAATAGCTGCATCATCGGGCAATCTGGAGAGGAGTTAGAAGAGAAAATCACCCTATCAAAGATGAGGATACGAACCTCGCTCTCTTGTAAGACAGTTTTTGGGCTAAAACATTTATAAAATGGCAGGGAACTTGTTTCCATACAAGATTCCTAACAGAAAAACAACGTTGAAGACACTTAAGAGGGAATGGAGAGTGAAAAAAGGGAAGTCTATCTCGAAAAAAGGAATGTCTAACTTGAATGGTGGATCCCCACTACAGTCTGCACACTTTTATCTCAGAAAACTACAATTTTCTAGATTACGGCTTTAGGTTCCCCCTTCAATTTATGATCGTAAAAGATTTTTATGGAGATCTGGAATCTTTGTGGAGGCTAGGTTTACATCGAAGAAGAAAGAGAGCTAAATAATCACTTCAGTGGGCAACAACAACATCCCTAGTGTAATTCCACAAATGAGGTCTAGGGATGGTGGTGTGTACGTAGTCTTGCACTTACCTTTTGAATGAAGAAAGAACATTTCCGATAGACCCTTGGGTTAAGTGAAACATATCAAATCAAGTATGGAAGGAAATTCAGAAGTATAGAAGTCTTGCTATAAATAAAGGGGAAGGGAAGTATATTAACAACAGATTTTTCGGTAATCTAATCAAAGAAACAGAATACTACAATAACAAATGAAAAGGACTATAACAACTCATGAACAACATAAAAATCGAATAATCAAGGCTAAAGGAGCAACAAATAGAAGTCGAAATAGGAATCTAAGGGCATAGAAATACAAGACTAGTAGTCGACTATCTAGTACCCTTCTATCCTCATCCTCAACCTCTACACCCTTGTACAAGGGTCATATCCTTGGTGGACTGAAGTTGTGCCATGTCCTGCCTAATCACTTCAACCTAATACTTCTTGGGCTTACCTCTACCCCTCCCCAAGCAATCTACGACCAGCCTCTTACACCTTCTCAATGGGGCATGCACACATCTCCTCTTCACATGTCCGAACCATCAGTCCATCATAACCTTATTTCGGCCATCTTATCCTCTACAGGAGGCCATTCCTAACTTGGCCCAAATAACTTTTCTTCCTGATCTTATCCTATTTGGTGTGGCTGCACATCCATAGCTCAAACTACTCTTAACTTCTAGACATAAGAGTCTTGACTAGCCAACACGCTGCCCCATATAACATAGTTGGTCTAACTACCTCTCTGTAGAACTTGCTTTTATGTAAGTAAAGACGGCACATTCTTATCACACGAAACACCGGATGCGAGCCTCCATTTTATCCACTCCGCTCCAATACAATTTGGAAGTGCGATGTTAGAATTGTTGGAGCTGATGGAAACCATAAAAGAATCTGCTGGACAAAAGCACCTCTCGAACCTTTGGGCAAAATAAATCTTTATGACAGGAAAATGGGCCAAATGTATCCCCATTTTATGCTGCTTGTCACATGTAGTAGAGAAAGAACATGTGGGATGCTCAAGTGTGGAGCCAGTTCATTTTTTAAACTTACGGGCACAAGGAAAGGAGATGATGACCCCAATAACCGCTGGGCCATTTGGTAGGCCCAAATCTTTGCAAAAAGAAGTGGGCATGATAATGCAACCCCAAATGATCTTAAATGCTTTAAATCACAAACACTTCGACTGGAGGTTTGATCCAGTAACATAAGAGGAAAAAAGCAGTCCCAAACATCTGAGTTTGAATCGATACTCAGAGACACACGTAAATTTCAGAACTGGGGGAGATGATCAATAGCGAACAAGGTAGACATGCAAGGAATGGAACAAAACATTATATGGCTCTTACTACGAAGGGAGAATTTCAAGCAGAGGAGGATAGTGAAAAAGCAAAGTATCTCTGTAGTTTTATTCAAGTAGGGACAAAGATGGAGGAATGGATATTGGAAGATGCAGAAATCATTCAACAACACCACCATAATATTTTCCCTAAAACGGAGATGGAGGCAACAATTTTGGTGCATCAGAATTTGATAAAACAGGACAAACTATTTGGGGTTGATTTCCAAGGACATGAGGAAGAAGCACTGTGACTCCTAAAGCATTCAGACAGTTCCAGACTGGCTAGGGATTGGAGGCTGAGGTTCTGTAAAGACAACTAGGTATAAGGGCACACAAAGACTTAGGGGGCTAACATCTTATTGATGTCAAGTTCAAGTGTGATGAGGAGGAGAATATTTGTTATGAATATAGGACTGGTTTCATGGAACGTCAGGGGGGTTGAATGATTGGGATAAAATGACAACTAGTGAATAGCTTGATACACAATTGGAATGCTGATATCATTTGTCTAGGAGAAACAAAACTAGAAAGGAAGCCAAAAATAGATCACCAAAGGAATATGGCGAGGAAGATGGGTGAGATTTGCATGCATGGAAGAGAGTGCTACTAGAAGGGGCATGTTGATGTAATGGGATAACAAAGTATGGAGAGGGAATTCTTTTAAATAGGGTCGTACACTTTTGACTTGGAATTTTGTGACGCTTTTGCAAGATCTTTAGTGTCACATAACAGGGGTGTATATGCCAAATTGCAGAAGGGAAAGGGTACATGTCTATAAGAGATAGGTGTTATAAGGGGTCCAAAGAATGGTCCTCGGGCTGTTTGTGGGGATTTAAGCTTCACTAGGTTCCTATTAGAAAAAAGGATCTGCAGTAGAAAATCCTCAACTATGGAGGAGTTTTCAGATTTTATTGAGGATGTGGATTTGGTGGACCCTCAACTAGAAAGAGGTTCTTCACCTGGTTCAAGGGAGACAGTCACATAGCTGCTTCTAGAATTGATAGAATTCTTACATCTGAAGAGTGAGATGAAAACTTCAGAAATATTAATCAAATTCTTCTATTGAGGTGTGTTTCTGATCATTGTTCAGTCTCACCACCAGTGTGGAACTGTGGATCATAATAAGTCTTATTTCAAATTTGATAATTGGTGGCTGACGACTGAATGCTTTGTCGGCATAGATAGGAGAATGGTGGTCTAGTTTTGTGTCTACAGGAAAACCTTAGTATATTCTAGCATGTAAACTTCGAGCATTTAAAGGCAAGCTAAAGGAATGAAGCAATGGAAAAATGAGTATCCAGAAGATTCAAATTTTAAACCAACTGGCTACATTAGATGTTATGCAAGGGGAACAACAACCTTACAGAGGCTTCCCTTTTTGATGAACTATGAACAACATATTAGCAATGAAGAAATAGCAGGAAGACAGAGGTCAAGAGCTCTTTGTCTCAAGAAAGGGGATAACAACACACGTTCATTTCACAAAGATGCCTCGGACACAAGAGAAGCAATATCATAAACCAACTGGTGATACAGGAATAATGGAGGCCCCAGAAAGAATCCTAAAGGAGATTACTGAATGTTATCAAAACCTTTATAATGAGACTTGAAGATTTGAAGCCAGCTTATAATTTCACCAATTGACAAACTATCGCTGCTGTTGAAATATATACTGAGACTAAAGATTGGATGCCAACTAACAATTTCACCAATTGTCCAACTATCACTGTTGTAGAAAAGGATTCTCTATCGGGCAATTTTGAGGAGCAGAAAGTGTGCAGTTTTGAAGTTGTGCATGTACAAAACTCTTGTCTCAGATATCTACACAATGGGAGTTTTTTATTAATGTCGGGAGGCATTGAAGCAGTATATCATGGATAATTTCCACAATTTTCACACATGGGTCTTTTGAACAAAGCTATAATGCTACTTATATAGCTTTAATTCCAAAAGAGTCGAGCAAAGGAGTTGAGAGTTTTAGGCATATAAGCTTGATAGGCAGCTCTACAAGCTGATCTCTAAAGCTCTGACAGGAAGAATGAAGAAGGTGATTGATAAAATGGTAGATAGGCAGTCCAATTTACATGATCTCACTCCTTCCTACTTACTGAGAGACTGGACAAAGCTTAGAAGGGAACTCTTATGCCAAAGAAGAAGGAGAAAAATGCTTTCCATTGAGTGACGTGGAACTCTATTCTTCTTGGCAGAAAACAAGGTGGACTAGGTACTAGGAATCTAAAATTGCATAGCAACGCCCTCTAACTAAAATGGCAATGGAGGTACTCACAAAAACATGCTTCCTATTGCAGTAGTATAATCAAAGCTAATATGGGGAAAACAGTAGCGGGATGACTAATGAAATTCACCCTCCTTATGAAGTCGGTCTGTGGAGATCTATAAGAGTAATGTGGCCTTCTATGAGGAAGCACACATCCATAAAGCTGAACAATGGGTATGAAACATCATTCTCAGAAAATAATTGATTTGGATAATCAGAGCTTGAAAGATGTTTATCCCAGTGTTCATGTATTGAAATATGCAACAACGGATAACAGTAGCAATGCATGCTCTTTACATGGTCTTTCACGGGGGTGGGGGGGTGGGGGGGTGAATTTTGAATGACTGGGAAGTGGACACATTGGCTGCTCTCTACTAATTGTTGGAAGGCTTCAAAGGGATACAAGAGGGTGTAAATTTCTTATGTCAGAAAGAGGACAGCTGGGGTCTATTTAATCCACCTGAGCTTACAAATTGTTGAATCATGATAACCAACCGATAGCCCTAAGCCTTGGAAACACATTTGGAAAGTAAAAATACCTTTTAAAGTCTTCTGTTTCACTTGGCTTTTAGCAAATGAATATGTTTTGACCCAATAGAATCTTAAGATGGGAGGGATTTCTCTTTGTTGAAGATGCTATCTTTGTGATCAAGAAGTTGAGACAGTTAGCCATTTATTTTTACTTTGTAAGATAATATATCAATTATATATGATATCAATCTAAGAGGCATAATTTGGATAATGCCTAGGAAGATAGTTAAAGTCCTTTTTGGTTGGGAGGAGGCTGGAGCAAGAGTTTATAGACAAAGATGGATGGAAGATTGTCCTGCTTGTATTTGGTGGACAATCTGAAAAAAGAGGAATTCTTGATGCTTTGAAGACACAAACAGTACAGGGCAGAATATCAATTAAATTGCATTAGACTCTTTTTGGTTTTTGGTCTAAACAAATCTATATAGAAGACACTGAGTCAATCATAGACATCCTAGGATTCTGCTAGGTTATTGATCAGCTGTTCTTCCTTCTTGCCATTAAATATGGGTTCTTCACAACCTTTGTACTGTTCCGGTCAAAATATACAATTATTTTATCTAAAAAACTGGAGTTGAGTTTTATTTCAAGTAAGTCTTCAATACCGAAGTAGAAATCTAACATATTCAAAAGAAAGCATACAAAAAGTGAATAAATGGTTTTAGGTTTATTAGAGAACTTAGTAAACCACCAAACTCTTTAAAAAAATAACGACTTCCACTTTCAATTTTTTGTAGTGAAGGACGTACTATTAAAACCTATCCTGCATTTACTCATCAGCATGAAACATCTGACAAAAATAAGAGAGAATTTCTGAAAATGTTTTTCTTTTCTGCACAGAAAAAGTATGTCTTTCATATATTTCCTT
>JAOTQR010000092.1:7736911-7759336 GCA_025774065.1 Solanum ossicruentum
CAGCTGTATAATGGACAACATATGTACAGCTATGTGCAACTAATTTCTACCAATTCCAACTGAAAAGAATATTGACAACATCAATTTGTTGGGAAAACTCTTTCAGTGAAGATTTAGGAACAAACGAGTTGATTCATCTATTCATATGTTTTTGTCAAGTATTACCTCCATTTCATTTCTATATGATAGCGTTTGATAGTTAACACAAGATGTTATTTGACAAAAGATTGAAGTAATTGTTCAAAAGTTTGATTGGGAAAACATTACATCACTATATATTAATAACTCAATAGTTTAATGAATTTCTATTCCTGAAAGTTGTTAAAGTAGTATAAAACTTGACTAGTGTAACCAGAAAGGAAGTAGTATTGTTATATTAATTTAAATGGAGGGAATTAGAGCTGTTCATGGAAAACCAAACCAAGCGGGAAAAAAGCTGGCTTTTTAAATTTGATTTGGTTAGATTTCTATTTAAGAAAAAATAAGTTTGTTTGGTTTGGTTTTAACCAAAAAATAACCAAAAAAATCAATCGTCATTTAAAAAAAAACCTATTCAAAAGTTGTACAAACATGTGTATATGTATATTCTTACATATATTTCTTGGAGTATTGTATTTTATGATGACTTTCACTTGACTGGTTTCTCCATCCAAAGTTTAGCTCTTTCTGTTGGTGCTGAAATAATTTGAAATCTACAGGTTATATGTATGCACGCGTATGTATAGAAGTTCTTTGGGACATGGACAATTAAGTGTCGATATGCACTTAGCGAGGTGCTATTAGTATCTACCTGTATTAGTATATTTTGTTTCGCATTATTTTTCCATTAGGCATATAAATGATGTCCTTGGCAATGTCTTTTTTTGACGGGTGTCCTGGCTAGCTTGTATGCATCTTGACTAATTCCACGGGCACCTACTACATCCCACCAACACCAATACTAGCAATTCTGTCCATATTTGGACAGATAGGAAGAAATCACTTAGTGTTTTTGCCTTCATTGGTTTTTGAACCATTATTTTTAGTCACTTTATTAATCACTAGGCCACATCCTTTCCTTGGGTGCAATGTAGGTGATGTCCTTGATGGAGTTTTCTTATTTTTAAAATGATGTCATTGATAGGTTATGCAACATTTTTTTAAAATGATAAAACCAAACAACTGAAAAAACCTGAATGGATGAACTTTGTATGCAAAGTATGGTCTGATTTGGTTAAGTCTTTGAAAAATTGACTTAATTGGTTTGATTTCTTTTAGGCAAAAACTGTTCCAAACTGAACCTTCAACACCCCTAGAGGGACTGAGGGAGCAATAACTAAAGGGCTAATATGTGAAAATTGTTTGGTTTACATAAATGCAATATCATAAAAGTATCATTTTTTGACCATTCATCAATATTTGGGAATTTGACTTACTGGAAAGATAACATGAATTTATGATTGTTGATTATAAGCATCTACCATCTGAACAAATGAGTTCTTTATGAAAGTCATGTTCTAGTTTCAATCTTTCAAGTGAAAACTTGCTATAACCTATGCACATCTACCATCAGTATGAGAAATAAATTTTGCCGCGACAATTTTGGGATTGGAAATATAAGAGACAGTATAATTTCATCATCAGTGGGCTATAATACTCTTTCTTGGATCTCATTCAGCCAATTTGTACATTGTGATCACTCTCATTGAACTTGTCAAGATGATCAATGAGCCAACTATGAAACTGAATTTATTCATATTTTTCTCCTCTCACAAAGTGTTAGTGGGGCCACTCAAGTAACCTTTCAAAGCACTTAGTGTTTATTGCGTGCTTATGATATCCTAACTTCGGTTTAATACTATGGTCGTTTACAAATCTTACCACGAAGAACCTTTAAATCTTATTACAACTGTACTTTGTGTTTGTTGCAGATATAAACCCAGTGAGGAGACATTGATACAAATAGACCGATTTTGTGTAAGCATCATTGCTGAATGTGATATGAGTCCCAACCGAAAATTGGCTCCATGGTCACGTTCCTTAAGTCAACAGAGTAGTTCATCTACCACATCAAGTACTGTATCGCCTTTGCCTGTTTCGAGTTATGCATCAGGAGCACTTGTGAAGTCTTTAAATTACGTTCGTTCTCTAGTCACACAATATATCCCAAAGCGATCATTTCAACCAGCAGCTTTTGCTGGAGCACCTACTGCATCAAGACAAGCACTTCCCACACTGTCTTCTTTATTGAGCAAATCCTTCAATTCCCAACTTAGCCCTGCAAATGGTAAAGAACTATTGGAGAAAAAAGATGTCTCTGCTGTTTCAACTTCAGGCTCACCTATAGCTGAAGAAATTAATAGAATGGAGGATCATGAATTCACTGCTTTTGATGTTTTCAAGTGGCGTTGGTGCAGAGATCAACAAGTGTCACCATCTCCATCCAAAAGGTAGTTAAATTATTTGCTAGTGGTCCTGTAATATCTATTTGTTCTGTGGGGGCATTTACTGATTATGGAGCCTCAACTTTCAGTGACCATCTTTTGAATCCCAAAGATGTGAGTGCACATAATTTCCTCGAAGTAGGTGCAGCAGCTCTTCTTGTTGGTGACATGGAAGCTAAAATGAAGGGTGAGCCTTGGAAAATCTTTGGGAGTTCGGAGATGCCTTATCTAGATCAACTTTTGCAGCCTTCACTGCTCACGACTGTGACTAATTCTGCATCTGCTCGTGCCCACTTAAGAGCAATAACAGCTCTAAAACGTTCTAAACCAGGGCCTCATCAAATATGGTAAATACAATTGGCACTGTTTTATCTATATCTTTTTTCAATTTTTGCATCTTAACATGCTGCTTGAGGTTGGTTTCTACTATGACAGAAAACAATCTCAAATTCTTCATGGAAGTTATAGGAGCTTTACTTAGTAGAGTCAATTTATTTTAACTTATCTTTGAACCATTTCTTCCACTCACTGAATGTGCCTCCTGCAAGTTATGTGCAAGTTGATTTTTATTTGTTTCAGCATTGGTGCTTATTTTACCAGCTACTATATCTTAAATAGTACAAAGGTTCAAAGACATGTGGTTGTTTTACTCGAGTATAGAACCATGAATCCTGTAGTCAATATTAGAAGTGTTTAAAACCCTTCTTTATGTCAGTGTTGTTCATCTATGAAGAGCTGTGATACATTTTCAAGTCATGCAAAGTACTGAATCTGAACCAATGAAACTTACACTTTGTAATAGCAATTCTTCTTTCCTTGTATATGTGTAAATCAGGGAGGATTCTCCCATGAGCACTTTCCGTCCCCGTGCAAAGCCGCTTTTTCAGTATCGACACTACAGGTATGTCGTGAGGCATTACTTAAAAAAGATGTTTTCTTTTGAAGTTAATTTAAGTGCTCTGTTATCTCTAGAAACAACTTTTTTCAATGTGAGATCAAGAAATTCTACGCTTTCTCACCCTAGGGTTTAGTTAAAGTGGCAAAGGTTGAGGAACTTGTGACTTAGGTCACAGATTCGAGCCTTGCACCATGCGAATTAAGCCGGGTATGTAAGTGTAGAAGGACAGAGGGGCAGATACAATTGGTCCTGAGTTGGAAGGGTGGAAGGGTGGGCCCATTATCCCCATGTCTTGAAGGCTGTTGGTCCTGGGTTGGCCCTGATATATTTCTCGGTCATAACAAATAAAGAAGGAATTTTTGGCTTTGAAATTGTAGATATTCTTGGGTTCTTATGTCCAGCCTTTGATTCTTCAAAATTTTCTGGCCAATCTATCCTATTTCAGTTATACAGCTGGTTATTAAAATGTTATACGTTTGCTCGTGTCTTCCCCTCAGGATGTTGGTCCATGTCCCCTTATCCATGAATTGAAAGTACTTCTAGCTAGTACCTTGCCTGTTTACCTCCTTTAGGGATATGATTTGTACTGTAAAACAAGTGTGAGCATCCCTTTTGTGTTGTTGATGGTCAACTAATAAGATAGATGGCCTGTGCTGTCTTATCTCATCATATCCATTATTTTTCTGAATTTCACCTTGCCTCTTCCTTGTCTTACACATGCACAACTATAGCTGCATTGCATTGATCCTTTTTCTTTCTCGAGACCATTGTCGAACAAGTCTAACATGGACATGAGCACGTTGTCCTAGTTCGTAAAAGTACATTACGAATTATCAAAAATCTAAGCAGTATACTTGTACACTAGTTACTTTTAGGTATTTTCTGCTCTTTTATCACCTGGAAAAGTTTATATGATTGGAGAATTCCTGATGTTGAGATCCACTAGGCTGGAAGATTTCTAAACCAGGGAATTTAGTCACTGAGATTCTTAAAGAACAGGAGATAAATTCTGTCTACAGGTAGACAATTATTTTTAGAGGTGATATATATGATACTGAGTTGTTTCTACTAGATTAAATGTTCTCTCCAATAACATGTTTTCTGAGTTGTAGGTTTCTTTGATATGTGTGTTCGTTGGGTTTTCTCTCATTAATAATAATGTTTTTGTTGCTCAGTTTCAAGAAATTAATTCTCCGTCCGTCCCATTTTATGTGGCCTCATTTGACTTGGCATAGAGTTCAAGAAAAAATGAAGACTTTTGAAACTTAAAAATATTTGTGTGGTTGTAAATCATTTCATTAAGGGTAAAAGTGGAATTTTAAAGTTAAATTGTTTCTAAGGTGACATTCTTTCTAGGACGGAGTAAAAAGGAAAATGTGCCACATGAAATAGGATAGAGGGATGATGATATCCCTAGTATTTTAGATTACTTATGATTTCATAGGAGGACAGTCTCAGTTATGCATTTTTGATCATAAGTATTACTGGATACTTCCTGAGTATTCCTTTTGTTCATAATACAAGTTGCCTTTTCTCAAAAATGGGACAGAGGGATTAATATGTTTTTGTTGTTTTCCTTCTAGGTATGCATTTATCATCTTCTACTATGTAATTTCCTCCCTCATTGTCTCTCTTGATTCATAATATGTTGATGTTATCAGTGAACAGCAGCCTCTGCGATTGAATCCGATGGAGGTCTATGAGGTTATTGCCGCAGCCTGCTCTGAGACTTCTGCTCCAAATACTTATCTGATGACAGTTTCATCTAAATTAAGTAACAACAGTGGAAAACCGTCAATGGACGTGGCTGTCAATGTACTTGTCAAACTTGTCATTGACATGTACGTGCTGCTTTCCCTTCATCTACAACTTTTACATTAAAAAGTAACAGGCATAACTTGAATCTTGTTTATTTTTGTATATTATCCCATAATAGGTTACTTGATAGACCTTAGGTAGTGCAATTCAATAGCTAAGTATAATTAAGTCTGTCCAAAAAAGTTACTTCTTCTGAAACATCAAAGTAATGGTGTATGCATGATCTGCATGCTCGATATAAAAAATGTTTATGTGTCAAGGGTATTGACACTGGATGCACTCTCCCCATTCCTTGATTTTGAAATCTCATTCCTGAATAAGTAGCCAACAGCTCTCAATGATTCAATTCTTTGTCATTTATGTTCGTGGGATGTGTGGAACAGAACAAATTACAGTCGTACTTGGTTGTAACAATACTCTAATTTCAATGTTAACTTTTTGATTATGCTAGTGCTGTAGATGTCGGTCTTTTTTCCATCTTATTTTACACTGACAAGTAGTATTTCTTCAACCTAATATGGATTTTTTTTATGGGTAACTAATATGTTTCGTAATTGGCCAGATATGGACCTTATGGGACATGCAGGTGACTGAGTTCCATATAAGATAGTACCATTTAGTGTTTAGTGGTGCATTGACATCACACTTCCATGAATAATGGTTTTTTAGTATCATATTGGTAACTGTTCTCAAGGGTAATCTTTGTTATTTGTTGGTTTGTAGGTATGTTTTGGATTCTGAGACTGCTGCTCCTCTTGCTCTGTCCATGCTAGAGGTGCTGCCTTGTCCTAGATGGTCGCTCTATTATGTTAATGTTCAGGATACTTACTTTTGTGAAAATTCATTGTAGGAAATGATGAATTCTACTCGTTTGGAATCCAAGACTCGGGCTTTTGATTTAATTTTGAATCTTGGAGTTCATGCTCATTTATTGGAACCTCCAACAACAGATGATGCTTCAACAATTGAAGAAGAGTATTGTAAAGAAACTTTTTTGGACAATGAAACTCAACTTTCTTTGGAAGGAAATAGGAAATCAGATTATCTAAAGAAAGCTGGGAATTCTGCAGCCATTGATAAGTTTGAGTGTTGGATTTTAGGCATCCTCTACGAGATCCTCCTTCATCTTGTCCAGGTAAATGTGGCTAACAGTGGAGCTCTTTCTGTCTATTATTTCTCGATAATCATCTTGTAATGTTTATTTTTACTGAGTTTTGATTGTGTCCCATTCTATTATTTTTTTTATATCAGGCACTTCCATTATTGTATTGTTTTTTTGTAGTTTCCATTATGTTACCATCTGCTAATTTTTGTTATATTTTGTTATACTAACATTACTTCTTTTCGGGACTCTGACTATTTCTTCTTGAGCCAAGGGTCTATCGGAAATGGCCTCCCTTTCTCTGTGGTAAGGGTAAGGTTTGCATACACTCTACCCTCCCCAAAACTCACTTTGTGGGACTACATTGGGTATGTTGTTGTTGCTTATATCAAGCACTTCAATGTGGATAGTTATGGAGGAGACAATTTTCCGGACTCTTATTTTTGGTTTTTCTGTTCTATTATAATTCATGATGAAATTTTGAAAATTCAAATTTGCATGCATTGTTACGTAGCTTGAGTGCTCACATCTCTCTATTGCCTCCCACTCCACAGGTTAAATTATTAGGCTAAAAGTTCTTGATTAAAATGGAATAAGATTTCACCTTCACTGTTGAGGAATAATTAGTCAGTTATCGAGTAGGCCATTACACTTCAGTTGGAAAGTTCTCGATTCTTAGTTGGGGCCCCGATTCACTAGCTTAGTCCTATACCTGATATTTAGAGTTAGTTTGGGTTTTGTGAATTGCGTAATTGGTTGCCAAATTATTCCTGAAGGTACAATTTTGTCCTTGATTGTGGCATTCTATGAGAAATATATTTGACAGAGACCTGGAGACCTCAATTGTCCAAAGGTATCACCAGAGGACAACCTGATGTTGCAAGGTCCATTTGAGCCACAGGAAATTTTGGCAAGCACCAAAGCATGTACAAGGGACAAGGCCCCTGGGCCTGATGGGTTCTCAGTGACATTTTTCATACACTGCTGGGAGATAGTCAATAGAGAAGTCATTGATGTTGTTCAAAATTGTTACCATGGATGCTATTTTAATAATCAACAAATGGCCTTTATCAGTTGCAGGCTAATAAATGGATGCTTTTTCAATAGCTGATGAATATGTTTATACCAGAATGAATTGTGAGAAGCAGGGATCCTGTGTAAATTAGACATTGCGAAGGCCTATGACCATGTCACCTGGGATTTCTTATATGGAATACTTCAGAGGATGGAATTTTGAGACAGATGGATCGAATCTTGTCTCAGTACAGTCAAATTCTCAGTATTGGTTGACGAATAACCTTGTGGCTTCTTTTCCTCTTAGAGAGAACTGAGGCAAGGGGACCCCCTGTTAGCAGTCCTTTTTATTCTAAGTTCCAGTCATGGAGCAACAGAATTTTATGGTTAAACAAGCAAAGAAAAATAATTGATCAGTGGTTTCAATGTGAATAACAAGACTGGTAATTGTTTAGAGATTTCCGATCTTCAGTATGTCAATGATACCTTTTTTTTTGCGATTCGGACAAGAATCAACTGGGAATGTTAAAAGTAATTTTCGTTCTTTTTGAAGCTGTCTATGGCTTATACATTAACTGGAACAGAATTATTTAGGACCCTGTTAATGAAGTTAATGATACACTGAGATCCAATCCTTGGCAGAGATTCTAGGAGGAGAATAGGTGAGCTGCCCACTGTTTACTTGGGCATGCCATTGGGTGCTCAATGAAAATCTTTAGGCATTTGGAAAGGAGTCCCGTAAAAGTTTGAAAAATGACTTACAAGCTGGAATAGCAATACCTTTCACTAGGTGGAAGATTAGTTCTGATTAACAGTGTCTTGGATCTTATATGCCTTTATATTGTGTCTTTGTCCCCAGCTTCTAGTAGTGCGAAGGGTTTAGCTGCTATGAGAAGAATGTTATTGTGGCAAGACAATAGTTAGAAGAAAAAAGTACATCTGGTTAAATGGAAGAATTTAACATAATCAACAGGGAGGGTGGAATGGGAAATCAGAAATCTCAAGTTTCAAAACCATAGCCTTATGTTGAAATGTTTGTGGAGGCTAGCTGCTGATGAGAAATTACTATGGATAGAAGTAATTAAAAACTAAGGGTGGAGGATAGATGGGAGTACCAATCGAGTGAATATGCCTCCTTATGGTTGTCTGTGTGTAGAGATCTATCAGGAACTTATGGCCATCTGTACTGAGAAGGTCCTCTGTTAAGGTGGGAAATGTTATGAAGGCTCTTTCTAGAAAGTCATTTGGCTAACATGAGCCATTGCAGCAGACTTACCTAGATCTCATTATTCTAATTAGGGAAAAGAGATATCATTGGGAGAAGCTTGGTCATTGCAGGGTGGAGCTTGAGCTTCAAAAGACAAGTTAATGGTAAGGAGGTGAACAGGGTGTCGGACTTCTACAACACCTTAGCACAATTCAGAGGGACCTCTGAAGCTGAGGACAACATGTGGGGGCAAGGTGACAGGCATGACAAGTTCTATGTCAAGACAACTTATAGAGAATTTAATACAACTAACAATCGAGTGGGTTGTTGGCCCTGGAAAATGATATGGAAAGTTTAAATTCCATGTAAAGTAGCATTTTTTCTGGTTGCCTGCAAAGGGGGCAGTTCTGACACAAGACAACCTAGCTAGGAGGGAGGGGCTTTCAACTTTGTTCTAGATGTTAATAATGTGGGGAGCATGCTGAAACAACTAAGTCGAGGCTCGTCCATGCCCAATCCCGATGGGCCTTCGATTTGCCCCTACCCTAGCTCTATAATCCACCCGTCTTCCCACTTTTTCTTCTCACGGGGTCTTACCGTCTAGCCGTTGGTACTCCGCATCTTCACAGGTCAGGGTCACTACCTTTGGATTTTTGGGGAAAGGCGATGAGAAGACTCACGGGGGAAGGTTCCACACCTGTCAAAGCAAGCAAGGGAAAACGTACAGATAAGAAGATGAATCACCGGGCGTTCAAGCGGAAAGGGGCTCCAAGCAACTTGACTTGCGGGGATGCGAGCAGAGCAACTGGCGTAAAAAGAAGGGATAGGGGCCCGTACGAAATTTCCTAATTTTGCACTCTTATTACATTCAATTCAGTTTGAGATAGTCATCTTTTTCTCCCCTGTTTATGGTTAAGTTAATTGTGGAAAATCTTCATCAATTTGAGGAGTATCAGTTGGGTGATGGAAAGGTAGTTGATTTATTTGACACTTGGAGTATAGAAGGATATTTGTCTAGTCAAAAAGAGAGATATGTTACTTGGAAAGAAAGACCAGAAATGATATGAAAACAAGGAAGTTCTATACTAAAGATGAAGATGATCTGTCTAGTTTTGTACTATTTTTGGTGTAAACAGGAACTTTCAGAAGATTACGAGCCTATCTTTGATGTCTTAGATTACATATAGGGTCTGCTTCTGTTGCTTCTTTCTTGTTTTTGATCACTTGTAAATTTTGGGGCAGTTTCATAACTTGTGCAGTTTGCTCCTACAATTATACGTGAAAATGTTACCTTTGTAAAAACAAAAAATTATATATGAAAACGTTACCTTTGTAAAAGAATTTAAAAATCTGTATTGACATTGACTGTATTGCATTTTGATAAGAATCACCTCAGGGACCCAAGATCATAATAATGAAAATCATTGTTTTTAAAGAAATGTGTGAAAGCTTGAAGGAGATAAATTATTTTTTATTGAAATGAAGAATTTTAATTGAATTCAAGAAAGTGTTTCTTGGATTCAAGAGCATATCAAGAAGTTCAAGAAATACTTAGAACTTCAAGATAAGTCATTTTTTCAAAATTAACTCCTAACAAAACAATTAACAGGTAATACATAATTGATCCTGATTCGACAGAATAACAAAGTAGAACAATGCCTAAATTTATTGCCTTTCTTGTCACCTAAGGATAAAAATAATCTAAGATTTTGAAGAATTTAAACTTTATCTCCTGAAAATGTAGACTTGAAGGTGGGAGAGGTCCAAGGTAGTCATATACTTATAAGAGCAAAAGAGAAAATTATTCGATATTATTCATCATGAAAATCTGTCTGATACAAAACAAAGCATCATTATTTATAACCAAAATTGCCGCTATTTATAACCAAAATTGGTTAGAACAACTAAGCAATAATGAAATATGAAATAACTAGCTGATTGAGAAGTACTCGGAAAGGAATTCTAACATTCTTAGCTGCGTTGTAAAGCATAAAGATAGCTGCAACTATTTGGGGAACTTTCCCATAACTAGAAAAATTGGTGAACTTTTGATTTTTCTCCCCAAGTTTGGGCACCAAGTAGGAGGTGTTCCTTAGCTGATTTTTGCGCCCATTTTCATGCTTATTGGGAAGCAAGTAACCCATCTTAAGGGCTAAACATGTGGCTCAATGTGAGGTTTCATGGGATGCAAGTTGTACACATTTTAGCAGCCTAAATTTGTCCAAAAGTGGACTGATTTGACTCATATTTTGATTCATTCAGAGGATGCTTCTTGGGCCCAATCTACCTCATCTTGGGACATAAAATAGTTATAACACTTTGCCAACTCATCTCCTTTAGCTGTGGGCTCTTTTTCCACAATTAACACCTTTATTTGCACTTCAAGCTCAACGACCCTGTTTGCAATTCTGTTGCTACAAGATCTTGTTATTTTCCTTGTTGGAGCTTTCAAAGCTTCATTTTGTCCTTGAACAAAGTTGAGCTTCTAGGATGGTTTGACGACTGCATCCTGAATTCAAGACAATTGTGTTTGCTGTGTCCTTTTGGCAGCTGGTGGACAAATTGAAGCTGTGATTCACGTAATGGCTGTGATGCTTAACAAGGGTAGTTTTAATAGATTATTGTTTATAAATTAATCTGAAGAGAAATAGAAAAGAATGAAAAACTTTTAAACTGAAAAACAACTTAAAAGAAATTCACAGAAATTTATCTCTTCATCTCTATCAAAAAGAATTGCAGCCATTTCCTATCTGGGAGGTTGTGTACTTGCAGATTGATGGAAGAAGTCAAGAGAGAGAGGAGGGAATGAACAAATTCAAACTTGAAAAGGATCTGCCTTATTATTGAGGAACGAGGGGCGAAGTGATTGATCATTAGGAATGTGTAAACTCTCTGTGGTTGAAAATGAAGAGTGGATTCTCTGTTCTTCCCATTTTCTGCTTTGACTCTCTCTCTCTCTCTTTATTTTTACTCATTTACTTTTTTGGGCAGAATGTTTATCTGATTTTTAGCTTTGTGAAGCATCAGATGTTTCTCATATGTCCAGGTTATTATTTTATTACAGTACTGGAAGTGAGTAATAGAAATGGGACTGATGTCAGTAGAGTAAATTACGAATAGATGTGCTTTGTGCACTGTCCTTCAAGATTCACACGTGTGGAAGATAGTAGTAGTAAAATTAACAATAGAACTCAAAATGTATGAAACAACATATCTATGACCGAAAATGGCTGGATAGATGGTTCAATCTTAGAAGTTTTTTAAAGAGATAGTTGAGGGTGCAATATAAACGAAATGATAGGTGACGACAAAATGTTTGATATAAGCATTAGTTGGAGAATGGAGACATATGTAGCAGTTTACCCTGTTTTTCCAAACTAGCTCAACCTTAAAGTTTACACGGAAATTTGAAAATATGGTTGGATTTACCATTCTGTCATATAAACATGTCTGCCAAACACTGGACTACAATCCAATCTGGTTTATAATGGCCACACTACAATCCAGTCTGAGGAGATTCTGATGCTAGCTTATCCCATCTGGTGTACCAAACAACCTTCTGGTTATACTAAATATTGACACAGATCCTGACATCAGGATTGCATGTTTCAGCCACCAAATAATGCACTAACAAAGGTAAGTTTCCAAGTTGTGTAAGATAGAGTTTCAGCCCCTCAAAAGTCTTATATCCCGACGTGCTGAGGCAAGCTGGAATAAAAATGTTTCTCATGTAGGAGTGCTTTTTTGGTTTATGTATTTCTTTAAGGAAATATGCCGCCAATTTGTTACAAATCTGTCTGATATAATGGAAGTGGAATCATGCATAGACGAACTGTGTCTTCTGTTCCTGGATTTCAGGTGCAGGTTCTTAGACTAATTTGTTGCTTAAATGCTATAACACAATTTATTAGTTTCATCTTTGCTGACTTTTTAGTGGTTGAAAGCAATGGTCCCTTGATCCAGCATTGTCTCCTGCTTCTCACTTATTCTTATGCTTTTAACTCACATATTTACTTAATAGCATTGTGTACGATAATGATGACTCTAGCGCTAAGTGCTTACTCTCAATAGAAGTCTATTTACAATGTGATGAACAGACAGAAGAAAAGGAAGAATCCATCTGGGCTTCTGCTCTCAGCTGTTTACTATATTTTGTCTGTGATAGAGGCAGAATCAGGAGGAGCAGACTCAAAGGTCTCGACATTAGGGTGAGTCTATACCTTGGCTTGTTATTATTGATATTTCTTATCACTTTCTTTTTCATGGAGAATATTTTGCGTACTTTGTTTGTTACAAGTATATGGCTTTGGGGTATGATGGAATAAAGCAAAATGGCTCTTTAAACTGTCTGCGCTTCGTTCAATTGTGAAGTAGCAGTTAGTCAATGCAACTTTCGACGCTCATCATGGGTCATTTGGAAACAGTCGCTCTATGTTTTAAACATAGGGGTCAGGCTGCGTACATCCGACCCCTCCTTACCCCGCAATAGGCGGGAGCCTTTGAGGCAAGGGGTAATGTTGTTGTTGTTGTTGTTTGTTACAAGTATAGTAAAGGGAAGGATGTGATTGAACTTCTAGAAAATTCCAGAATGTAGTGAAAGGTGTTTGTAGTGGGGGAATTTACATTTTGATTTGCCAATACCTACTAAACATATAAGAGCAAAATAGGTATATATATGATATGACTGATAAATGAATTTTATCAATTTCATACATTTATGAATTCCTAGATGCTGAGTCAATTTTGTAGTTAAGGATAGAGTGTTTGAGGGACAGACACATTATCCACTTAATTTCAAATCTGGTAGCAATGTATTTCTTGGTTTCCAAAAAAAAAAAAAAAAAGAGGAAAAGAACATTGATAATTGAATTAGATTTTTGAAAAGAAAGTAATTGCTCCCTGCATTTCAATTCAACTGGCATAGTTTGACGTGGAGTGGAATTTTTTAATTTTGAGAAGTAAAGGCTTTTGAATTTGTCGGCCACTAAAATTTCTGCACCCAGGCCATTAAAGGTAAAATTAAATTGTTCTAAATACAAACTGGTGTCATTCTATTTGGAACAGACTATTAGGGAAATAGTGCCACATAAAATAGTGATAGAGATAGTATTAGTTAAATAAAAGTACTGATATGGAATCTATACAAAAAAAGATATTATTCGATGGTATTGGATAACTGAAGAACTTTAAGTACATGAAAATGCATGATAAGTGAGAGGCATTTTATTTTATTGTATTTTGTCCTTAATGACCTCAGGATCTTCCCTACTTGTTTCAATTGTCTCTTAATCTTCTCCTTCATAAAATGGTAAATATGGGTGTCAACACCTACTGTTATGATTTGTGACCATAAATGAATATCCATATGACTAATGAAATGATGGTTGTGCATTTAATATTAGTTATTCTCACCTGTATATTTGCCACTTCTGTTTCTATGTTATTTTAAGTCTCTAAAGTGCTTGATGTTTGTTCCAATTTATCCCTAATACTCTTGCAGGTTGTTCAGGTACTTATATGTGTGAGCAGAATGAATTCTTGGGCTGAAATAGTTCACAGCAAGCTGATTGGCATGCTAACAAACATGTTTTATGAAATTCTGGAGATATCTAATAAAGCTCTTTCAGCTACCCCTGAATTTCTTATTCAGCAGGTTGATCTGATTGGAGGAATTGAATTCATATTTGTGGAGGTACTGTCCTATCCCTGGTTATAATTTGTGTAAAGTTGTCTGAGAGTCCATGTGGAGCAACTTTTGCTTGACATTTTGTACCTGCTTTTAGGAATTAAAATTTTACTGGGAGTCCACTAAACAGGAATAACTCTTGCTTGGTGTGTTGTGCCTAATGCATATTGTAAGGCGTCGTTTGGTTTGAAGACAAGTTATGGTGGATAAGTCATGGTGGTAGAAGTAGTACTAGGATATATTATTCTGGGATTGTTATGCTGGGACCATTTCTTATTAATTATATCGTTTATAATGTTCAAAATAATATCATTGCATAATTTCTAAGAATAAGTTGTTTGTTTACAAAGATACCTTCCACCTTATTTTTTTTAGTTTCTTTGCAAGCTTTAGTTATTCATTCTTAAAAATAAAATTTTCATCTTATTTAGCTTAAATATGTTTGTATGTGCAGTCCCGTGATTGTGCTGTGTTCTTTTAAAAATAAAACTTCCATCTTATTTAGCTTAAAATAAAATGTCCATCTTAAGTTAGTTAAAGTAAAATAGATTTTATTGGTTGTCACTTCATTTAAGTACATATCGCTCCAATATTGTAAAAAATTAAATTTATCTTAATTTTACTTAATAAATAAAATATAAATTTTCAAGTATTAAAAATCTATTTAATTAAAAATATGTGAATGAGCAGTGTAGTCAACACTTTGAGAGAATTCAAATATAAATGAACATAATAGATAGTCAAATAAATTCAACATGTAATGTATCCATAAATAAATATCTATATAGTGTAATTATTTTAATGAGCATATATATTATCATAAAAATAACGAGTAGTGAAGATTGTGAATGCTATTATAAATGTTATTAAAAATTATGTGAATATGCATGAATGTAAAAGTTATGTATAAAGGCAAATAGAGCTTTTGCACATTTTCGTTAATCCATGAACATGATAAAGAGGGCTTAAGGGGGGGTTATTTTTGTTATTTTACATATTTATACTAATTATTAATCCTGAGATATCGCAAACTTTGTAACTAGACAAAGAATTAAGGGGTACTAAGAACTTATCGCAGGATTATCTTCCTTTATTCATCACACTAAACGACTCCTAAGTGACTAATGTTTCTGGTACAGGCCAAATTTTGGGTCAAACTATCTGTAGAAGCTTTCTCTGTATCTGAACAGGAGGATTAACAATGCTTCCGTTTATGTGCTATAAGTTGTTCCAAAATGTGCTGAATATCCTAAGAGATTTCACGTGATTAGCTGGAATAGTCTAAAGTTGTTGGGGGCCAGGGAAGGAGGAGTTTTGTTTTGTTCTTTTTAATAAGTTGGAACAGGAAAAATGATTTTTAGACCATGCAGGGTCTGAAAACATTCCATAGTTTTATTATCTGTTAGCAAAAATTATTCTGGTCTACTTGCAATCCCATTTGTGTGATTACTTGTATGTAGCACAAAGAGAAAGGTTTTGCTTAGTAAGTTCTTTCTACCAATGCAGTTAGTGCTTTCAAACTCAAGGGAGGAAAGAAGGAATCTGTACCTGGTGCTTTTTGATTATGCTTTGCATCAGATAAATGAGTCATGCATAGCTAGTGGAATGTCAGACTACAGTGATGATGAAGTCCAACCTGTTGCTGTGCTGCTTATGCTTGCAGATGCACCTGAAGCTTTGCATATATCAGTAAAGCTTGGATTGGAAGGCATCTTGGAGCTTCTGCAACGCCCAATATCTAGTGCATTGTCCAAATATCCAAATTCTGACCGACTTTCAATGGTAATGCTAACTTTATTTCTTGCTTTTTTTCATTGGCCATCAGACATGATAGTGCGTCATGTGAAAACATCTGAGGAAGTTTATCCAATTGTGCTTCTTTATGATAATTGGTAAAAAGATTGATGCTTCTCGTTATATGCTGTTTCAATGAGCAGTAATTTGGTTGTTCTTGGTGACCAATGAAAATAGTTAATAGCCTAAATATTAGATGTAAGGGAAATTGTGTCTCGGAGGAAGTAATTCTCTATATAGTCCAAGAAGGTTCTTCCCTTTATCTATTTTAGTTCTCTCTGTACACTCCAATCTTTATTTCCATGAATCCAATACCTCCCATGCCAGAGTGAATATGTTCAAGATGAGGATCCCATGCCCATTGAACTTCTATTGTCTTTTCTTCTTCTGGGAAGGTCAACCAAATTGTTTGTTTTACCCCTAGTTTAGGTCATCTTGACTTTGTTTTCAGCATTACTTGTTCAAATTCTTACTATTTGTGTGCAAGTTTCGTGAGCTTAAGTTAATCTGAGAATCTAGGATAATGATGTGCTTGTTCAAGATCATTTATGCCATTCACATAGTAATTCCCATTTTTCAATTTCGCCCGTCTGTGTCCTTTGGGTTTATTCCACTTGGGGTTGTTTCATAAACACATACATGGGGACATATTAATTGGCATGAGTTGGTTGTCCACAAAGTCACCGATACAATATATAGAAATGAACGTTGAGAAAATGAAAATTTTCAATGTTAAGGCATGTCCCTGTGACTTTTGAGTTTCCAATTCACTTACACAATTTTTCAATTTTTCCAATTGAGTTTGGGTAAGATAATGCTCTCAAACACATCTACCTAGGTTCCTCTAGGATTGTCGAACAGCCTCTTTCTGGCGCTGTTGCCTTTTTTGATAACAGTGGCACTTGGCCCAGCTTGTGCACACCTCGACTAATATCAAAGGGATACCTAACCCTTCTTAGCATCACATGCCGTTGTGTGAATCCAGTTTCAATTTGTGCACCAGCTACCAAAATAACACAACAAACATGAGTATGAGTTCAGGATGCAGTAAAGCATCCTACTAGCTCAACTCTATTCAAAGACAAAGGTGAAGCCTTACGATTTAATCAAGTTTCTTCACAAGCGCAACTTCAGAAATTGTTGCATAATTGCAGCTACAAACTCAATTCTACCATATATGCCCTTATACTATGCGTGTAGTCCAAATATTCCCTCGGTTAATAGTCTGAAAGAAGGGCAATTTTGGCCCAGCAAAGTAACTGTGGGAGCATAATTAGGCAAAACAATTAAGGGAGGTCATACTTTAGGGGCACTTTTGACCCTTTTCCGTAGCAAAAAATGCCAGACCAACATTCCAGATTTTTTTTGATTGGACTTCTTAATGTTAATGCTAGACTGAGCCAATAAACTAGACATAATTTAAAGGCATTAATGAAAAGCTCTTTGTATTGTGAGGCATCTCTGGATCTGTCATTTTCTTTGCACCTGTGTATAGAAATTTCTTTCTCCACTTTGCAAATAAATTAAAGGCTGCTATAACTATTGTCTTCTGTATGAGTTGATATCTACCTGCATAGTGCTCCTGCTTCCATTCACGATAATTGTATAGGATTTTGAATGAATATTTTTTTCTTTCCTTGTGGTAGTCTGACCTTTGTTCCATTTGCAGCTCTTGGAGAGAATTGTGGAGAACTTTGAGATGCTTATAAAGTCATTTACTCATCTTGATAAGGAATTTGCTCATATGAGGCAGATAACTAAATCATGCAAATCTCTGGAAAATATTGATGGAGCTTATGGAAACAGTTTTGGCATGAAAACGAAGCTCTCTTGGACCACCTTACATTCTCTTCTTCATTCTGAAAGAACTCTGTGTCGTCACAATGGTTATCTATGGTTGGGGGATTTGATCATCACAGAGATTGTCGAGGAAGGGGATGCTAGTATATGGTCAAGCATCAGAAGCTTGCAGGAGAAAATTTCTCGAGCCAGTGTTATTGACTATTCACCTGATTTAGATGTCCCATTATCCATATGGATCATGTGTGGGCTAATAAAATCGAAAAACAACCTCATTAGATGGGGCTTTTTATATGTCTTGGAGAGACTTCTAATGCGCTGCAAGTTTTTATTAGATGAAAGTGAAGTCCAGCACGCAATTGGTGGTGAAATGGTTGGAGATCTGCATAATAAAAGTCGTCTCGAGAAAGCTACTGCAGTCATTGATATCATGAACAGTGCCTTGTCCCTGATGGCGCAGATAAATGAAACCGACCGCATGAATATATTAAAGGTGATTTCTTCTGCCCTTCTCTGGTTAAAACATAGAAGAAAATAAAGGGAGGAGGAAATAAAGGGGAAAGTCTAGCTTGGCTTCAGATATGGTGGTCCTAAGAGGATATAAATTGTAGACCTTGAGTTAGATGACACTTGCACCTTTATGCCATGTTATTTGACCTTTATAGGTGTATGTGTTTGAACTAAATTTGCATCTCTGTAATGATTTTTCAGTTGAAGAGAGCAAGTCATACTCTTTTAGGAAGGATGAATATATTATTCCCATCACTTAATTAAAAAGGGTTTTGTTCCCAATCACTTAATTAAAGAGAAATTTAAAACCTTATTCACAACAATACTTTGGATAACTGTGCCCTACGGACTTCAGGTCATGATATTTACCATTGCAAGTCCAGCCTATTTTGTCTGTTGCTTAGGGTTTGAACTGGCCATGGGGTGATCATCTTACAAAATGCTAATTTACTTCTCAATTGGGATACAAGGGGTGGTTAGTGGATTCTACTGTTAACTTATTTTACCACAAGTTGTCGTTTCTTCTGGCTGTTAATTACCTGTGTCATTGATAGTCAGTATCAGTGTCTCACTCCAATATTGCTGTTGATCTTTTGACAGATGTGTGAAATTCTGTTTTCTCAACTATGTCTAAAAGTCCTTCCTTCAACTGTGATATCTATGGATGATCCTACAATCTGTATCAAAGATGTCAGCTGGAATAAGCAGCTTGGTCCAGGAGAAAGCTTATTACCTCAACAGGAGAGCTTTGGCTGCGAGGAACACATTGAAGATGCTAACCACAAACTCAAAAGAAACAAGGATCCTCCAAAGCCAGAAACTGCATCCATGGCGGCACTGCTTCTCCATGGACAGGCCATTGTTCCTATGCAATTGGTTGCACGTGTTCCTGCTGCTTTATTTTATTGGCCGCTAATCCAGCTTGCTGGTGCCGCAACTGATAACATCGCATTAGGTGTTTCTGTTGGCAGCAAAGGAAGAGGAAATGTTCCTGGTTCCACCTCTGATATACGAGCCACTCTTCTCCTGCTGTTAATTGGTAAATGCACAGCAGATCCTGCGGCTTTTAAAGAAGTTGGTGGGGAGGAATTTTTTAGGTGATTTCTAGATATGTTTTTCTCTCCAATAAAATATATGTTAGTTAATTTAGAAGTTCATAATCAATTCTGCACATGTGCTTTTCTTGCAGAGAATTGTTGGATGATACTGACTCAAGAGTGGCATATTACTCTGCAATGTTTCTTCTGAAGGCAAGTTTCATGTTGTTTTCCTGATCTTTGGCAACGATAAGTCGCCGCTATAATATGAATTAATCTGAAATTGGCATTTTGCAGAGGATGATGACAGAGGAACCGGAAAATTACCAACGCATGCTGCATAATCTTGTTTCTAGAGCTCAGCAGGTTTGGGCCCCTGCTTTTTTGTAACGTCTTTGTTAGAAAATTTATGGGGCTGGTGGATGATAAACAGTTGCTATGTGTTATTTGTCCTCTCTGTTCCACCTACTAAAGTTTGCCTGCATGATGATAAATACCAGTATCTTGTAAGAGTTTGTTTTCAGAGCCTCATCATCTTATATTGCATTGGCATTGGTGAAATACATTCTGTAGTTGCATCCACTGTCAAACTCCAACATTGTCTTGAATTGCTGATTCTTGATGTCACTTGGACCATGTTATTTCT
Source organism: Solanum ossicruentum (assembly GCA_025774065.1). Taxonomy (NCBI): domain Eukaryota; kingdom Viridiplantae; phylum Streptophyta; class Magnoliopsida; order Solanales; family Solanaceae; genus Solanum; species Solanum ossicruentum. The sequence goes on from JAOTQR010000092.1 coordinate 7,756,847, forward strand.
GGTAGCTGGTATCTGTATGTTTGCTGTTTTGTTGCTTTCCTCGCTAGATATTTTTACAGTGAAGTGAAATGCTGAGATGGCTGGGATAGACACTTGTGTCTTCTCTATGAAAAATCTCTGCTTCGGCAAAATTGCCAACTTAAGGTATCATGATTTCATAGGCAGCAGCAATTTTCAATTAAATCTGTTGAGCTGTCATATATAAGTTGAATGACTAAATGCAAATGATAGGTTGCATGGACAGCTAAGCTGTTTCTATTGTGATTTAGTTGTCAAAATTGGTATGTTATATTTATTTGCATAAGCTGTCTTCATGATATTGTCATTCATTATTGGATTAACCCTGGGTTGTGTTGGATCATGGAAAATCTATAGGCTTTGTGATTTTAGTGATTACAGGCTTTAAATTGGAATAACTGATTCCCATCTGGGTTTATGCTATTCTTTGCAGAGCAACAATGAAAAACTCCTGGAGAATCCTTACCTTCAAATGCGAGGGTTACTTCATCTGTCAAATGAATGACATAGCTCTGCTTTATGCAATCGCTATTTAAAGAATCTTGATGTTCTCTGCTTCTCACAAGCATGGAGCCCAACTGCAGGGAAAAGTATTCCAAGTTGCGAGTTCAAGGAAGGATATCATCATAAAATGGTTGTAAGTGTGCATTTCTGTGGATGTTAATGAAAGAATAGTACTCTCCAAAACATGGATGCCAAGTTTTTGTATGGGGCTCTCGGTTGCTTATGCTTCTGCAGCTTCTCTTATATCATGCATGGAGTTCCTCTGAAGTGCAATGGTGGAAGTTTGTTTCCATTAGTTTTATTGGCATTCTTTTCATGGATGTGACATGTTCCGATGATATTTTGAAGCTGCAACGTTCATCAAATGAGTAAGGCAAGCTGAATATTTCTAGAATTAGCCAGCACATGGAAGCCTGAGGATACACTTCGACCTTATTGTTGGTGTGACAGATTGAGTTACTGAGCAATCTTCAGGTATTAAATTTATCATCTTTACAGCATTGAATTTTCAGTGTAATGTCTCACCACAGAAATATTAAGTGGACGCACTCTTGAGTTAATTTTTCAGGAGTTTTGCTTCCTATGGGTAAAATAAATGCATTCTTACGTTGGGAAGTAAAGATTATTTTGCATAATCTTGTTCTTGCTCTATTATTCACACCGTGCCTGACTATTGCTCTGTCATTTGGAAGCAGGTGCTGGTTCGAATCTACTTCAACATCAGAACTTTTGTACAGGATAAATATCCAATTGGCATCCATCTTTTTGCCTTTATTTGGGACTGGTGCTTTATGGAGTTTATAAATTCATCTACATTGATGACAAATTCTCGTTGACTATAATCTGGATTCCGCCCTCACGTAGGGGAATCACAAAGCTTGGTTGGTTTTCAGGTTTACAAAACATGGCGGGGTAAATATTCTTATTCTTTTATTTTATTCATCATAGATTTGTACATGTGCAATTTTCTTTTTTCATTCTGGGTCCTCAAAAGGAAATAATAGATCCTTGGTGGGGAGCCATCTTTTTGATAGATGTAAAAGAGATGCTGACTGAATATCCATTTAACATGTAAAATATTGGATACTACTAGTCTTTTTATTTGATTTTCCATCGAATTATAAGTAGAGGAAATTTTCAGCTATTGCAAATATGTTGCGATGATTCTCCAGTTTATGCTTCAACTTTGCATAAATGGGTTCCTTTATCCAATTTTTTTGGTTGTGAAAAAAAAAACACATCAAACTGTTTGGGATGAGATTTATGCTGCTTTTTTGTTCTTGGGGTGAGCCTGGCGGCCCCATGCCGAAGAAAGTCCCCCTTTCACATTTCGGCTAGGGCATTTCTTTCTTAGGCGATTCGGTTTGAGTTGCTTTTCCGTAATATGGAATAATATAGACAACATAAAAATAACTAGCTTTCATCAAATGTAAAATCATTAGTTGTATTTTGTAGTGTGATCGCAGCTGCGGATTGGGCTCCAAGCATGAGCATAAATTGTCTACGCGACTATCCTTGATTCTGCGCTTTCTGTTGTGTAATTTGAATAATATCGAAATTTGTGAAACTAGTATCCTTGTGGAATAAGACCCTCTTATCTTTAGAACCTCTTCTTAACTAGCTAGGTCTGTGGTGTTTTTTTTTTTTTTTTTTTTTTTTGGGTAGAATGGTTTTGATAGTTTCTTATTCTTATTTGTCAACCGAGTCCCTATACTCCACGAAGTTTCATCTGATCAAATCTATTCTTTTAAATTCTTTTGGCCGTTAAAGAGTAGAGTTGATCAAGTTGAATTGTCGGATTGAAACTTTGTGATGTGTAGGGATTCATATGATGAACAGTAACGAGTGCAAAGATATTACCAGGCCATTTAAGCTCCTTTTTTTTCACCAAGGGAGGGCCCTTGGACCCGATGAGATTCCGGTAGATTTTTGGAAGAATTTGGGCACGACAGGCATTGAGTGGTTGAC
>JAOTQR010000092.1:7759436-7786212 GCA_025774065.1 Solanum ossicruentum
ACAGTGTTTGAAATGACCAAGCCTCACTCGGGTGGTTGTAGGCCTGGGTAACCTTGTTGAGGGGTTTGTGCCTCGATCGCCTTGCTCGGGAGGTAGCAGGCCTGTGAAACCTTGTTGGGAGTTTGTATCCATCAACCTTGTTGGGGGGTTTGTACTCCATCAACCTCATGAAGGGGTTTGTACCTCATGCGCCTCTCCAAGAAAGTGATAGGCCTTGGATTGTATTAAGAATAGTCACTCCTTACACTCTTATTATGCTTTGTATAAACATGATTTTACTTCAAGTATCATTCATACATGTCATATTACTATATATTTATTCATTGCCTATGATATGCATTTTGATTATGGTACTTATCACTTTTTGCATTGCATCCTTCATACTTACTACATTTAAACGTACTAACGCATACTCTATGCCTAAATGATGTCACCATGTAGGAACTGAAGCCCCGCTTGAGCATCTTCATCCACATGGCTAGTATGCTTCCGCTCAAGCTTGCTGGTGAGTCCTCCATTTCGGGGACATTGCTTATGATCTCTTACTATGTTCTAGAACTTCCTTTCTTTATGTAAATGTTGACTATGAAGGTGAGCCCGATTTCTTGTCTTGGCCCCCGCTCTTATCTATGTAGTAGAAGTATTGTTGGACATGTCATGTGTAATGTTATGAGCACTGACTCTCTCTTGACTCTTGTTGTTATGATATGAATGATGTCTGTTAGCCCTGTTTATCCCTATTTCTACTCTTTTGTTTCTATTTATTGTTTCTGTGACCAAGAATGTGTAATAATGTTCTAAGAGGCTTGCTTGGGGTCCCATTGAGTTTCCCTTGCACCGTGTCATGTCTAGGCTTTAGGCTTGGGTCATGAAAAACTTGGTATCTGAGTACTAAGTTGTTAGATCCTTGGAGTCTAACATATCACATCGATTAGATTCTTGTTCATGGTTGTATTGTGCACCACAACTATGAGTTAGAGGCTATGAGACGTTTAGAAAATGTTTCCCTTCTTCCTACTCTATGTCGTGCTATAAAAGTTGAAGTATGGTTTTTCTCCCTAACAATTGTCCTATGCTATGCTAGATCATTCCTAACATGAGAGGGAGAAGAGCCTGCACACCTGAGAAGCAATCTGCTAATGGAGAGCTTTGGGATGCTCTCGCTTTGCTTGCACAAGTTGTGGCTATTCAAGCCAACCAAGGGGCCCAAGCTCCTCATACTCCTACACTGGCATCTCAGGTGAGAGACTTCATGAGAATGAATCCCTCAGAATTCTATGGGTCAAAGGTGAGTGACCATCCTCAAGAGTTCATTGATGAGGTCTACAAGATTTTGGCTATATGTGTGTGAGGTCGGAGGATAAGGCGGAGTTGGCGGCCTACCAACTCAAAAGGGTAGCACAAATATGGTACAATCAATGGAAAGAAGAGAAGAGAGTCAAATATGTGTTACTTTGGGAGGAGTTCAAGGTGGCCTTCCATAATAGGTTCTTCTCCCTTGAACTTAGGGAAGATAAGTTGGCAAACTTTATGAATTTGTGACAAGGGTCTATGAGTGTAAGGGAGTATTCCCTCAAGTTCAACCAACTTTCAAAATATGCTCCACATTTGGTAGCCGACTCAAGATCTAGGATGAATAAATTTGTGATGGGTGTTTCCGACTTGGTTTGTGAGGAGTGGTGGTCTGCCATGTTGATTAGTGACATGGATTTGTAACATTTGATGACCTATGCAGAATAAATGGAGGAGGAGAATTGAGGAAAAGGAGGGGTCATGAGGTCAAGAGGGCCCGTTTTGAGGGGAAGTTGCGAAAGGGCGGTCGGTTCAATCAAGACCAAGGGTCTTCTCATAAGAGGTATGCCAATGATTTTCCAAAGGCCTGAGGTGTTGGAGGTGTGGTTCCTAATGGTGGGTGTCCAAAATGTGGTAGGGGTCATAGTGTCCCAGGCTTGAGGGACACAAATGACTGTTATGGTTGAGGAAAAGTTAGGCATAAGGTGATGGATGGATTGCCCTCAAAATCGCAACAAGGGTAAGGAGGTTCGTTCGCAAGGTGCTAATGTGGTTCCTTTGGGAAGAGGTGGCCGTCAAGATGGTACTAAAAGGCATAATCGATTTTATACTCTACATAAGAGGCAAGGGGTTGAGGAGGTTCCAGATGTCATTATTGGTATATTAAAAATCTTTAATTTTGGTATGTATGCATTGATTGATCCGGGTGTCACTCTTTCTTTTATTACCCCCTTTGTTGTCAAAAAGTTCCATGTTGACCCCGAGTTGTTGTGTGAGTCATATGACGTATCTACTTCTATTAGTGCATCTATTATTGCTAGGAAGGTCTATAGGAATTGTACCATTTGCATCTTGTATAAAATATTGCCTTGTGATCTTGTTGAGTTAGATATGGTTGATTTTGATGTTATTCTTGGGATGGATTGGTTGCATGCATACTATGCCTCTATTGATTGTAGAACTCATAGGGTCAAGTTTCAATTCCCAAATGAAGCTGTCCTTGAGTGGGAGAGTCACGATGCGGTGGTCAAGGGTAGATTCATCTCTTGCATTAAAGCCTGTATGTTGATTTCTAAAGGTTGTCTTTACCATCTTGTGAGGGTTAGGGATGTGGAGTCCATAGTCCTTCCCAATAGAGTCAGTTCCAATTGTAAATGAGTTCCTTGATGTCTTTCCAAATGACCTTCTCGGTGTCCCTCTCGAAAGGGAAATAGATTTTGGTATAGATCTCCTTCCCGATACTCAACCCATTTCTATTCCCCCTTACCGTATGGCCCCGGCGGAGTTGAATGAACAATTGAGGGACTTGATGAAGAAGGGAATTTATCAGGCCTAGCCAATCACCATGGGGTGCACCAGTGTTTGTGAAAAAGAATGATGGGTCCCTTAGAATGTGTATTGACTACCGGCAACTTAATAGGGTCACCATTAAGAATAAGTATCCTCTTCCATGGATTGATGATTTGTTTGACCAACTATAATTCTCTAAGATTGATCTTTGGTCTGAGTATTATCAAGTGAAGGTGAGGGAGTGTGATATTCCTATGATGACCTTTCAGACTAGGTATGGGCATTATGAGTTTGTTGTGATGTCTTTTTGGTTGACCAATGCCCCAGCCATCTTTATGGACCTTATGAATAGGGTCTTCAAACCCTACCTTGATTCATTTGTTGTGATATTCACTGATGATATTTTGGTCTATTCCCATAGTGAGAAGGAGCATAGGGCTCATTTGAGAGTTGTATTGCAACAATTGAGGGACGAGAAGTTATATGCCAAGTAAGAGCTGTGTGAATTTTGGTTGAGGGAGGCTGCCTTCCTAGGACATGTGGTGTCAGGGGATGGTGTTAAGGTGGATACTAAAAAGATGGATGTGATTAGAAATTGGCCTTGACCATTGACCCCGTCGGATATTAAGAGCTTCTTAGGCTTAGCGGGTTATTATTAGAGATTTGTGAATGGGTTCTCTTCTATTGCTTCTCCCATAACTAAATGGACCCAAAAAAAGGCCAAGTTTGTGTGGACCGATGAGTGTGAGAGGGGATTCCAAACATTGAAAGATAAGCTTGTGTCCACTCTTATTTTGTCACTATGGAAAGGGCTAGAGGGATTTGTTGTGTATTGTGATGCTTCTAGAGTTGATTTGGGTTATGTTCTAATGATCTTGAATTGGCCGCTGTGGTATTTGCATTAAAGATTAGGCACCATTACTTGTATGGGGTGCATGTTAATGTGTTCACCGATCATAAGAGTCTCCAATATATCTTCACTCAAAAAGATCTTAACTTTTGATAAAGGAGATAGTTAGAACTTCTTAAGGATTATGACATAAGTGTGCATTATCCTTCGGGTAAGGCTAATGTGGTGGCGGATGCTTTGAGTAAGGTGTCTATGTGTAGCCTAGCTCATGTTGATGGTGGTGATAAGGAGGTGACTGGAGAGGTCCATCATTTGCATAAATTGGGAGTTAGGTTGGGAGAAGTGGATAATGGTAGTGGTGTTGTTGTTTATGGTTCTAAGTCCTCATTGATTGAGGAGGTGAAAGCTAAGCAAAATCTTGATCCCTCCTTGTTGGAGTTGAAGGCCTTGGTTAGGATGGAAAGGTGGAGGTTTTCTCCAAAGAGGGAGATGGTACCCTTAGATACCAAGATAGGTTGTGTGTGCCTTCTGTTGATAGCTTGAGAGAGAGAATTCTTGATGAGGCTCATGGTTCTTCCTATTCTATTCACCCCGATTCTACTAAAATGTATAGAGATTTGAGAGAGATGTATTAGTCGGGAGGCATGAAGAAAGACATTGCCAAATTTGTGTCTGGTTACCATAGTCATCAACAAGTCAAAGACGAACATCAAAGGTCGGGTGGGCTAACCTAATACATAGAGGTTCCTACTTTGAAGTTGGAAGAGATTAATATAGACTTTGTAGTCGGGTTGCCCAAGACTAAGAAGGGTTCTAATTCCATTTGGATAGTAGTGAATAGGATGACAAAATTGGCTCACTTTCTATCGGTTAAGACCACATATATAGCTGAAGAGTATGCTAGGCTATACATCTATGACTTGGTGAGATTTCATAGGTTTCCTTTATCCATAATATTGGATTGTGGTTCTCAATTCACTTCATATTTTTGGAGGTCTTTCCAAAGGGGTCTTAATGCAAAGGTTAAACTTAGTACAACCTTCCACCCTCAAATAGATGGCCAAGCCAAAAGGACCATCCAAACCCTTAAGGATATGCTTAGAGCTTGTGTATTGGAGCTTAAATGTAGTTCGAATGATCATCTCCTGTTGATCAAGTTTACCTACAATAATAGCTATCATTCTAGAATCGATATGGCTCATTATGAGGCTCTTTATGATAGACGTTGCAGATCACTGGTTGGGTGGTTTGAAACTGGCGAGGTGGCTTTGTCGGACCGAATCTGGTTATGGAGGATATTGAGAAGGTTATGATGATTCAGGAGAGGTTGAAGATGGCTCAAAGCCGCCAAAAGTCCTATGCTGATGTGAGGAGAAGGGATCTTGAATTCAAAGTGGGTGATTGCGTTTATTTGAAGGTGTCACCCATGAAGGGCAAGTTGAGCCCAAGATATGTGGGCCCTCATGGGGTAATTAAGAGAATTAGCAAGGTAGCTTATGAGTTGGAATTTCTTAGAGAAATGGGATTAGTTCATCCGGTCTTTCGTGTGTCTATGTTAAGGAAGTGTGTGGGTAATCCCAATGCTATTATGCCTCTTGATATTGTGGGGATAGTTAAAGACAACTCTACATATGAAGAGGTTCTAGTAGCGATCTTGGATAGGCAAGTGAAGAGGTTGAGGAACAAGCAAGTTGCTTCTGTTAAGGTCCTTTGGAGGAACTAACAAGTCGAAAGTGCTACTTGGGAGGCCGAAAAGGATATACAAAAGTGATACACTTATCTCTTCCACTCCACTCAAGCCTAAGGTTATTGATCTAAGTCCCCTATATGATTTCAAGTCTTAAGTTCATCCCTCATGTCATTGCATACATTCGTGTTTAAATTGGCAAATTCATGGTGATTTTACACTTACGTTGAGATTTTTTGAAATAATATTTAAGTGCATCGTTGCATCCTTATGTGGGCCGAAAGTTTCATGTTTGTATCTCTCAAATACATTTCTTTGACATTCGGGGATGAAGTTTCCCAAGGCGGAGATATTGAAACGACCCCAAAAAAGTTCTGAAAATGTGCCTCGAAAGTGCCCAAAATTATAATTTTCATATATCTCAAAATCATTGCATGATATCAAAAATCTGACTTCGTATTCTTGATCAGGGGATCAAATTGAGTAGGAGATGGGTCTAACCCTGAGTTAAGAACAAACAATTAGCAATTTTATTTTTCGTGATTTTCCTTATCCAGAATAGATCTGCGACAATGCCGCGATGCGCAACTGGCGTAGACATGTATTAATTTTGCCTCCGCTACAAGTCCGCGTCATGGACCAAATGCGTACCTGTGTATTTTATTGCTAGTGATTTTTATCTCAGTGCAAGGCTTTTGGGACCTGGGCCTAAGTGTTTCCAAATGTGAAAATACCTATACTTAGCCACATTTCACCCTCATATCATTCAAAACATTTTCCAATACTCATTCAAACACTTGGCCAATATTTCATCTCCTAAATTCAAGTCTCAAACTCATTCGAGTCTCAAGGTTCTCATTCAAGCTTCAAGTCTCCATCTCCAATTTTCTTCAAGGATTCTCCTAAGTCAAGGTATGTGGGTTTCTTTCATGGGTTCCTTTCACCCATGATGCCCAAGCTTCCTTTTCTTAAACATTTCATGGTTTAAAGTTGATTTACTCATGGCTCTTATTTATCATGAAATTCATTGCACAATATGTTGGGGTTTATGAAATTGTGATTGTTCTACTATGTTTTGGGCTATGAATATAAGATCTATTATGAGATTTGATGAAGGATTTTGATGTATATTGCTTGAGGGTGTTACCGAGTATCTATTAATAGTTTTACATTGGATTTTCTAGTATGATAACACTCTTAAATTGCATAGTTTTACACTAGCATTACACACCCGCCAAGTGTTTGATAAAATGTTCGATTTTGGATTCTTGAGGAATTGAAGGTCCAATGCATGTCTTATGAGTTGAATGACTTTATGATGATGAAAGAAAGGTTTATATATGATGATTATATGATGATGCAAGGAATGTATGTATATGTTGATGAAAGGAATGTATGTATATGATATTATCTCTATAGTGTTGGGGATGACCAAGTCTCACTCGGGAGGTTGTAGGCCCGGGTAACCTTGCTGAGGGGTTTGTACCTCAATCGTCTCGCTCGGGAGGTGGCAGGCCCATGCAACCTTGTTAGGGGTTTGTATCCATCAACCTTGTTGAGGGGTTTGTACTCCATCAACCTTGTTGCGGGGTTTGTACTCCATCAACCTCATAAAGAGATTTGTACCTCATGTGCCTCTCCAAGGAGGTGGTAGGCCTTGGATTGCACTAAGAATGGAAACTCCTTACACTCGTATTATGTTCTATATAAGCATGAGTTTACTTCAAGTATCATTCATACATGTCATATTGCTATATGTCTATTCATTTCCTATGATATGCATTTTGATTATGGTACTTATCACTTGTTGCATTTCATCCTACATACTTAGTACATTCAAACGTACTAACGCATATTATATGCCTACATGATGCCACCATATAGGAACCGAAGCCCCACTTGAGCATCTTCATCCATGTAGCTAGTATGCTTCCACTCAAGCTTGTTGGTGAGTCCTCCATTTTGGGGACGCTGCTTATGATCTCTTACTATATTCTAGAACTACCTTTCTTTATGTAAATATTGACTACGAGGGTGAGCCCGGTTGCTTGTATTGGCCCCCGATCTTATCTATGTAGTAGAAGTGTTGTTGGACATGTCATGTTTAATGTTATGAGCATTGACTCTCTCTTGTATCTTATTGTTATGATATGAATGATGTCCCTTAGCCCCTGTTATCCCTATTTCTACTCTCTTTTTTTTCTATGTTATTGCTTCCGCGACCAAGGATGTATAATGATGTTCTATGAGGCTTGCTTGGGGTCCCTTTGGGTTCCCCTTGCTCCGTGTCATGTCTAGGTCCTAGGCTTAGGTTGTGACAACCTCATGTAGCCAAAACACACACTCGTCAAATTTTGCAAAAAGTCTTTGTTCCCTCAAGGTTTGTAACACCACCCTCAATTTCTTCTTATGTTCTCTCTCACTCTAGGAGTAGATTAGAATATCATCACAGAACACCACTAGAACATGTCACGATAGCACTTGAATACCCTATTCATAACGTCCATGAATATAATTGGTACATTAGTGAGACTAAAAGACATCATTACAAATTTGAAGTGACCATACCTAGTCCAAAATGTGGTCTTAGGAATATCACTCTCCCTCACCCTTAGTTGGTGATACCTGGACCTCAAATCAATTTTGGAGAAATATGTAACCCCTTGCAATTGATCAAAGAATCATTTGTTCTTGGGAGTGGATATTTGTTCTTAATAGTGAACTTCTTTAGTTGTCGATATTCCGTGAATAGGCAGAGTGACCCGTCCTTCTTCCCTACAAATAAAATTAGAGCACCCCATGGCAACCTACTAGGTCTAATGAAAGTTTTCTCCAACAAGTCCTTCAATTGCTCCTTTAATTCTTTCAACTCCGCAGGATCCATTCTATATGGAGAGATTAAGGTAGGTTGAGTATTGAGTAGGAGGTCTATGTCAAAATCTGTTTTCTTTTCGGGAGGAACACATGGTAACGCACCTGAAAAGACATGGGAAAACTTATTAACAATGAGGACAGACTCAAGGGAAGGAACTATGGAAGTGACATCTTTGCCCCTTACTATGTGATATATACATCCATTTGAGATTGTCTTCTAGGCTTTTAGGAAGGAAACAAACCGACCTCTACATGAAGAATTTCTACCCTCCCACTCAAGAATGGACTTGTCCAGGAATGGTTTTGAATGAGAGAAAGAAGTGGGGAATCCTTTTTTTCGACTCTGACTCTCCCACTCCAATTGGAACTTGACTCTGCGAGTCTTATAAATGATGGAGGTATAGGAAACATGTGCCAATCCATCACAAGTATAACATCAAAATCAATCATGGAGAGTTCTACAAAGTCACAAGGGATAACTTTATGCAAGATGGGAATAGCGCAATTTCTGTAGACTCATCAAGCAACAATGGACTCTCCTACAGGGGTACATACTTCACAAGGCTCATGAAGGACATGGGACATGCATGGAATCTATTTGCAAGAAAGGGAGTTACAAATGACAAATTAGCCATAGGGTCTAATAATACATACACATCAAGATCATAACTTGTCAATATACCGGTGACAATATTCGGAGCCTTTTCAATTCTTGGTCGACCATGAAGAGCATAGAAATGGTTGGTACTTTGGGCACCTTGAACTTACCCTCCTTGGCCTTGGGAATTTGCACCTTCACTCCTACAATCTTTTGCATGGTGTTCGGGCTTTCCACACTTGAATCATGCATTCGAATCGGCCAAGTACTCTCCCTTGTGGAGCCTTCCACACTTAGGGCAATTTGGGATTTGAGGCTTTGGAGCTAACCCCCCCCCCCCCCCATTGTCCTCAGTGGATCGGGGAGAAGGAGTGTTGGTAGATCCTTGTCCACCTTGCTTTTGGCCACTTTGGAACTTGTGACATCTACTCTTTTGGTGAGAGTATCCCCCACCATCAACCCGAGTTCGCTTGAACTCCTTTGCTCTTCTCTTAGCTTCTCCTCGTCAATTTGCTTGGCGTAGGTCATCAACTCAAAGCTATATCTACTTTATTAGCATCGTCATTCTACACTTCTTTGACACCAATTCCGATAAACTAGAGATGAACTTGCTTATACGGGCTCTTGGATCCAATACCATGAAAGGGGCCTATTTGGAGAGTTTGGTGATATTGAGGGTACACTCCCTCACACTCACATGCCCTTGCTTGAGATTGATGAATGCTTGTACCTTGGCCTCCCTCAACTCTATGGGAAAGAACCGGTCCAAGAAGGCATACTTGAACCCTTCCCATTCAATTGGACACACTCATTGGCCCCTCTCATTTTCCCGTTGCTCATATCATATCTTAGCCACTCCCTTTAGTTGGTAGGTCACCAACTCGGCTATTTCATCCAAGGGAACTCCCATCATGGCGACAATCCGATAAGCCTCATAAATGGAGTTGATGGGATCCTCTTCCACCTTAGGATCGTAGAACTCCGGAGGACTCATCCCCGTGAAATTTCTAACCCATGTTGCTGGAGTAGACACTTGGGGAGGAATAGAAATCTCCTTATTGGCTTGAGTAGACAAGGCTTGAGCTAACATGGTAAACATGACTCTTAACTCCGTGTGAGACACTTCATCATCTTGTTGTAGTGGAGGGGCTTGTTTCTAAGGACTATTTCTTTGTTGTGGAACTCTTCTTGGTGGCATGATCTAGAAATAGAAAAAAGACCTTTTTAAGTTATAGGAGAACCTTAGTCAACTCTAAAGGAGCAACATGAATAAGAAAGAAGAAAAGACTTTCCTAAACGTTTCATAGCCTCTCATTCAGGAATGTGGCGCACTTCAAAACCTTGAATGAGAGTCGACTCGACGTCATATGTTGGACATTCGAGGAACATTTAAAACCTCATGCTATGATACCAAGTTTGTAACGACCCGGCCCAGGGCCTAGTCATCACATGGTGAATGAGACACTAGTGGGCACCACATCCAAGCCATCTTACATTTAAAGCATTCATAGGCATAAAAACATATATGATTTGCGGAAGTAAATGGGAAAAGGACTATGGGACATCATTTGATAATAAAGTAACATCAAAAAAACATACATATTGTCCATAAACATACCAACTAAATTACGAATGAATAGAACTGGTACGGTCGGTTTCATCAAATAGAAAAGAATCCAAACATTAACAGCATAGAAAGTAAAAGCCTCTAAAGCCCGACATAAACATCAAGTCTAAAAGATATATAATAAGAAGGAAAATGGTAGAGCTCCAAAATAAGGGCTCACCACAAATAAACTAGTCTTGAACGTCGTAGAACTAGCCACGAGCCGAGGAAGGAGCACTTATCCCTAGTGTGAGATACAATACAAACATGAAATTGTAATGCCATCATTTATAAGTAAAGACTTAAATGCATGAAACGGTAAGAATAATATAAACATGAGCTTAAGCATGCACAAGAAATATCATTCAATATGAGTAAGAGTAATACATGAACTCAACAAAGGTGATGGAACAAAGACATTGATCACACACATTGTGGAACAGACCATAACTGACATATAAGACCATGTGAGCTACTACATGGAATCCAAGATAACCCCCTACATGGCACAGGGATACCACATCATATAACATAAATGACCTACGTGGATCTATTACCCTAGCCTACAAGGGCTCCTATGGTGGCACATAGTTAATGGGGCAAAGGGTTTCTTCTAAGGTTCCCTTATCGAACCCCACCACGATTCCTCATTCGGTGCTAAGTCATCCCACGGAATCTTTTAAAACATAAGCTTAGTCAAATCATGACACTCAAAATCATAAGTAGCAATCTCAAGAGTAGCTCAAACTTAAGGTACCACCAAGTGAGTATTGTCATTTCATCTTGGGAACCATCATATGCATCTTTTAGGGCATTGTCAGTATGCTTATGTTTTTGACAAATCTTTAATTTATGTCCCAATCATCATCATATATCATGCAAAACTTGACTTGGAACTTAGTGGATTAGTTCATAAGTTAAAGCATTTAGAAATCAGGAGGTTTATGCATGATCATGGGAAATATACTTATTCATAAACATGTAAATAACCCACACTTCATCATTCAAACCTACATCAGTGGGTCATCTATATCATCTTAAAACATGTGGAAATACTTACTAGAACATCATACAGTAGCATTGAAATCATGTAATAACATTAAACCTCATGAAATCATCATAATCATGCATGAACTCAAAGAAAAGTTAAAAACATTATGTAGGACTTTATGGGGGTAAAGAGACTCACAAATCAACTCACATACCTTAGGTGAAGCCTTTGAACAAGGAACTTGTTGTTATGGAAGAAACCCTCTTAAAACCCTAGCCTTCTTAGTTTGTTCTTGTCTTCTAAAGAGAATATTTTTGCCTTAGGAAATTTTAGAAGTGGAAGAATAAAAGGAATGGAGGAATCCTTAGGGTTTAAGGTCTGATTTAGGGCCCTAGGAGTCCCATAAAAGACATAGTTTAGGCTTAGGATTGGCTAAAAAGACAAAATTAACTTTCATTAAAACTGCCGGACAGGAACCACGAGGCCCCGACTACAGGCCGTGGTTCTCATCGTCCTATTCTCCATTTCAACGCTTTAGAAACTGTTTACCAAACCCTAACTACGAAACCCCTATCCTACTGGCTATCCTTCAATCTATAGGACGTGGATGGCCAAGTAGAGTTCTTCCACACTTAGTGAAATTCTTACTTTTCTGGACCTTATCTATGAAGGCTTCCTACAAGTCGTACATGGTACTACAGTCTGTTCCGTTAATCTTGGTTCTTCTTCCAGAAACTCCAAATTTTGTTCATGTCTAGAACTCACACCTACGACCCTTTTCACGAGTCGTAAAAAGGTTCTATGGGTCGTTAATGGCTTCGTGCACTACTTAACACTTAGAAAATTTTCCAACTTCCCGAGGTCCTTATCCACGAGCCTTGTTCATGGCTCATGCTCCATACCACGGGCCGTGAACTGGGCTTCGTGGATTGCCCTGAGCATTTCTAGTCCAACTTTCTGCACTTTCGAGGCTCCTAACCTGAGGGTCGTTACAGAATGTATTTTTTAGTCAATTTAAATAAAAAAATTAGAAAGAGTACAAATATATATTTTTTAATTAAAAAAAAGGGCAATCACTAGTAGTCTTCCTTTGTAAAGTTATGGCCATAATTGATGGTCACCATTTAAATATATTTTTCCTTTTTATATAATTATACTATAATTTACTATGTGCACGATATTAATGATGATTATTTTAATACATCATATTATTATATAGTATTTGAATATAATTGTTACATATAGAAGTGTAGTTTTATAACGAGTATACCTCTATAAAAAATATCACTGTTGTTATAGAAAAGTAAAAAGATATAATTAGGAAAAAATTATTTCTGGAAAAAGTAATTGAAATGTTTTAATGAAATGTTGTTATAATGAGTGATTTTATAACAAAAATTGCAACGTAATTCCATCATCAAAAATCAAGAATGATCGTTGAGATATTTAAAATGACTGGAGATGCAGGGGATCGAACCCTGTACCTCTCGCATGCAAAGCGAGCGCTCTACCATTTGAGCTACATCCCCATGTTGCTAAACATATCTGTCAAAAACTATACATAGAAGGTCCTGCAATCATTTTTGGCAAAAGGAGAAGAAAACCACCACATTCGCTGCACTAGAGACTAGAGTAAACAACATGTTCAGCTGTTGATTAAATTGGTACAAACCAAAGATTGTTGATTGGTATTTGAGCCAAATTTAATCAATGGGTATTTTTCAGTCAAATGTAACGAAGGAACAGTTCTATTCTATTTCAATTAGTTTAGGATATCTTTTACCCTTTTCTCAAGTAAAAAAAATAAGCTTTCCTATATCAAGTGAAAAGAACAAAACCAAAAGTAGTAGTAAAGTCATCTTCAAAGAAAAGTCATAAAGGCATTTTCCGAGAATGATGATTTGCAGAATCTTATAAGCTAGTTAAACAGACATTTAAGATTACTAAAAGAAGCAGCTTGCTAAGTCTAGACCAAAATGAAAATTTTAGTAGGAGTGTGCCAAAATTGAACCAATAAAAGTATTATTAATTTACTTCATTGGATTATTAGGTTATCAAGTTTTTGATGGTTTGAAAAAAAAATTGGATTTTCGGTTTCATATCAACTTTTACTATTGGATTACTAAATAAATCGATAACCCAATAAGATTATAATAATTTAATATTTTACCCCTTCAAAAATATTAAATATTAATAAATTAATATTAATATACTTTACATATTTTAATCTTTTCTGTACTTAAGTGATTAATTATACACTTTAGTATTTTTGTTTGTAATTAACTAATTAGAGTTTTTGCAAGTATATAAACATAGTTTTCGTACTCTATTACTTTATTGATTTCTTATTAATTTAACATATTTAAAAGTTAAAAATAGATTAACCAAATCAAAAATATATATAATCGAATCGATCGATACATACCCCTAGGTCGGTTCGGTTCTGAAAACAAATGGAGTGGGGTGGGTCCGGTTATCTTGTATGACCAATAAAATGGAAGCTTGAAAACAACACCAAAATCCAAGTGTTGCAACACTTGCAAAGAAATAATTAAAAAAAGACTAGGATAAGTGTGAAATTACCTTTGGCAAAAAGATGAAGGCACGTAAAGATCAAAGAAATTTGAAGTAATTTTTTGGTGGCTGCAGACAGATAACATATATAATGGGAAAAATTATCCGGATGAATGCTTTTTAATAACCTAGTTTAGCATGCTTTTTAATAACCTAGTTTAGCGTACGTATTTTGCATGTGTGCACCGTATCAATTAATAAAAAGTATATAAAAGTAAATAAATTATTACAGATATAACTTACATCATTGAACACGAAACTACAATAATTACATAAATATTACTATCTCATATCATTAAATTTATAAATATATTATTTTTTCGTAGACAAAATAATTGAATGTACTTCTGATTGTATATATGTCATTTTTTTCATTCAGTGTACGCATTAGAGCTCCGACTAAATTTGAATCGTACACTATAGGACCCATTTAAGGGTACTCCTAACAGAATTTTCTCCATATTCAAGGCTCGAACCCCAGACCTTAATTAAGAATGGAACAATCTCACCGCTACACCACAACCCATATTGATAATTCTATGTTCTGCTAGTGTTGAAGGGAAAGAATATCTTAGTTTATCATTGAGTATGAAATCCATATCCATCTCCTATCTACCTCAATGTGAATTATGACTACAATAAAATTCAAATAATAAAATATTTACTTACCATTTGCTTTCTTTTATTTGAGATTTTTAGCAAGAGAATGAACATAGTCGTTTCAATAACTTAGATATACTTAAACGTTGTAATTTATACTAAATACCAATTTATAGTTCCTTTGGGTAAGAGCTATAAAGTCGTACTTTGAAAGCTCCTTGAGCATGCATACATACAAATAAAAATTGAATCAAATAAAAATACAGACAAATTATCAACCAACGTACATATAGATATGATATTATGAAAGAGAGAAAAAATACTATTACTTCTAAACCTATCGATATATAAGTGTATATCTTTGACGTGATTATAATTTTACTCCTTATATAGATAATATGTGCTTTAGTGTTATTGTTTAATTGAAATTAGTATTGGATCAAGTCTAATTTTTTAAAGTTTTTGCCTATTTTTTTGGACAATTCAATTTTTACGTCTTTTTTTAAAGCCCTTTTTAGAGTTTTTTTCTGGGTGTGTTCATTTTTTTAAAAAAATAAATTATTATTTGAAAGTTTTATTTTTTTATTATTTTCTTTCTAAATCAAGTCTATTTTAGTTTGAAAATGATTCTTTGTATAGGAATTTAATCATAATTAGAAAATCTTCTGCATTTAACTTTTATTATGTTTATTATATTTATTATCTAATATTATTAAAGTAATAATATAATAATTGGAAAAATGGTGAAAAGATTATTTTGTCTAAAGTAGAGGGCTTTCATGCTTTTAATATAGTACAGATATAGATAGATAGTTATTGATTTTAGTTATATATTTTATTTATATCATTTATAGTAATACATAATAATATTATGATAAATTTATATTTATACACAATGTGTATCAAAATGTGTGATAAATGTATTATCTATCAATAAAACTTGTATTATAAATGTTATATAAATAATTCTCTATAATATGTATTAAAATTATATTATAAATGTGAAGTAAAAAAATATTATTAGCATAAATGATAAATATTTTCTTAATATAATATATTGACGTAATGTAAAAGATATGTTGAAAGTAAATTAAGGTCTAAAAACATTCTAGCACGAAATTGAGTTAGAAGCTACTTGAAGGCTATGATTTGAATGGACTTTCAAACAAGCATATCTCCTTTTATATATGTATCCATAAAAATATGTGTAATATATGTCACGCCCCCGGAGGGCACCCAGAGATTATTGCTAGTCCCCAATCGAATCACTTGGTTTCATCATATTCATTCAATCAATTATTTTACAATCAGCGGAAGACAAAAGAAAAGTAAATAGGCGCATCTATCCAATCTCTAAATATGATATAGTAAATGAAATTCTAGTAGAAAGAACTGGCTCAACAGGTCTTAACAATCAACAGACTCTAGTCTATGAAGCTTCTATCACTATTAAGTGGTGCCAATAATAGACTCATGGCTACCTCAATCAAAATAAAGCTAATAAATGTCTAACTCTAAAGTAAGATGAAAATAGCATAGTGAATCCTCCATAATAGGGGAGGTTCATCAATCAGTTGAATATCCAAGATCTTCAACGATGGACCTATTGATGATCTTCAATCCTTGTTATTACATCATAAAATGATGCAGCGCCTAGTGGCATCAGTAAGTGGAATGTACGGTATGTAAAATAGCTGAATGAACTGAAACAGGTAGAATAATATGGAACAACAATCAACTCAGAATAATAACAAATCAATATGTCAAGTGTCTATCTAAAGCAAGAATAAATTGTAGACAAATGACACATTTAACCCATCAAACCTCATCAATCAAATCAGACTCATCTCGGAAGGACTAATCTCAACTCAGAGTACTCAGTTTGAGAATTTTCTATGAGTTTCTCCTATCCAACAACAACCACTTATGAGCCAGTGTTTATACAACAATCATGCTAATGTTACCACTGCCATTTTGTACTTGTCAAGTAGAGAACGAATCGAAACCATAAGGACAAGTCCAAATGGAGACATCAGATATATAAGTCCTTTATTGATTTCGGGAATTTCTAATCAGGGGAACCTCAACATAATGTGATGTGATGTTCCTAATCTTCACCTATACTTGGCTACATAGTTTGAGGAGTGTGAGTTGGACTAACTCTTACTCTTTCGATGTTCGATACTCCTCATTACTCAATGCTCATAAAACAATCAATCCAATCAAACCAATTATACTATCTCAATCATCTCATCTCAAATCAGCCTCGTAGAAGCTCTCATCATTCAATCGGTCTTATAGAGACTCCAATCATACTATCAATTGATCTCTCAATCAATAGCCCAAGGCTTAGAACAATCATTAGGGAATAATCAAATAGACAAATTATTAAAGTTCATTTGAGAAGACTCATAGGACTATCAATTTATGTCAACTCATTATCATTCTCTCATCACAATCACAATTACAATCGACATTCTTAATCAAGGCTCTAGACTCAATCCCTATATTCTTTCATGCTTGCTTTTAAAAGTTAACATGTAGGATTATGCAGTATCTCAAGAAAAATATTCAATTCAAGAAAACAAGTTTATGATAATCATCAACATATGAAAATACATGTAGTAAATATAATTTCTCAAGAAAATAATCAAGAATCATGCATGTAGACTCAAAAACCTTCAACTCTCATCTAAGACCATCTATGGGGCACATGAGAAAACATCTCATGCTTTTAGTTTAGCCTTACCTACCTGGAAAAGTTGATATTACCATCAATAAATCCTTTCTTGGAATTCTTGAATTCGTTTTCTTGAAACCATAGGTTATGATTCAAGATTCTATTAGAGATTCATGAAAAGATGAAGAAATTTAGGTTGGGTAGATTGAAATTTATGAAGAACAACTTACCTTGAGGATGAATCTTGAAAGCTAATCCTAACTTGATAACTTTCTTGATGATTCTTAAATGTTTATGTTTAGGAGTGAAGGAGGGGGTTTTGATTATGAAAATTGATGTTTTATATGTTTTGGAACCTTAAATAGACCTCCGAAGATTTTAGGATGAAATTACCCTCAAAATAAAAAGAAAACAAATCATTTTTCTTATCTAGAAAGGGTCCGTGTTGGGTCCACGATGTGGAGCCATTGCGGATCATTAGACAGCTCTACAGGTCTTCAGTAAAATGGTCATAACTTTCTCCTCCGAATTCTGATTAATGCGAAATTAAATGCGTTGAAAAGCTAATTTCAGATATCTTTGATTTGATATATTGTGGGTCACCTAACTCATTATACTTTAGGAGATATGGTCATTTAAAATTGACCCTTCTATCAACTCATATGAAAACTTAGTTGGTAGAAATTCTTTGGACTTAGCTTGATGTAAAAGATCTCTTATTTTCGTTTATTGAACTTAAGAGGGATTGAGAAAGGTCTAAAATACCCCTAACAAAATAAAAAATTTGCCTTGGAATTTACACAGGTCCGTAACATGTTCCGGGCACGGACCGATGTATTTTCTTTCAACAATTCTCCGAATGAGTTTTTCAATTCCCGTAAAAAATTTTAAGAAAAATACAAGGCATGTTAGCGTCCCAAGTGCGTCGCACCGTGGGCGCGCACAGCCACTATTCTTGCTTTGGATCAAAAAATTATTTTTTGATCTGATCGCTCTAAAATTCAAATAAGATCATTTTCGTACTCAATTTTTCATGTTGATCTGGTCTCAGACTCACAAACGGAGCATGAGAACACACATTATGCGCACATTTCTATTCTAGGGCTATTTTATAATTTCACCAAGCGTTACAATATATATGTACACACACATGATATACATGATTGCACTGACATGCCAATTTCAATTTTTAATTTTGACTCAAAACTAATTCAAATCACCTCCAATCTTCTTCAAAGTTTGTACGAAACCTTGTTTAGGTTTTTCAAACAAATTCCAACCACTCCTAAGACCTACTCTAGGAAATATTTCTTCTTTTTACTTTTATTTTTATTTATTTCTAAAATAGATTTTCACTTTTACTTTCTATTGGGAAAAACGGACAAATACAAAAGTATATGTTCAAAAATAAGAGGCATAAAATGGAAAAAATAATGACACCAAAATTTTTATTGTGGAAACCTTTTTAAATAAGGGGAAAACCACGGGTAAAGAGGAGCAACTGATATCACTATAATCATGCAGACACGAGTACAATACTCGAAAAATTTCTACACATACAAAAGAAATACCCTCGTTTGATTTTTTATCTTACCCAAAAATATCGCTCGCACTCTATTTTTCTTCACAGACTATTTTTCTTATATAGTCCATGGTATACCTTACAGAAAATACTTAGTATATTTTTCTTTGCTCTCTGTGTTTTTGGTGCATTTTAAATAAGGAGCAGAAGAGCTCCTTATATAAAGGGAAATATGTCCCTAAGATGTCCTTGCTGACATCACAAGGAACCATATTTCAAATCAAACAAATTTGTTGTGTAAGATTTGTTTGAAAATAACAAAATGATTACAGCCTTTATTTAAGTTTCTTCTTGATATATATAGGGCTGGACCCCACAAATCTCCCCCTTCAGACCCATTCACCGAAAGGAGGTATCTTCATTTTCTCAAAGGAAGCACATGCAGACAAGTTCTTTGCATAATACTAGTTTTTCCTTTGTCACAACCTTAGTTAGCATATCTGTAGGATTCTCATTTGTAGAGATCTTTTCAACCTGCATAGATTTGTTCTATATCCTTTCTCGAATCCAGTGGTATCTCACATCTATGAGTTTCGTCCTTGCATGGTACATCGAGTTCTTGCTCAAGTCTATCGCACTTTGACTATCACAATAGATGACATATTTCATTTGTTGCAGCCAAGCTCTTGAAGGAATTGTTTAAGCCACATCATCTCTTTGCTAGCTTTAGTAGTCGCAATATACTCAGCCTCAGTTGTATCTACTGCAACACACTTCTGCAACTTTGACTACCATGATATAACTCCCTCTGAAAAAGTAAACAAATATTCAATAGTGAATTTTCTATTATCAAGGTCACCTGCCATATCAACATATGTGTAACCCTTCAAGATTGGACTAGAGCCTTCAAAACACAAGCATACATCTGAGCTTCCTCTCAGATACCTAAGTATCCACTTCATAGCTAGTCAGTGCTCTTTTACAAGATTATCGAGAAATCTACTGACAACACCAACTGCATGAGCAATATCTGGCCTAGGGCATTCCATTGCACATCAGACTTCCAACAATAGAGGAATATGAAATTTTGGCCATACATTCTTTTTCCTCCTTTGTTGTTGGACACATATTCTTACTCAACTTATATGACTAGCAAGAGGTGTGCTAACAGGTTTAGCATTCTTCATGTTGAAACGCTCTAGTACACATTTAATGTATTTCTTTTATGACATATAGATCTTCCTTTCATCTCTGGGATGAGTGATCCTCATGCCAAATTTGTTTAGCATAGCCCAAGTTTTTCATAGAAAAAGACTTACACAACTCATTCTTCAGCTCATCAATTTTGGAAGTATACTTGCCCACAATCAACATATCATCCACATACAGCAATAAGATGATAAAATCATCATCAGAAAATTTATGTACAAATACACAATGATCTGAGGAAGTCTTCTTATGTCTTGCTTCCCCATAATAGATTCAAACCTATTGCACCAATGTCTAAGAGTTTGCTTTAGGCCATAAAGACTCTTTTTGAGTTTGCACATGAAATTTTGTTTACCATTTACTTTAAATCCCTCAAGTTGTTTCGTATAAATCTCCTCTTTTAGGTCACCGTGAAGAAAAGCCATCATCACATCCATCTGTTCAATCTCTAAATTTAGACTAGCAGCCAAGACAAGAACTATGCGGATGAAGGACATTTTCACAATAGGTGAAAATATTTTATCAAAGTCAATCTCCTTTCTTTGACCGAACCCCTTAACAACCAATTTGGCTTTGTATCTGAGCTTCTGGATGTATTCTTCAATTTTAACTTTGGACACCCTCTTATTCTTCAAAGCTCTCACGCCCTTAGGCAATTTCACCAACTCATAAGTATGGTTCTCATGCAAGAATTTCATCTCATCTTACATGGCTTCTACCCATTGATCCCTGTGCTCATCTTCTATAGCCTCTTTATAACATTTAGATTCTCCCCCATCAATGAGCAGTACATACTCATATGGTGGATAATGAGATAAGGGAACATGTTATCTTGTAGACCTCCTAAGAGGAATATTTGATTCGTTCACAACTTCATGAGCTAGAGGATCATCATACCACCATCATTATTATTAATGATATCAACATGTTGATCTTGAACATAATTCTAGGCATCGTCATGATCATCGAACTCACCAACATAATGTACACTTGTATGAGGAACTTGATCGAGATGTACTATGCCATAAGAACTGGAAGATTCCAGCTTCTCTACTTTTTCAATGTGTTCAATTGTTTGATTCTCCATGAAGACGATATCGCGGCTTCTCCCAAGCTTCTTTTCGATGGGATTATATAGCCTATAACCAAATTCATCAACGCTACATCTAACGAAGATGCATTGCCTCGTCTTGGCATCTAACTTTGACCTCTCGTCTTTTGCCATATGTACAAATATGCAACACCCTCAAATGATCATAGGAAACCGCCTTCCATACCAAACTTGTTTGAACATCACTTTGCAAAGCCATAGTAGGAGATAGATTAATTACATGTCCAACAGTCAATAAAGCCTCCCTCCAAAAGGAGTTTGGCAACTTTGCTTCAGAAAGCAAACATCTAACTCTTTTCAGCAAGGACTTGTTCATCCTCTCTACCAAACCATTAAGTTGAGAGTCTTAGGACGAGTATACCTTGATGATTGCAGTATTTATCAAACGATCCACAATATTAACCATTGGTATCAGTGCAAATACATTTTAGTTTCTTTCCAATTTCTCTCTTTGCTAAAGCTTAAAACTGCTTAAAGACACCTAACAATTGTCCTTTTGTATTTAAGATATAGACCCAAAGTTTTCTCGAGCAATCATCAATGAAAGTGGCAAAGTAGAATGCACCACCCAAAGTGTTTGTCTTCGTTAAACCATATAAATCAAAGTGCATCAACTCAAGCAACTCTATCTTTCTTGAAAGAGGGTTAGACTTGAAGGAAACTCTATTTTGCTTTCTAGCCTAGCTGCTCACACTTTTTAATTTAGCACTTTTGAAATCTGACAATAATTTCTTCTTGGCAGAATATTAAGTCCTTTCTCACTGATGTGACTAAGTCTCTTGTTCCATAATGTTGAAGAGTTATCGCTCTCAACTGCACTCACCATGTTGGTACAAGTAGAAGTCGTAGTCCAGTATAGAACATGACATTTGTCACCACGAGCCACAACCAAGGAACCCTTAATGAGTTTTCATTCTCCTCACCATTGGTACTAACATATTCTTCATTATCTTATACACCAATAAAATTAGGTGCAGACGAACATCAGGTGCATCTTTCACATTGTTTAAAACTAGTTTAGTTCCAACACAAGTTTCTAAACAGATTGTACCAATACCAGCCACCTTAGATACAGTCTCATTTCCCATACTCGAGGTTCCAAAATCACTAAGAGTATAGGAAGAGAAAAAAATCTTTCCTTGACGTCACATGAGATGTAGCACCAATGTCCACAATCCAGTTTGACTCATTACAAGAAATATTTATCAGATCCACATCAAGAATGGTAAGAAGATCTTCAGTGCCAACGGTAGCTAGGCAATTTTCATTGTCATCTTCTTGTTTTCTTCTTTTTCTTTGTTCTCCCTCTTTAATTTCTGGAAGAACTTGTTAGTGTCCCTTTCATATCACAATGATAGCACTCAATATTTTTAAGTTTGCCTCTAGATTTGCTCCTGTTGTGTTCTTCATTCTGAGAATAGCGATTTTTGTTTCTCTCCCAGGGGCCAGTCACTAAGACATCTGACCAAGAAGAACTTTGAGATTTTCTTCTCATCTCTTCGTTCAAGACACTACTATTGGCAAAATCCAATGATCACACCATTAGGAAAAAAATTTGACAATAACATTCTAAATATTTCCGAAGAATCTGGTAGAGAACCAAGTAGAAGCAAGCCTTGAATTACTTCATCAAATTTAATGTCCATAGCAGATAACTGGTTCGTCACCCCTTGAAAATTATTCAAGTGATCTGCCATCGGAGAACCATCCATATATTTTAAACTCAATATCTGCTTTATTAAGAATGTTTTATTGTTCTCAGTCTACCGAGCATACAAACTTTCAAGATGCTTTCATAGGGTTCGAACATGTGTATTACTAGATATATGGTTTCATACATTATCGTCAACCCACTATCTAATAAATTCACAAACCTGTTTATGCAACAGATTCCACTGTTCATCTATTTTATTTTCAGGCTGTATAGTGGAAAAGATTGGTTGATAGAAATTCTTAACGTAAAGTAAATATTTCATTTTTTCCTTTCAAATGGCATAATTAGTGTCATTCAAAGTAATCATTCTACTAATGTTGACTTCCATTGTTTTCTCCTAAAAAATATTGCTATTGCAAATCAGTGCTCTGATACCTGTTTGTTGGAAAAACGAACAAACACAAAAGTATACAGTTAAAAATAAGAGGAATAAAATAGGTAAAATAATGACACCAAATTTTTAGGTGGAAACCCTTTTAAATAAGGAGAAAATCACGGATCAAGAGGAGCAACTGATATCACTATAGTAAAGAATTTTACACCATGTAGTCACGAGTAAAATACTCAAAAAATTTCTACACACACAAAAGAAATACCATCTTTTGATTTTTTTACCTTACTAAAAGATATCGCTCACACTTTATTTTTTTCACGAACTATTTTTATTATGTAGTATATGGTATACCTCACAGAAAAATACTCAATGTATTTTTCCTTGTTCTCTCTGTTTTTGATGCGTCTGAAATTAGTAGCAGAAGAGCTCCTTATATAGAGGGAAATGTGTCTCTAAGATGTCATTGGTGACATCACAAGAAACCATATTTCAAATCAAACAAATTTGTTGTGTAAGATTTGTTGAAAATAACAAAAAGATTGCAGCCTTTGTTGAAGTTTCTTCTTCATATATATACGGCTGAACCCCACACTTTCCATCTTAACATATCGAGATAAATAATTATTTGTTGATATATTATCTTTAGTATTAAATATTATTCTTAAAATTATTTTTTAAGACCTAATACTAAATATCAATTAATAACTATTTTTCTAATGGATGTACCAAGTCGAACAATGGTATGTAAAAATAAATAGATGGAGTTTTGCTAACATCTTTCAAATAAATCTTTAATGGTGATCTTTCCGAAACTTTGTTCAACTATTCTTCAAATTACAGGTTATTGCGGAGGGAGGTTAAATAGGAAAAATGCAGAGAGAAATCAAAATGAGGACAACAAGAGTGAAAAATAAGAGAAAATTATTTACTGCATAGCTTAGACCTTTTATGGGTGTACGCGCTAATTTTTATTTTCTTTAGCAACAAAGTGCAAATGGAATATATGGTCAAGTGTTTTTCAATATTATGTAGTTATTACATTGTAAAAGATAAAAAATATCGTGAAAATTGAACAAAAATATAATCCGTTAATATTTTGGGTCAATTAATATTTGAGAAAATACATACCCCTTCAAACTTGACAGCAAAACTTACTTTATCACTCCAACTACACATTCAAATACACCCCTTAACAATTCACAAGTGAATTTAATTCCATCCAAGCACTACAAGACTAGTCTCACAATAAAGAGCACACTACACACGCACCTCGTCTGTGTCATGTCAGTACCACGTTAGCATCACATAAAAATATATCCAATTTTTTTTTTGTTTTTATTTTATTTATTATTGAAAGAACTTTTTTCCTAACAATTATAAAACATCAAAGAGTAAGATTTTTGTTATCTTTTTTTGTATATTAATTTTCTTCTACATTTTTTAGATAAACTAAAGAGAGTAAAATTATTAATGGAAAATAGATAAAATCACTGATCAAAAGAAATTGATGAAATATTGTTGGAAGAAATTAAGGTTGAAAATATAGAGAGATTATTACTGAAGATTTATAATAATCAAAAAATAAGAAGACATTAATGGAGGTGGAGGTGGTGTTAGGTGTGTCTATGGAAGAAGAAAGAAGAAAGAAGGAAAGAAAAAATCACAATTTTCCATTATTGAAGAAAATTAACTTCAATATTGGGGCAATAATGATAAAGTTCAATGATTTCTATGAAATATTTTTAAAAAGTGAGGGACGAGGACGATGGGAGGAGGGGTGGTGGAAGAAGGAGAAATGATATTTGGGTGGTATTGTGTATATTGTGGGTGGGGTGTGAGGGGCGGGGGTGAAGAAGGAGAAGTGGGCTGGAGTATTTTGAAGAAGAAAAAGGGGATGGAAGGCTTTGAAGAAGATACAGAACTCAGAACCAATTTGAGTCATAAATACACTAAAGTGACACAAATAGGTCATCAATCTAAAAGAGAACTAAAATGAGCTTAGTGTAAAAAAAATTACACTTTATAAAACTTTTACAACGGACCGTTAAAAATAGTCATCAGCTCTAAAGTGTAAAAATTTTTTACACCTTATAAAGTGTAAAAAATTCTTACACCTTATAAAGTGTAAAAAATTCTTACACTTTATAAAGTGTAAAAAATTCTTACACTTTGTAAATTGTAAATTTTTTTTAGACTTTGTAAAGTGTCAAAAATTTCTACACTTTGTTAAGGATTCTACACTTCACTTTACCAAAAATATCTTAATTTCTTCTTCTTCCTTCATCTTCACATTTAGTTTCATACCCGACCGATCGACTCTGTTGGTCCCCTTCTTCAAACTTTTTCTCCTTCACTGATCCCCATACCCAGATCCGATCCTACATCAATAGAAGCATCTGAAGATTGTTGTAAATTAAAAGCACATAACAAGAATCAAATCTGGTATTTAATTCTTTTCATCTTTAATTTATTAATCCTTCATCTTCTATTATGCCCACACTAACAACAACACATTGGACTACAACTCCCCTATGATACCTTTTTAATTATGAAAATTTATAAATTTATGACGAAAATAGCTAGAACCATTTTATATATATAAAAGAAAAGTTAAAAAGTTGATGGTTGTTGTAGGGTTGTGATGGTGGTAGTTACATTGGAAGACCTTTTAAAAAGGTTGAGGTGAAGAAGAAAGGGAGAAACGAAAAGAAAAAAAAATGAATTAAATAGAAAAAATTAAAATTTGAAAGATATACAAATTAATACAACACATGAAAAATAGATTGTTGTGTGCTTTGCATATAGTTTCTTACAAAGTTATTAGCACACCAAAAAAGGAAGGTATTAGGAGCCGACTGACAAAGTTATGGTCCATGAATTTGACAAGACAAAGAAATATGTTAGTTAGAGAAGGAAACTGAATAGATTTCAAGCAGATGAACTAGTGAAGAGCAACACAAAGGTTGCATAGGAAAATTTGTTCTAATATTTTTGTTACCTTGGCTTTATAATTTGTCTCTATAGGTATCTCTCTAAAGTATAGAAGATTAGGAAAGAGTACCGATATTACTAAGTTAAGCTTAGTTGTTCTCAATTATCACACCTGTCAATTGTCACAATCCTCCTTTATCTGAACTTAAGATCGAAAATCACTAGTGACATGCATTTTGGCAGAGTTATAACAAGATGTCAATTACAACAATTTTGATTGTGTGAACTTTTAAAAATTACAACAATCTCTTAATAGGAGAACTTTGTAATTGCTGCCAAACTGTGTTTTTTAATTAGAAGTAGGATCAATAGATCTACAATCAATGGAGATTGGGAGTTGTTACTCCTGTCAAATTAGAACACTACTATCCAATCTCAAAATAGTAACTCATCATTGTTTGAGGTGATCTGGCCCTGCATATCTTACAAGGCTTTTAAAGTATGTACATCTTTTTGTACTAAGAAGTTATTGGTTGAAAATTGTTAAACCCCGAAACTTCTTAAGATTAATTATTAATTGGGATTAATTGTGGGGATTGAAGTATAGCTAAAATTGTATCAATTTGAGGTGCGGGAGTATGGAACCAATTGAATTTGGCGGATAAAATTTTATTTGAAGTCGAAAGTCCTCAA
>JAOTQR010000092.1:7793627-7809698 GCA_025774065.1 Solanum ossicruentum
TATATATATATATATATATATATATATATATATATATATACACACACACACACACAAACACATACCTCTTTGCCGGAAAGTTCAGAAGAGTAAGGAAGGACAAAGTTGACAGTGAGCTTGGAGGGAATGGATGATGGAGTTGCAGGGCCTTGTAGCCATGAACGCCGAGGGAGTGCTTGGCGGTTCAACATTGGGAATTGCTTTCCTCCATGCCTCTACGAAGTTTGAATCTTTAGCGGCTTCAGCGGGCAGGTCGGTCTAAAATGGACGGTGCCACCTCATCGTGGAGGCCCTAGAAAGGAATCGTGAACCGTGTCGGAACATTGTCACCGGATTTGGAAACGGAGATCAGAGGCGATTGTAGAATCCGATCAGAGAGATTGGGGAAACTGGAAGTGGAGTTAACCGGTTTAAGCTGCTACTTTGAATTGGGGCACTGCAATCGGCTTTCGGTTATTCTGATACCTGGATCTTACCACCAGGCCCAATTAGAGCCGATTTGAGTTGAGTTGGCATGAAATCTTTTTTTTTAAAAAAATAAAACTTATAACCTAAATCGAATGGAAATATTTGTATGGATATAAATATTTTTATTAACGGTAAAATAGGTAATTAAATAAATTATTAAATAAAAAATATATCATTCTTTTTAAGGCCGACTAAAGGGAGAAGTATAATACTCCTCTATTACATCTTAAGTGGGTTTTTGAAATATTTTTTATTGATTAAAATAATTGAATTTTTCAAAGTGGAATATGAATGTTTAAATTTTTTTTCATATTTGTTTTTCATTTATTGAAGTTTTATATATAAATTACATTTTATAGTCTCTTAATATATGTGCATTGTGTAATAAATTTAATTAATATGATATAGAAGGAGTGCATAAATTGAGACAGATAGAGTGTTAACTAAGGGAAAATCAGATAATTAAGATCTTATACTATAAACTATAGAGATACGTTTTAGTGTTTATCAAATATAGCATTATATTACGAAACATAATAAACAGATTTAGATTAATACGAAATCCACAATTTTGGTTGATTTTTAAGGAAGAGAAAACCTGGTTTGGGACATAATTAAATCGAATTCTACCCATCTTCAAAAGAGGGAGACTATCAATAAAAAATAAATTACCATAGGTTGCATTTTTCTTATTTAAAAATGAAGGATATATTTTGAAATGTTAGTTAAGTTAATTTGGATTATAATTTTTTTTAAGATGAACTTGAACATTCCCATTTTCATTTTCATATTTAATACATGAGAAAGGAATCTAGTAGTTGCTCGATACTAATGAGATGAAATGGCAAATGGTATTGTTATGCTTGATGGTCAACAACAATGGAATCACACAAGTAAGGTCTTGGAAGGGCAAACAATTTGCAAGAACAAATAATTATTTTCTTTAATAATAGGTACAAATTATTCACTTGATGTAGCCGCTGTTCTGTAACCCACAGAGGAAAAAAAAAAATAGAAACGGAAATATGACAAGCTACAACAGTTTATCCCCTGTACAAAGGCAGGTTTCTCATCGAAGCTTGGCATCATTTTGTTTGCTTCCTTTGAATGCTGAAAGGGAGAAGAATGATCTTGTTGCTGAAACATAAAAAGCACCACAATGTTAAGGAAACTAACATTACTCATCACAAGTGTGTGGCAAGAAAGTAAGTCAAACTCGAATTGGCAGAAAAAACATAGCAACCTTTTGTTGTAGTCGCTGAAGCTAAGCTATGTCCCTCTTGCAATTTCTTAGCAGCAAGTTTGCCTATACTAGTTGGTGCTGCAAACAAAAAGAAATGTCCAAAATCCATAACAATAATGAACCAAAGTCCATCAGAAAGCAATTTAACACACTTGCACATATGAAATGATTAAAATTAACAAACTCAAACAGTGATTACAATGGAAAAGGAAAAGCTTGATGTGAAGCAAGAATAAATACCAGATAGCTCGTAGACTTCAGCTGATGATGATTTTTGCTGCCCAGCATTTTTTGCATGAAGTGTAGCCTTCTTCAATAGATTGTCACAACTTCTCCTAGTAAGAACTTTAGAATCCTCTGGATCATCCTCTCCTTCAGAAAAGGCAAGGGGGCTTGAAAAACCAGTTGAATTTGCATCAGTCTTACTTTTCCGAGCAAACTTCAGAAGCCGCTTTAAACCTTTAGGTTCATCCTTCTGATAGATCATGGTTGGTGGATTCTCGGCATTACCCCAATCAACAACATCTGTTTCACCATTGTCTTTGAGCAGCATTTGAGAAAGAGAATGACGAACTCGTGGACTTGAGACTCTTACAGGTGCAACATCAACCAGAGACTCATTATTACAGAAATCACCATTACTTGGAAAAGACTGATCCTCGAGCCCCTCTATTTCCACCCAGACACTAGGTGAGATGCTTGGTTCTCCTTCGACCTCTTCTTTTGGAGTAGAATCTTCAATCCTTCCAAAATCATCAGTGTCAGTAGGAGCAACCATATCTAAAGTTTCTGCATTTTCACATTTCTGGGGGCTCTTTGCCTGAGCTTCAGAGTCTTTATCCTCGTGGACTTTTAAATCTTGAAGACCCCTATCCTGCACTTGATTAACAGGATCAAAGGAAACAGAAGTCATCTCCTTCTCTTCCATTTGAACTGGATCTATAGAATCCGTTGCATGCTCTTCAGGCTGAGATGAAACTTTAACCTTTATCACTGGACCAAGACCAGAGCTAGGAGCAGATCCAGTGCCTGAGCCCTTACGAAGAAAAGGCTTTGGCTCCTTTGATTCCAGAGGCACCACACTACTTTTCTTTGTTACCTTGCTGAGCTTAGGTTTGGCTGAGAAAGCAGAATCTTCAGATGCAGGCTGAACTCTGGATCTTCTAGGTTTGCTAGTTTTTGTCATAGTTTCTAACTTCTTTTCACTTGCACCTTTAACAGTTCTTTTGGTACCATTCTCTGTTGCTTTCACGGTCTTTGCTTGTAATTTCTCAACCTTTTGGCTTGACCAAGGAGCGGTTCGCACTGGCTGGGATATTCTGCGGGTAGGAGTAGTACCTGGAGTTTTAGCAGGTGATATCCCTGCAGCCCTTGGTGAAGGTGCAGATGGCCATGACTTGCGGGTAGCTGGCAGTGGTGGTGTTTTCAATGGAACTTTCTTGACAACTGCTGGATTAGGAGTTCCACTTCTGGGATTGGCAGATTCAGGTAAGTCCTTCACTGGTTTCTGTGTTCTTTTTATAGTTGATTTTTTATTATCGTTACTTGCTTTTCTTGAGACCATCTCAGCTTTTCTCTCATCAAGAATTTGTTGCAGTGCTTTAAATTGTCTTCCCTTCTCTGCTTGCTTCCTGGTAGTTTCACCACGAAGTTTCTCATCCCTCTTTTCTTTGTAATGATCATAGAAACCACCTTTACGCTCATTGGGAAGACGTTGGAGTTTGCTATCACCAGGTGCCAAGTTCTGATATTTGGTAGGTTTAGTTTCCATCATTCTCATCAGTAATTGGTTTAGTTCTGCTTCCTTTTTTCGAGTCAATTCGACTGAGGCATTTAATTTCTCGTCTGCTTCTTCACTTTGGTTAGGGAGAGATTCCTTTCTCAAGTCCTCTGGACTAGATGCTCTTTCTTCAGGTAAGTTTGATTCGCAATCATTGTCAACAGCCTCAGCATCATAGATTTCGGGTGTAGGATAAGACTCTGGCTTCATTTGTAAGGCACTCTCAGATTCTTGATCTTCCAATTTATTGGCTGTCAGGGACGCCTGATCACCAGAAGCAACATTTACTGGATTAGCACTTTGACACACCCCTGAACTCCATCTTCTCAATACCGCCTTATTAGCAACTGAGACATTCAATACTGACTTTGTCTTCTGAAAATCTACTATTTGACCTCTCTGTTTGTTTTCAAAAAGGTGAATTGCATCCTGCACGCTCATTCTTTGTACACTGTTCTCAGATTTTTTTGAGGTTTGCTCACATCCTTCCCCATCACAATCACTTGAAAGTTCATCTCTATGAGAGACTGACCTTTCCCTGGAAGGAAAGAAATTCAGACTCTTTATTGTTAAAGCAGTGGATCGCCGTGATCCAGAGCGCCCAATTTGGACTCTTCGCATTGGAGATGCAGACCTCCTTGGTGTTGCAGATCTTATAAGTGTCCAACTCCTTTCCACCGATGGTTGTTCCTCCTCACTTGTCAAAGATGATTCCTCACTTGCTGATGAGATTTGCCTCTCAAGCTGAGCAGCTTTCGCAGGCGAAGCACTATATTTCACAGCTGTATCTGAATGTGGTGGTCTGGATGTTTTAGAAGTACTCCCTACTGGAACAGCATTGTCATTACTGACATCGTTTTTTGAGAGAGATGGCTCTTTACCAAGAGAATCACCATTTGTGTTCTCCTGCCTTAGTGCAACAAACTTCTGTAGACAGTTCCTAAAATAAAAAGCACATCCTTGGTCATTACCAGTTCCACATATCGCGGTTCTAGAAGATTTAGCTCCTATAGGTAGAAGGAACATATTTCCAAGTTAAACTACATATGAAAGAAATACATCCAATACTAAGAAGTTTTTAATTTCCGAAGTCCTATTACCCGAGAAAGTGAATGATCCCCCCCTCTTCCACAATATTTCAAAAGAATATGGACTAAGAATTTTTGCAACCTCTCCATAATGAACACTTGTGCAGAAAAAAGCTCCAATCTGAACTGGTAAAACTAAGAAGCACTAAGGCATTCAAGATGGAATTTCCTACTATGAACAAGGGTAGCTAAGCCACAAAATCCAGAATTCTAGTCTCTCCTCTCAACCAAATGACTGTGTCCACTAGAACAGGTTAGGAAGACCTCTAATCAACACATTGACAATTTGAAAATAACCCGTTCCATGCCACTTTCAACTTTCCTATTACTCTGTTATTTTACTAAGTTCTGGTAATTAAAATTGAACCAAAGGATAAATGTGGCTTCCATTATAACATTATCACTTCAAAAAGGTATGCAAATTAAAAGCTTTCAGAAATAGAACATAGGAATTACTACATGTCTTGTCATATGTAAAACAGAACCCTTCTGGCTTCAGTCACTTCTTCAGTCCATTAGCTTACCTTAACTCAACAGCTCCAAAATAGTAAGAGAACTTTTCTATATTAGTGATATCCTGAAAAGAGCATTTGGTGCCAACAGCTTGGTCAAAAACAGCAGCCAATTCCTCTGTTAATGCAGTGAGCCTCAAGTCCATTGCTCGCAACAATTCATTCCTGTTTAAGTGAGAATTTTAGGAGCTGATAGAATAACTACATAATTTAAACTTTTAAAGAGTCTCTAGGACAGACTTGGATGCATCTGATGAAGAAGGATTAGCATCATCCTGATAGAAATCAGTAATCATATTAGTTTCAAATCATATATAAGCAATCATCTCTGTGAAATAAAGAAGATGATTCACGAAGAAGGAGAGGTCGAATTACATCAAATATTGTTGCCGCACAATTTGAGTAGCTGACATCTGCTGGAAAAAAAGGGTAGGATATCACTTTCTCTGCAGTCCCTTTTTCTTTTTGACAAACATACTATGAAGAAAGATCGCAGAGACAAAATAGTCGAACAAGTCTAGGCATAATTCAAGGCAGAATAGGACATATTGTCAAGCACGGAATAGTACAACTAACCTGTTTCCCCACTCCCGGTATGATCTTGAGGGCCCTAAAAGAGTAAAAGGACCTTAGCATTCTGCTAGCCACATGTTTCGATAAAATAATTGATGAGGCGAAAAGGATGTTAAAAAAACAAATCACCTTTGAGTATAAAGAAAGATGAAACTTTCGAGCATCTTCAAGCTGTGATATTTCATTTACCATTGCCTTGGCCACATTTATTATATTTGATGAACTGATAATACGAAGAAACCTGAGGTGACAAAGAAGGAATTCAGTGTGAGAATATGAACACTTAGCAGAACTAATAAAGGAATAGTCTGAAAGCAAATTTTTTCTGAATATACCTGATTAAAGTGGATTTCGTAAACCATTTGGCATCACGAAGATTTCCCAGAGGCTTAAATTTGAAGATGGAATCTGATCCTTTGGCGTGCAATGATTTGATTTTGGGAGAATGAAGCACTAATTGCTCCAGAAACCCCGAGGATGCTGCCTCTACCTTGTCGCCATAGCACATACATGTCTCATACCTATGTCAAGAAGAAATTAACAAATTGTTGAACAAGGTCATTTGTTATCCAAAGTAGAATCCATGTTGAATTCATTAATCATTGTGAAATGACTACAGTAACTATATACAAACACAACAGGTATTTTAAATTTGTAGCACTTGGTCAATGAATTGTCACTTTTAAGAATATTATCCACTTCATTTTGACCAAACAATACAATGTGTCAAAGAGATGCCATTGCGAGAATCATGAGATGGCAACATGAATGAATTCAGTTGAACAGAAAACAAAAGTCTAACCTGCCCTGGCTGGGAAAAATCTGAAATTCAACATACTCCAGGAAGACATCAGCATCCACACCTCCCTCCATCTTGATCTCTCAAAATAATTCAACCTTGAAAAACAACACTAAACTACAATTTTCCTATATTAGGATGGAAAATTCATTGTCTGCATTAGGTATTTATTTGATTGATGAAAGGAATAAACAAACACTTACACCAAGAATAACGCAAAATAACTACCAAATCAATACATCCAACACCTGATCAAGATAAGATTTAAGCAAGATTGCCCAAAATATTTCTTAAACAAGCAAAGCAAAATAAAATTCTCTGACACCAACAACTAGACAACTTAAATGGAAGGTGAGTAAACCAAGAATTGAGCTGAAACAATGAAGACCCCCACCAACCCACATTGAAAAATTAGATCTACCATTAAAAGAATTCCAAAATTGGGCAAAAGGACCACCGACAAGGAAACCCCATGTTCCAACAAGTCAATGCACACACTTACAACAAGTCAAATTACTTGTAATACTCTCTCTGGATTTGTTAAAAAATGCAAAATGCAGGTGGAATAACTTACAGAAAATGAAGATTGAAGTGGGACTTGAAGCTAAAATGTAAAACTGACAGTCTTTTTTTGAAAACACAGTGGAATCTTAAGCTAAAAGGACACAACTTTGAGTGTGAGGGAGAAGATTAAAAGCAAATGAGCAGGGTAGATATTTTTGAAGAAATAAATATGTGCATTTGTAAAGAATCAAAACGTATATCATTGTCATCAAAATGGGTCGCTGTTATTATGATATAATTATGATAAATTAATTTATAATTTAACTTGAAACTTTTAAATTCAAATTTCACCAAATTAATTTTACTGTGTTAGGTTGCGTTTGAAAAAAGGCTGCCTAATTAGCAGAATAAAAGGCAAATAAATGAGTAGGGACAACCTTTGATTAGTAATGTTGATTGTGTTTATAATTGCACCAAAAGTCATGATGTCACGTTTTACTACTTTTTTATTTTTTGGCCCTTAATTTAAGTTTTCAAACTTACGTTTGATTGGCATAAAAATTACTCACTCCTCATCTCATCTTCTAATCCCTTCCTGCTAATTTACCCTGCGCTTCAATGGTAATTTGTTATGATTTTATAATGTATGTTACTGTATAGTATAGTATAGTGTTGTAAAATAAAGTTTATATCATATTTGGATAGATTGTATGGGATGTATTGTTTAATATTAATTTTACTGTTTGATTTGATTGTATAGTACTGATAAATTTACGAAAATATCTTTAATTATTATAAATATTAAATTTACCAAGAATTTTTTAATAAATACATATAATCAAATAGAAAAACATACAAGTTAATATATCTCAAATTCATACAAACAACACAACAAAATAAAAAAGAAAGAACTTTTAAAAAACGAACCTCAAAAAATAGACTAAAATGTGAAAAGAAAAGACGGAGGTAAAAGAGAAGTTTCAAAAGTTGATGCATAGGAAAATAAGTAATACAAAAGGAGTGTGTGTGTGTGTGTGTGTGTGTGTGTATATATATATATATATATATATATTAAGATAAATTTTAATAAAGAATAGAGATAAATTAGAATTATTTAAATTTAAGTAAGGCTATAATTAAAAAAAAAAAAGAGAGAATCATGGCACACTATCAAATAGGTGGTTTCAAAAAGTGAGGGTTTTCATGTTACAGAACCATGAAATCAAACCATACCATTTCATATAATTAATGAAATCATTAAAACAAACATGATTCTCTTACTAATCATATCATACCATACTATGAAAAACTACCATCCAAACAAGTTAAGGGTCTCCAGGAAGAGTGTATTTGGGAAAATAATGCATGCATAAACTCTTTGTATTAGTAATACCTTGTTTGATATACTTTTCATGCTATAGCATGATTAATGCAAGCATTAGTTATACACTCTATTGGGTATTAAGGAGTGTATTGCTAATACTATAGATTTCTAGGTATTAGTAATGTAATACTTTTAATGCATATATTAGCATGATTAATCCATTCGTCTCATTTTAATTATCAGGTATATTAGAAATAGTTATTAATTTAAATAATTAAGAGAAAATTAATTATTTTTTTCTAATTTTATTCTTAGCATTAATTATTCTAGAATTAAGAAACACATGTATAGATAAAAATCTAACTATTTATAAGGAATATATTAGTTAAACAACACTTTTAATTAATTTTTTCTTAAAGGTTCTGTCAAATCTTATCATGACAACTAAAATGGGAGAGATGCTACTTACTTTCTATATCTTAGTTATGTAACACTTTTTCTTAGTTTGTCTCAAAAAAAGACATATTTTCATAATTTGAAGTAATTCAATTTTAAATTTTTGTTATTCTTAATAAAATAATTTATTAAAGTCTATGTACATTTTGCCTTTTTTAGACTTATTTTGTTGAATCTCACTGAGTATGTTGTTATTGTTGTTAATAAAATAATTTATACTCATAAAAATATCTAAGATTTGTTTTAAACCATAAATTTTAAGAGATTTTTTCAGTGTCAAGTGATATCACAGAAATTATTTTTTAAAAAAAGATTTCATAGAAATTGGAGAGAATTTATCATATTTAAATTTGAATTCGAGACTTTAAGTAAAATCGAAAAGAATTTTATTCATTTCATCAAATTCTTTGATGGTAAGAAGATATAGTATATGCCATAATGTTTGTGAGCTATAATGTGTGGCTTTTAAGTAGTTTATGTCTTTTTTTGTTGTTGTTGGTTATCATGTAAGTTAGGTGCTACAATTAGATGCGCATTTTGAGATGGATGCGTTGGTGGTGTTTGAGTTCTTGGTGATTAAGAAAATGTGATGGTTAATTACCCCCCAAAAAACAGTTTTAAAAAGTCAGATAACGACTACTAGAATTATTAGGTACGACATTTGCAATTGCTAGTTTGCCACTCTTCGTTTTTAATTTATGTGACATAATTTAAATTTACATTGAATTTCTTTAATAAAAAAAGAAATAAAAAATGTTAAAATTTGTCTTTTTGAATATGATATACCATTTGTATGACTATAGAAAAGAATTAAATTTATGTTATAAAACGTTTCTAACATTTGTATGTTTATAAAAGTATAATGCTGATTATTTTCAAGCTTAGATCAAACTAAAAAAAAAGTATGTTACATGACCTAATGACTCTAAAGGTCATTTTTGGCATTTTTGATAAAATCATCTTTTTACTCCTCCCAACAGCTTCTCCGAGTCATGTTTCAAGGTTTTGAAAGTTAGTTTTTTGAAAATCTTGTAAAAAGTTGAGCTTTTGCTAAAGAGGTGAGTTTTGAAGGTTAAGTTGCCAAATTTTGAATTTTCAAGTCATCTGGAGATCCGAGCCTCGGAATTGAATTATGTAGATTCGGTCAGTTCCAAAATGTGGAAATTGGTCTAGCAAAGTTGTCAGAATCAGATTTGGAGTTGTTATGTTGATTTTAGGTCTGAAGATGAAAATTTAGTTTAAAGTTTGATTTTGGATAATATTTTGAGTTTCGATGCTCAGATTGGATTTCTGAAGTATGTATTAATTTTCGGGTGGTGATTTTAGCATGAGAATGAGTTTCATCATAATTTTTAGGTGTTCTGATAGCATTTTAGTATTTCAAGTGATCTAAACTAGTTTAGTTGCAACTTATAAAATTTTGGGTCATGGAGACCTCATAATCGAGTTTTGACGATTCCATTGAGTCTAGAATATCGAATTTAGTTGGGTTGCATATATGATTTGCATATATCGGGTTCTGAATGAATTCCGAGGGCCCTTTCCATAATATTGTGCTTTGTGCTAATTGTTGATATCTGGTGTAACTGAACACTAATGTGCTGACCTCCACATTCGCGTAAGGTGGTTTGTGTTCGCAGAAGGTTAGTCCTATGACCTTCGTGTTCGCGGAGGTCATCGCCGCATTCGTGGAGGGTTAAATGACCCTTGAATGGTAACTCCTTTAAAATGATGGATTTTGTTAGAATTCCACTATTTTCAACATTTTGAGCTTGAATTTGGATGACTTTACAGGGAATTTTCAAGGAAAATCATTTGGGTAAGTTATTTTCAACTCTTTCTTCAATTTTAAGTTATTTTCAACTCTTTTTTCAATTTTCATTGATTAATTTATGTTTTTAATATCAAAATTGGAGATTTTGGGGATTTCATAGACTTGATTTTTCAAAATAAAAATGGTGATTGTGAGCTCATTTTGACACCTTTTTTTAAACGATTTTTGCCATTATATTTCTAAAACCTCAAGGAATATTTTTATGTGAAAATTTTAAAATTTTTGACTCATTTTTCAATATTAAATTTTGGATCATTTTATCCTTCTTTTTTGAATTGCATGATTTTGGTGTCATTAGCCTCTAATTATGATTGCGAATTTATTTTCGAAGATTGTGGTGCTTTGGAGTACAATTGGAAGGAAAAAGCTAAGACAAGTATATTTCTAACCTAAGTTAAGTGTGTTGAACCTTGTATTTCCTAATTGTTGCTTTAGATGAAATGTGAATTTGATTGAAATGTGTAATTATGTGATATGACTTGTGAAATGAGAGAAAGTATTGTCCTTGATGTATTACTTGAATTGATATGGAATTTCGTACATGGAATATGATACACATGATGTGAGTTGATCATTGATGAATGGTGATGTAATTATTGAGCTATACTGAATATCATTCTGTTGAGCTATACATTATAGCATCGGGTAATATTATATCTCATTCACTTATCCTTTATTTATGTGCTTATTTGGATTTTGAAGAGGAGATGAAAGAGAAATATTGACTTTTGGAACCAAAGTCCCTACCGGTCAAGGTTATTAAAAGAGATATTGATACTTAGGGCTGACATTTCTACCTATTTATGGTTTTGATGAGGTAACATTCTGACGGTCGACGTCATTTTTGTGGTGTGATATTGCTGAGGTCATTTTCGACCGTCGAAATAATACTCCGTTATGATATTTTCGAGGTCACTTCCGGCAAATGTATGATATAAGTGAGACCCCCACGAGTTCCAGTGTGAGTTGATCAGTGGATGTATCATAGAATAGACATGTATCACGATTATCTGACATTGCATTTGCATAATATTACACCCCATTCATTGTGCCAGTGTAAGTGAATGATCGAGTTACTTGTTTATGCCTATAAATTATAAATATGTGCTCCTTGTTGACCAAGTCACCTTGAAGTTGTAATATTGCCTTTGTTGTGCAACAAATTATTAATATGTTTGTATATGTATACATTATATGTTGTATGTGTTGGGCCTTCTTGCATGCAGGTTTGTAGTTTCAAAAGTATGTGGTTGAGATGGAAGGAGTAATTGTGTTCTTCACTGTTTTACTTAGATTTAGATTACATTTGTTGGGTGTCATGCATGTTGTTGGGTACTCATCGTTGCTTCAACATTTGTGTAGGTATTGAGCCTAGTACCTGCTGATATTTCATTCCTTATTGGTTTGACCTTTGAGACAATTAAAAAGGTAGTAACCATTCCTTTTCGATGTACTTTCAGACTTTTGATTACATTTTATTTTTGTTCTACTGAAAAGCAAAGACATCGAGACTTGAACTTATTTTTTTTAAATTCTGTTGTAGTAGAGACCTATGCACGTGACTCAAATTGTGGGATGATTTTAGACTGTGATATTCATGCCTTATGTTTGTTCTTTTCTTTTTAGATTGTATTATCATTTTAATTTCCACATTTCTATAGTTATTCTTGCTTAGCATCACACCCGATTTCAAGTCATGACATAAAAATGGTCAAATTCTAATTAGTTTCATTTAGTTCCACTCTCAAATTTTGCAAATTTATTGATAAAGATTATGCAGTTATAAGTTCAAATAGGTAAAGCGTTTACCTCGTGCAAAATATTACACCTTGAGTTATTCGTCCTAACAGATAGGAGAGAAAGTAGCAAGGATCAAGAAAGTTCATTTCAACCCTCTTTGTCAGACCCTCAACTCGATGGTTCGAGCGGCTCAGACATGGCTAGTGATTACCTGATGAGCATGCCAAGGCCCTATGACTTCAGTCAAGATTAAGTTCAGTTGAAGGATCTTGGCATGCTCATGGCCAAGGCATACATGGCTAGATGTGGCTAAGGCATGACAAGGGCTGGGTAAGCTAAACCAAGGCAAGGCTATGACGTGGAAAGGTCATGGTCAAACAAGCTAAGTCAAGGCAAGCTATGACATGGTAAAGTCGTGGTCAAACAAGCTAAGGCAAGGCAAGACTATGACGTGACAAGGTCATAGTCAAACAAACTAAGGCTGAAGGTTGGACAAGGTCAATGGTGTAGGAAATCGGATCCCAATAGCAAGTTGTGCAGAGCAGGACCTGTGCTATGCCACAAGCACGTGTGTAGGGCCTGGGCATAGCACAGGCATGCAATGCAGATGCGAATTTAGCGCCAAGGGCCAGGAACTAGAGCCAAGATTTGAAAGCTAGCTGCATGTGCCATGCACGTACGTAGGCAATTGGCAGTTGAGGGAGTTTCTACCTGTTTTTGACATGTCAGTAAGTCTAGATAATGTTTGTTATTTGAATTTGAATTATGCCTATCAGTTGGGGATGTCAGCTAACTTGACAAGCACATGACTGGCACATGACTGGGCATGTTATGGCCTATTTAAAGGCACAGGCAGCCAGTTTGGGCAGAGGTGTTGGCCTAGACGAATTTTGTAGGCTAAGTGTTGTGTGTTTCCAATGTTAACGCGAGTTAAAATAACAAGGTTGATATTTGTTCCTTTACATGCTTATGCTCTTAATTTCGCAGTCTTATTTGTGTTGAAAGTTGATCGAACTAGGCAAAAAGTGGGCTGAGTCTAAGTGACTTAGGCTACCAAGTAGGTCAGATCGAAAGGGTTGAACCTATTACAACTGGTATCAGAGCAAAGGTCGATTCAACATGAAAATAGCTAGGGGAAATTCATAAAATGGGTTACGAGAAAAGGTTGCATATTTGGAAACCATTCTGGGCATGAAAGATAGTGTTGAGGCCATGACAGACGTCCTGACACAAATTCAGGGTTTAATGTTGCACTGCAGGTCCAATGTGGTGTTGTTGATGCCAGTTGGCTGAATTGTAAGCTTTTCATGACTCTGTGGGTGCACAAACTAAGGGACTTAAAAAAGAAAATGAAGATCTAAAAGTAAAAGTGAATATACTTCGCTTGGTTATTGCTAATCTGCCAAGGAGAGGCGAAGAACATGTCAAAATAAAAATGTCAGAGCCAAAATCATTTGATGGTGTGTGTGGGTTAAAAGAGTTGGAAAACTTCTTGTGGGACTTGAAGTGTTACTTTGCTACTGCCTATGTTCCTAAAAATGACGATCTAACCACAGTAGTTTGTTATTTTCGTGGGGAAGCGATTTTATGGTGGCGAATGAAATATGCTTATGATGACCGTGCAAATAGGCCAAGGGTTGGTATGTGGGTGCAGTTGAGGGAGGCACCGTGAAAAATTCCTGCCAAGCAACTCGTCTTGGGTTGCTAGGGACAGATTGAAGCATTTGAAACAAGAGGA
The DNA here is from genome assembly GCA_025774065.1 of Solanum ossicruentum. Lineage (NCBI taxonomy): Eukaryota > Viridiplantae > Streptophyta > Magnoliopsida > Solanales > Solanaceae > Solanum > Solanum ossicruentum. Next base: position 7,807,687 of record JAOTQR010000092.1, read on the forward strand.
ATCGATACGGGACTATATGAAGGAGTTCTTGTCACTGTTATTGGACCTTCAAAACATGTTATACAAAGACAAGTTGCACAACTTCATTTCTGGTATGAAAGGTTAGGCACAAAATGAATTGCATAGGCAGAAGTGCAAGATCTACCTTGTGCAACTATTGTTGCCGATGTCTTGATCGATTTTCGATTAAGTAGTATTGCCACTGACCCAACTCATTCTTCTAAGTCAAAGAAGAAAGAGAAGGGCAAGGACTAGAAGAAAGACAAGCGAAAATTAGACGAAAATAACAAAGGTAAATGGAAGATGGATGCTGCCTCGTCCAGTCAAAGTAAACAGAGTGGGAAATAGTTTTTTGGATTTGCCAGAAATTGGGACACCAGGCAAGAAACTGTCCAAAGTAGGGAAAGATTAATGCACTCCTTGCTAAAAGGAGAAGCAAGCAAGTGGAAAAGGATAGGAAATTGGTGCCTATGTCAACCCACTATGTTTGATAAACACGTTGGCAAGTATTGGTGGGATGGGCATCGATAAGGGGGCATCAAAAACTGAATTTGCCTATGTAAGTTCCACTGATTCTATTGATTTGTCTAATGTATATGGTACTTTGATATATGTTGACATGAAAATTGGGAATAAAAGTGTGGTTGCTATGATAGACTCTAGTGCTACTCATGCTTTTTTTGCCTCAAAGATTGTTAGGGAGTATTATTTGAAAGTTACTGATTGGCTAACAAAGATGAAGGCTATTAATTTTGCAGCACAACTAGGCTATGGCATGGCTGCCAATGTGCCTTTGAAAATTGGGCACTAGTCTAGGGTGCACATTTTGACAGTGGTGCCACTTGATGATTTTAACGTTCTGCTGCATATTGATTTCATGAAGAAGTTTAATGTTTTCCCAATTCCTCGTTTAGATGGTCTGATGTTCATAGGTGAGAAGGACCTGGGATTTGTGAAGGGTATTAATCCTTTTGATGGTCAAGATAAGAAAAACAAGGAAATTGTAGCCATGCTATCGACCATCCATTTAGAAAAGGGCTTGAAGAGAGGTGAATTTACATATATTGCCGCATTGGTGGAAGTGAAGCCAGATGTGCAGATTAAAGTTTATGATGATATTGCTAGATTGTTGAATGAATACAAGGACGTGATGCCATCGAAACTGCCTAAAGAGTTGCCTCTGAGGAGGGAAATTGATCACAGGATTGACTTCATTCCTGGATCTATGCCACCAGCACGACCTTCTTACCGCATATCTCCTTTGGAATTGGTTGAACTAAGTAAGCAATTGTCTGAGTTGCTGAATGCAAGCATGATCCAGCCCTTCAAGGCTTCATTTGGTGCTCCTGTATTGTTTCCAAAAAGCAAAATGGAAGCCTTAGGATATGTGTTGACTATAGGGAGTTGAATAAAGTGATTGTGAAGAACAAGTACTCAGTTCCTTTGGTTCAAGATCTACTAGATAAGTTATCTAAGGCTAGTTTCTTTTCTAAGTTAGACTTAAGGTCTCGTTATTGGCAAGTTCGCATAGCTGAAGGGGGTGCCCCAAAGACCACTTGTGTAACTAGATATGGTAGCTATGAGTTCCTTGTAATGTCGTTTGGGCTAACTAATGTCCCGGCTACTTTCTTCAATTTAATGAATAATGTCCTTTATGATTATCTTGATGACTTTGTAGTAGTGTGCTTAGATAACATAGCATATATAGTACAACACTAGAGGACCTTTTGTTGCATATAAGGAAAGTGTTGCAAAGACTTAGAGAATATAAACTTTATGTCAAGATGATAAAGTGTGAATATGCTAGTCGTGAGATCAAGTTGTTGGTCATTTGTTAAGTGAAAACCAAGTGCGCATGACTGTTAGACCCCGTAATTAACTTAATGAGGGTCAATTATTAATTCGGGAACAATTGTTGGGATTGGGGTATATTTTAATTTAATTAACTTAAGGTGCGGGAGTATGGAATCAAGTGAATTTGGCGGATAAAAATTAAATTGGAGTCGGAAGTC
>JAOTQR010000092.1:7812621-7874181 GCA_025774065.1 Solanum ossicruentum
TATTATTATTATTATTATTATTATTATTATTATTTCTTTAAATATTCAACTTTATATCTCATATTTAATTTTCTATCCAATTGTTACTCTTTATATCTATAACTTTCATACTTTTTATATTTGTAACCTCAAAATATTTAGTTGCATATTTGAAGATATCTTTTGGTATTCCTTCATTTTTATTTATATAACTCCATCTTTTTTGTTTCATGATCCCTACCGAAGGTTATCCTTTTTATTTTATAGCTAAAGGAGTGAAATGTTGTATCACTGTTATACTACTTGATTCATGCTTTATTTGACTCAATGAAGTAGAGGCTATATGAGAGGAGTTCAAAAAAACTTGAAAATTCTATACTAATTCTATGTTTCTTTTTTCATCAACATCATTATGATTACAATCCTAACAAATATGTGTACGTTGTAAATTTTTCTTCTCTTTTTTTTAAAAAAAAAAAAAACTTCCTACTGGACTTCTTTAATTTATATTTTTATTTGGCTCAAATTAGTCATTTGAGACTTCTATTATTAGGGAATACACGTGCAAAACATGTTTTCAAAAACCAGTTGAACTATAGAAGGCATGTCAGCTCTAATCATCTTTTATTTTTTTACAAGTACGGAGCTCTAATAATATTTATTACTCCCTTCAACCTATTTTATATGGTGTTTTTAAGCTTGGGCACGGCCCTTAAGAAATTCACACTCCTCAAAAGAGTACAACAACAAACTCAATACAATCCCACAAGTTAGGTCTGGAGAATAGGGTTCTACCTTTGTTGGGTAGAGAAATTGTTTCGATAGACCTTCGGCTCAAGAAAATTGTTCTTTGCAAAACATGATTTGAAAGGATTGCAAGAGTAAAAAGCTATGATGAGATTATTGAATGCATAAAAGTACAAACAGTAAAAAGTAGTAGAGCTAAATATAAAGTAAAAGAAATGACAGTAATAATAAAAATTGAAGAACAAGATAATGCTAGCAAAGTAGTAACAATAATAATATTGATAAGGGAACAGATAGGTGCTCTAACTTAGAGCCCTGCTCTACCACTAGAAAGAGAGAGAAGATGCTCAACTACTTAACGTCTACCCCAATCTCAACTTCTATGCTCTCTCATATAATATTGTCATGCCTATGAAAGCTAAAAATGTATTATGTCTTATCTAATCACCGCTCTCAATTCTTCCTTGGTCTATGCTACCTCCCCCATCTTATCACTATCAACCTATCGCACCTCCTCAATAGGACATCTGTTCTTGTTATGATATTGAAGGTCATTTTTTGCATTCTTGACAAAATTACTATTTTACCCTACCCAAAAGTTGTCTTGAGTCATTTTTGGTTGAATCTAAAAGTCAAAATTTTGAAAATCTTGTAAAAAGTTGGAGTTCTACTAAAGAAAGAGTTTTTAAAGGCTTAAAATTGGAAATTTTGAATTCTGTGATCACCTTGAGGTTTGAGTGTCGGAATTCAATTCTGTCGATTCCATTAGCTCCGGAATGTAGAATTTGGTCTAGGAGAACTTGTAGAACTGAATTTGGAGTTAAAATGAAGATTTTGGACTCAAAGTTGCATTTTCGATTGATTTTTGGATCATAGTCGGCTTTGATCAACATTCAAAGATCAGAAGCTTGAATCGAAATTCCAACCGTTCTAGTGGTTCCGGGTGGTCAAACTATCGCTAGAAATGGTCTCGTTGCAATTTTTTAAAATTACCGAGGACAATTTGAGTATTTTAAGTTTTAACTAGATTCTATGAATTTTATCGGGTTCCGGGTCAAGGAGGTCTCGAATTCGAATTCTGATAGTTTCATTGAGTCCAGAAAGTCGTTTATGGTGGGGTTACATATCTGGTTTGTGTGGATCGGGTTCCAAATGAATTATGTCTGTTTTGAGTGCGAGATTACTGTGTTTTGCTAATATCTAGTGCAGCCCCACTTGCACTGTGTGTTCACAAGCTGGGGACCTGCATTCACATAGGTTTGGATTGTTGTACCCTCCGTATTCGCTTACCGCACATCCACGTTCACAGAGTTGACTGTTGTGGGGCCTCCGTGTTCATGGGTTATCGCTCCGCGTTCACGGAGGGTTAGACGCTAGGATGGCTCCGCGTTCGCAAGTATAATTAGTGCCTAGATAGTTATTTTTAAAAATTGAGACTCGCCATTTTTAACACTCCAAGCTCCATTTTTTCAAGATTTTTCGAGGCAAAGCTATTGGGTAACTAGTTTCTAACTTCTTTGATCTCAATTAATTATATTGTGTTTTTAACTTAGGAATCAAGGCTTTTAATCGAAGAAATTGGGAATTTTTCTAACTTCGATTTCAAATACTAAATTGATGATTGTGACCTCATTTTAACTCCGCTTTCGAAACGATTTTCGTGGTTGGAATCCTTATTACTTGAGGAACGTTTTCATGTATTAATTTTTAGATTCCGCCCACTTTTTTCAGCATGGGATTTCTGACCATTTTACCCTTTTTTACCAAATTGATTGATTTTAGTGTCATTAAATTTGTATTGTGATTGTGATGCTATATTTCACTAGATTACGATGATTCGGAGTATCGCAGAAAGGAAAAAACTTTGAATTTTACTTGATTTGAGACTCCTACTAAGGCAAGTGGACTTCTAACCTTCTGTTAAGTATGATTGAACCTTGTGTGCTCCTATGTGTATGAATTTGGATGATTTGGCATGAATTGGGATAGAATTGTTTTATCATAGGCTTTGATCATGGGACTTCGAATTTGAGTAATTATCATGTTGTGAAAATTTAACTTGTGAATTAATTGTGATCTCATAATACATGTGATCTTGTGAATTGTGAGTTATCGATACTAAGATGGTACCGATATAGTGATCCTTATTCATGATGTTGAGATTGTGATGAAATTGAAATTGTGGTGATGTTGAGATTGCATATATTGCATTCACTTGTTATTTGTGCATTGGTACTTGAGATGGCTATGGCCAAGAGAAGATATGCAAGGTATCATATTGGTTGGTGGCCGAGATTTCTACCAATCGATGATGAAATTGAAATTGTGGTGATATTGAGATCGCATATATTGCATTCACTTGTTATTTGTGCATTGGTACTTGAGATGGCTATGGCCAAATTGGTGGCCGAGATCTCTACCAATCGATGATTAGCCGAGGTCATTGCCTGCGAGCCGAGGTAATATGTCGGCTGATGATGTGACCGAGGTTACTTTCGATCTGGTGAGCATTGGCCGAGGTCACTGCTGGCAATGTTCACGGGTACATGGTCCTTGCATGGCCCCTATAGGTTTCAGTCTTGAGTTTATCAGCAAATACAAATGTGCATTGCAGGACAGACATGCATCACGATTATTTGACATTGCATCGCATTATCTACATCTCAGAACATCCACCCCATCTCACATCATGCGCATGAAATTGTGAAAAAGTTGAAACTGTCTATATTCTTGGAGATCTACTATACTATTTCACTTTGAATACCAGTTGGATATGAGGTGTATATATGTATAATGTGTTGCGCTGAGACAAATCTGAGTACAAGTGTGTCGCTTAATAGTACGTGGTTGGGTGCATAGGAGTACTTGTGTTCTTCATTGCTTTACTTTAGGTTAGTTTCCATTTGTTGAATACCTTGTTGTTTGGTGTTCACATCTTGCTACATTTTTGTAGGTCGTCAACCCAGTCCTTCTTGCTAGCCTTTTTGTTACAGGATCGAGCATTCGAATCACTTAAGAGGTAGCTGCTTGTAACTTCAGCAGGCCTTCTAGGATTCTATTTTATGTGTTCATTGAGACTTGTATTTCATTTGAGTATTCTGATTATTAGAGGCTTGTACATGTGACACCAATTCTGGGATGGTTGTAGTTTTGTTTCCCTACGCTTATCTATCATATTAGACTGTCTTTTTCTTCCACTTTGTTAGTGTTTTGGGTTGATCAAAGTTGGACTAACTCGCCTTGGTGGGTTAGGTGAGAGTCATCACACCCATTTTTGGGTCGTGACAGTGCTCCTCCTTTTCACATGCTCAAAACATTTTACCCTTGTTTACGGCATCTTTTCCACCATTGGGTTTACTCCTACCTTAACTTGTATATCTTCGTTTCAATCTTGTCTCTTCTAGTAATGTCCAAACATTCATATAGGTATCATCACTTTTGTTCACTTCATCTTCTGAAGGTGCAAATTTTGGACTGACCAACACTCCGCCCTATATAGCATAGTCAGTCCACCAGCCACTTGAGAACTGACCTTTAAGTCTTTACGTTACATTCTTTTTCATGGTGAAGGAAAGTCTTTGTGATACATTCTCATCACATAGGACATCTAATGCATGCCTTTATTTCATCCACCCTTATCTAATACGATGTGTAACATCCACGTCGATCACCTATTTTCTTAGATTATAGACCCAAGATACTAGAGCTTCCCCATTGGGAATGACTTATGTATCAATCATCACTCCCCCTCTGCCTTCTTACCCTGAACTTGCAGTCCATGTACTCCATTTTGATCTTGCTCAACCAAAAGCCTCTGGATTCTAAGGTCTATTTCCAAATTAGGACCATCATACTTGCCGACCATCGATGAACGAATCGAATATTTATGGTGGAGAGTGGGGAGTGAAAGGACCAATACAATCTAACCTAACCTTATAGACTAAACGGAAGGGATCAAAGATGTTAAAGATATAAGGGGTCTAGTTATAGATGGTAGCCCAAGACAAGCCAAGATAAATAGGAATGTTGAAGGGACCTAAGGCTCCACTAAGGTAAAGAAAGACTCTGACAATTTCATTCTGAGTTCCATGGTAGAATTCAGACCTAAGCATTAAGTAAGAAGTGCCAGTCTATTATTAACTTCATATGTCTTGTCGATAAATATTTATGTTGTCTACAAATAACATGCTCCATGGTATTTTCTCTTGAATATATATCCTATCAATTCATCCATCACTAAGGCAAATTACAATGAGCAAAGAGCTGATCCCTACTGCAGCCCTATTTTGACTGAAAAATGTTTTGAGTCTCCTCCCACTATACTCACTTGGACTTTTGTTCCATTGTACATGTCCTAAATCACTCTACTATATACCACCTATGTTGCTTACACTTTTCAAAAATGTGATGTGTGTTGTGGATCCTCCAAAAGTACTTAGAAGATTCAACATGAGTACGATAACATTTTGAAGAGTCCGAGCAACATAGTATACCATAGGGGCATGGACTTATCATGTCTTTTCTAGGTCAATGAACATCATATACAAGTAGTTTTTCCTCTATATTGCTCCAGCAATCTCCTTAAAAGATAAATGACTTGTGTTGTCGATCACCCCGACATGAATCCAAATTGGTTCTCAGAAATACACACATTCCTTCTCATCCTCATCTCGGCCACTCCTTCCAAACTTTCATGATTAAAAGCTTGATAATCCTATAGTTGTTGCATATATTGTACATCGCCTTTGTTCTTGTACAATAGGATCATTATAATCCACCTTCATTCTTCAAGCACTTTAGTCGTCTTGAAAATGACATTAAATAACCCAGTTAGCCAAACCTATTTTGCATACACTGCTCCATATTTACGCAAGGATCTTGTTTGGCTCGATTACTCTATCACTTCCATCTATGAATTGGATCTCAAACTTAGAACACCTGTAATACCAAAAATCTTGATGGCAATCAGAGTGCTCTAAATCACCTAGCACAATGTTCTTGTCTCCTTCATTTAAGAGCTCATGAAAATACGCTTGCCATCTTTGTTTATTGTGTGCCTTTTCCACTAATACTCGTATTTAATGCACCCCACTTGGTCTAGGTCGTGAGCACTCCTCTCCCTCACCTTCATGAGCCTATATAACTTCTTTTTCCCCATCTTTTTCCTCTAATTCTTCGTAACACAAGTGTTCAAATGTAGTCATTTTAGCCACCATAACCGTCAATCTTGCCGCCTCTTTCACAATCTTATGCCTCTCCATTTTCATCCTCTTCAACATCATATTTGCTTTCCACCAACTTCATTCAAGCAGCCTTCTTGCTTTTCACTTCCCGCTAAACCTCCCCATTCCACCACAACTCACCTTTATGTCCCCAAAAGTTCCCCTTCGAGACGACAAGACCCGTAAGTGTTTTCACCAAATTACCCTTATCAAAATTTGTACCTGCTTAATTTGGTTCTTGGTTATGTAAAAAATTAATTTATGTAAATAAGGGTAAAGTTGGGAGGAAAATATTAATACCCTCTTGATTATGTAAAAGAATTAATTTTGGACTAAATATAATAATAGCAAGAAACACCATTTAATAGGGATTGGAGGGAGTACGATATAATCGCATCCAAAAGTCTATTATACTTTTCAATCAAGAAATACTGTAAATTATCATACTGACGTACCAGTTGTTTCTGATAAAGGCTCATCAGAATCAGCTTTGCAATATGAAATTATAAGGTCCTGATCACTAGTAATATAAATGTTGTTTGTATTGCAGTCAGGGTGCCATAGTAAGTGATCCTCGAATGAAGTCACGAGCTCCCCACGGAAGTTCCAAACAGCTACTGTTCTATTTCTGAACGTCAAGAATAACTGGTTCTCGTACAGAAATATGAATGCTGATGGGGTCATGAATTCGGCTCTGCTGACCTCTGTCAACTCGGAACTGCAGACCTATTAAAATCAACAGCTATAAGATTTGATGATAAAGGAAGCTAAAATATATATATAGAAAAGGTGATAAAAACTCACATCAAGAATCTGAAGATTTTCATTCTCCTGTTTGACGAGAAGCTTTTCATTGAACTGTTCAATGAAATCTACCTTCTTTTCTCGGTGAAGCAAATGGTTGAAAGATTTGAGAACAGTGCCATCCTCAACGGAGAGTATCTTTAAAGGAACATGACCGCTAGCTTTGGTAAATATTAGCAGCATGATTCCAGGACTGCTAACAGGAAAAGGAAGAGAACAAAAATTGTAAGTCAAGATAACCAGTTCTTAAGATATCAAACAACTGCACATTTTGGAGAAGTGCAGATGAACTTGCACATCAGACCAAACGGCCAATTAGTACATTATTCTATCTATTGAAACCATCCTTTTCACTTAGTCGCGACCTTACAGATCTCAAGACTTAAAGAGCATTGTTCAATCTCCCAGAATAAACAAGAATCTTAAAAGAATCATAATCATAATAGTAATAGATGAGACATACATACTATTACTGACATTAGGGCACATACATACACAGAGAGAGACCCCCCAAACAAAGGGAACAAAAAGAGTCAAAGAGACAACTCAAACAGGAGAACACATTTAAAAAAAACCTAACAGATAATTACAAAAGCATAGGAAAAGATGGAGTCAGCTACTCTAGCAAATGTAAAATAATACACTTCCTTCCATATATGGGAAAGGACATCTACCGCAAGATTATGTAGTGTTTCATGCACACACAAGATATAAAACTACTTAGTCATGGCAAAAATGAGCATGTATATGCATGCTTGCAAAAGTGATGAAATTACCTTATTTTTATCTCTTGAACGTTTTTATCTGAGATCGAGTATAACATCATATAATTCTTCAGGTCAAACACCTTATATATGCTGTCAAAAGTAAAAAGAGGATTGTATAAGTACATCAAACAAAATCACCGAAATTGATCATACCGTACAAGGACTACAGAACCAAATTCTTACCTATCCTGGGCAGAGTAAGTAAGAACTTTTCCATTCACATCATCAAACTCCACAAAACCAGGCCACTTTAATGATTCAGACTCAAATAGAGCAAATCCAGCATCTGGTTTACCCCTCCTTATGTATCTAATATCATTAACAAATATATTGTATTAGAACTAAATAAAAATATTTAGCAGAATGTGATCAAACAGTAATATTAAAATTTCATACTCAATCCTTGTTGTTCTGCATTTCAAGGAACTGAAATTATCTGAGGCATAGACTGAAACAGTGATCAATGAATCATTGTTTTTATTGTAAAACAAGCTTCGTATGACTTCGTCTGGACTGACATTCAGAAAGCATATCCTCCGGTTTGATTCTGTACCACCAATAATGTGTATCAATTTCTTTCAATCACAAAGATGCTCATAGACGACATTGAGAATTACTACTCTTTGTTCTTTACCTCGGCTAAATGCTGCACAGACACCAGATTGCGCAAGCGCAAAAACAATATCGCGGGCAGCAACTATCTCAATTATCTTTGACCTTTTCTTAAGAAATGGAAGTACCATCACAGAATGACCTTTTGGATCATGGGTATCATATTCCTCCTATGACCCGCATAAAAACCGGTGAGTACTCAGTGGTATAACATACTAGGGTGGCAGCATTCTAAAATAATGAATAACTAATTCAACTAAGGAAATTTTAGTTTTTGATATTCAGACAACCAACAATCATTACATGCTTTTCATGAAAAGATAAGATGCAATCTTAAGGAACTAATAATGAGAATTTTCAATAGGAACAGACAAAATTTTATAAATAAAAGATGCATCAAAACAATATCCAAAAAATAGCCCAACTTATCCAATCTACAAAATACTTCTCCTCTTTTTGCAGCTTTATAGCTTGAATACAAGTTTCTAGTAAGATGAAAGACATACCTCCAACAAACACCGGACCAGTTAATTCATGCAAAATTTAACCACCAAATGGAAATTAGGCAAAATAAAAGATAAAACTCCAAGAAAAATATTATAAATTGCTCAGACCATAAATAGACTACAAACTCACAATAGAATGCATGCTATAAGGAAATAAGTCATGTTGACAACATGATGTTGTCCGGAAATGTACCATAAGATGAATAAGTAGCAACCTCATCCTAGGAAAACAATTCATTAAACAAAGATGCAATGACCACCTCACCTGGGACCCCTGTTTTTAAAATCACTAGCTGCCTATTATGGCTGGTTCAAAAACTTATGCATTAAAAATGCAACTGGAGAGCTACTAGTCAACATACTTTTCAAAATTGGAAGCATTAATTGACACTAGGCGTGTTGCATAACTATTAATTAGATCGCCTAATATTGGGTTCCAATACATTGTGGACAAAAGATATCACAATTCCGATGCAACGCATCTCAGAACATCCGGCATTGTTTACCTATCTAGTGAACATACTTTTGCCTCATAGATGCTCCCTATGTTACCTTTATATAGCGCAATTCCTTTTTAGTTTGGCTCACAAAAGAATGGTGTATTTTTATATTTGGGAACTCTTTTAACTTTAAGCTTCTTATTTTACCATCTAAGTTGTTTGGAACCGGATGCAGATCTAGAGGTCAAATCCTTCATAATCTAATTTTTAAGATTCGGGATATGGATCCACATTTAGATATGGGTGCGAGGATTCGTCTAAATATAATTAAAATATCTAAAAATAGATTCACAAAACCTAAATTATAAGATATTATGGGGAAAACTTGAGGAAAATCCTAAAGAGAGATTAAAAGAAAAGGAGTGGCATAGAAATTTCTATATGAAAACTATTCCATCTTTTTCAATTTCACCTTAGCTTTAGTATTGATTACAAAAAACATTGAAGTTGTCAGAACTTACTCTATCGATGGTCTAAGCACCCAAAATTGTTTGACTAAATTGGTCACAGATCCTGCACCTACACCCATGTCATGTCGACATGGGTGCAGCACCAAAAGTGAAGAGTCCGAACAACTTAGTTTACCATAAACAATATGCTCCTATGGTCATAGAAATGTCATGAAAGGTATAAACCACAATGTCAATTTGGATTGCGTAAGTTTTAAAACCACAAGTCCTACGGGTGCTTTTAGTATGTGTCAAAAGTCTTTCTTTCTTAAACTCGATGCATCAGTTAAACACAACAACGAAAATCCGGTGTAATCCCATGAGTGGCGTCGGGGAGGGTGATGAACAGTTAAAAACCACAATATAATACGAAACAAAGGGACTAGAAATATAATTTCTGCAACGTAATTTTATGTTGTACGTTAGTCACATTGATGCAACACATTAAACTTCAGAACAAAGATTTTAACAAACACTCAATTAAGGAAACTACATTTGAACATAATAAGGGGAATGAAGTGGAGTATGAGGCTAATTTTCAAGAGAAGATGCTGGACGAAATGGATAGGAATGCAAGGCATGGATGAACGAGAATAGAGTTAAGAACTGAGAAACAAAAGAAGAGGAAGAAAGGAAGAGAAGAAGCACACAGGATTCTGATTGTTATTCATTCTACTTTGCCTAAACCAAAGGATGGATATATACTTTTATAAGAAACAGTTGAAGTAGAGACATGAAAGAGATATATTTTAATAGTTAGTCCAGGGGATGGTTTTCAAGATTGACTCATCGAAAAGCGGTGATTCTAATGATAATTTAATTCCTAAAATGACTACACTCCAACTAGCGACTTTTAATAAATAAACTGAGCACTTCAAGGATAGAATTTGTATTTACATTGGCATCAATCTTTTATTTTCCTTTCCCTTGTTAGACATCCTAACCCTTCTTGAATTACCATCTACATTATGTGATATTATTTTTCTGTTTATGCTATGCTTATTTAAAGAAGAAGGCGTTTACGCTAAAAACAGAAACAGAAGACTTCACAGTTTTATTTTCTATTTCCAGAAGGAATATGATAATTTGTACTCACATTTAACATAATACATATTACAGCACAGCCACAAAAATCTACAACTAATATTGCAACTAACGCCATGCTTCTTCTCTCCAACGAGGATATAAGGTTGTCTATATTCGCCTTCCCATGCAAGCCTGAGCAGGAACTTCCCAACACTGGTTCTGCGAGATGGAAATACTTTTTCGTTCCCACATCCAATTTCAAATGGATTAGGGAACTCCTCTCTTTCTACTTATAAATGAAACAAAGTGAATAAACATCACCTATCTGCATTTTAAATTCCCAGCAGTAAGGTCCGGAGCAGGAGCATTAGGGTAGGCGATGGCCGCTGCATGGTGGAATTTAGCAAGTTGCCGGAAACCGGCACCACCTACCCGAACTCTCCTTGGAATAGAATCAAAGAGGATAGGGTGAGTGAAATATGTAGGCGTAGGCGGTGGTAAACGGCGCACGATTCCATGGATAGTTTCATTCGAGATCGTGATGGAGGACATAGCTTACGATCATTGGCTTTGATCATGCCACTAGGCATTTGATTAAGACATTGCACAATGATCCGAATTTTGTGTGTACTCTCTTTCATTTTGGTCAAGATCAATGCTGAAGTATTCACTAGAATAAATTTAGTCAATTATGGTAAATATGTACTATTTTTACATGTAAACTTTGATTCTCTGAGATCCCTATCATTAAAAGCAATTTATGAACGGTAGAAATTATTCTATTCAGCCCATTCATATAACCGAAAACTCACAAGAAAATGTGCACTCTTTAAAATTTGACGAATGCATAATTTTTTAATCACATACAGAATCAAGAAAGAACCCCTTACACTTAATGTCTGAGACTAATCTCATGTAAATCTTCAACTTATCCTTCTAAATGATGTACTTAGTTTTAGAACTAATTTCATAGTTGCTTGAATGTTTTTGTCTGAGATCAAGGTATAATGGTAATTCTTCAGGTCAAACACCTTATATAATGCCGTATACACCTAAGTTATAATAGTTTGTCTGCTGTACAATAGAGGACCAATATGACTTATCAATAAATAAAAGACTCATATGCAACCCAACTCTGTTAAGTGAAGCCTAAACAATAGAAATCACCAAGATGAGCAGCAAAAAAAGCACTAATCCCTTGTTTGGATGGTTGTTACCCGTTGTATTGTATTGTTAGTTTAAATACAATGCTTGTATTGGTTGTTACTTAAATTCATTGTATCATATCATTTAATTCCATTCCATTGCTAGGTAACGATGAAAAGACTCATTTTGTGTAACGATCGATTTAGTTTGCGCCGTTACTTTAAAATCTTCTACTCATTTTTTATTTTATTTATTTATTTAATAATTCTACTTTATCATTTACCCTATTTTTCATGGTATTTACTACATACCCTACAATTTCTTGCAGGTTTATCATTCAAATTATGGATGTATAACATTATATAATGACGGAGAACGATACAATCTATCCAAATATTGTAGTAATTGAAACAATACAATACGATACGATATAATACAATACAACATAATACATTATAAAACAATACATAACAACCATCCAAACAAAGTGTAAAAGTAAATCTAAAAAACCACGTGGATATGTACACAAACACAATTCAACAATGTCTATCAACATTGCGCTCCCAATACACTAATGGCCAAACCAGAGCCCCAACTTCATTAATGGCAAGTATTTTCCCCCTTTTACACCATAAAAGGACAATTGTACAATGCACATCACACTTTCTGATTGAAAACAATATACGGCTTCTCTACTTCTACACTCTGTTTTCACCGGTGTTTTGGATGACAAAAGATGACAAGGGTTCCTCTCGCCACAAGGCGAGGTGCTATCTTTTTGAATTGCGGCACCAATTAATACCAAAAAGTTAAAATATTTAATTGCAAATCTAAATAATCAAAATCTCAACGCAACAACATATTAGCAACTATTTGAGTTTGAAAACTAAAAATAAATAATAGATACTAAAAGTGTAGAACTTGACTGAGAAAAAACAAAATAAAAGTCAAAACAGTGAGGTGAAAAACAAAGAAATAAGTGACTCTGAAGTTTGAAGAAGGAAAAGAAAAAGAATAGAGGAAGAAGAAAAGAAGAAGAAATGAAGAAATATGTTTTGTTTGGACTTTGGAGTCGCCGGGAAAGTCTGGCTGGTTGTTGAAGAAATCTGGTCGATATGTCTAGTCAAGTCAACTGGTTGGAGTTGCAGTCGCAATCTATGAGTGCAACTATGCAAATTTGGAAAGACAAACCCTAAAATTACCTTTTAAAACCCTAAATTGGTTGTCTTTCTTTAAAAAAAATAAACGAAGCCTTTCTCACCACTTGCTTTTGTCACCATGGCATCGCCTTTTGAAGAACCCAGCGGCACAAAGCGCATAGGCAATGAAGGGTCATCTCCCCTCGCCTCTCGGCATTGGCGAGAACGCAATTGCCTTTCACAACACTGATTTTCACTATACAGTATAAACCTTCAGCAAGAAATTCTTGATGGATATACTGTCCATGTGCAGACCTCTAAGAACATTCTGTACTCCTAGCAGCAACAGTGGCCAAGCTAAATATTTTTATTCAAAAAATTATTATAATTTCACACCAGGATTTGAACATATGACCAGAAGGAATTTATTAACCTCCTTTGCCGCTTCACTAGAATTCTCCTTATATTCAACATTTTTATATATGACCAACAAAAAGGTAAGATCATTTTCACCTATTTGAGCAATGATATTTGAAAAAAAAAAAGATTGCACGACATAATTTTTCAATTAAGGTATTAAGTTAAACCCCCTTGCCTCTATCTAGCTCCACCCTTGGCAGCAAGCTCAGACACAAAAATATCTTCTTTCCTCATGTATCTCTTATAAGGAATTAAAGGAAATAAAGAGTTTTTTTGCATATGTAGCATCCAAACAAAGGTTAAAAAACTTAAATTAGGAACTGAGTATGTGTTTTTAGGTCACCCTTGGAAAGATCTAGCACCAAAGCAACCTTATTTTAGGTCATAAACTCAAGAAATGGCATAGCAGGAGTCTCGACTTCTCTCTTAGCTGACGCACGTTCTAAGTTTCGTGTTTCGTGTTAAGGTATGTATGGTCCGTCTCAAGGGTAATGAAAACTTGCTCCATGGGACTCTAGGAGAATTGTGTAAGTTCTCCCATTTGCATCATTGTTTGGTCCACCACCTTAAAATCAATAACCCCCATCCTCAAAACCTCAAAAGAAGTCCATTTCAACTAGGCGTTTGTATCCTCAACTCGTGTAAGCATAGGAGCTCAACCGATAAATAATTGAGAAGACAAAATTATCCAACAAACCTGTAACTGTATATTCCGAAAACGCTCTTGGGCATCGCTCATACTGAAAGAACGGTCCCTCTTGGAACCAATCTCTCTCCGTTGAAGCTTCTTAACACTGTTGACGAATCCATCCATTCCACCGCGTGGTCGCTTCTTCGCCACCACCCTCCTCCCACAACATGGGCGAGGACTAGCGGTTATCCTCCTCCCATCCATCCCCAGAACAGTTTTAAAACTAAAAAATGTCAAACCCTAACACGGCAGGTTTGTGGGGGTTTATAGTAAAAAAGAGAAATGGGTTTCCATGTTTAAACCCTAACTTTCAAATACCCATGAAAAAGATGAGATTTTTACACTAGTTCGTACCACGGACAGAGAAGAAAGTAGCTAACTGGAAGAGTGAGCTAGTTTGGATTTTGGAAGAAGGGGCCAGAGAGAGGGGGAGGAGTTTGTCGGAATTTGAAATAGCGTCAACAAAGTGACTTGGATTTCAAAATAAGTAAAGCTTCAAGGTTTCTGACGGTGAAACAAAATTCCACTCAATAATATGGGCATGTGAAATCAAATGAGGTGTAAAATGCCAAAGGTGCCATTTGGCATAAAAAAATATTTTCACTATAAAAATTATTTGAAGAATTTTTAAGTTTTCAAAAACTAAATCAAATTAGCTAGCATTTGGTCCTAAGTTTTTGAATATTTTAGGTAAGTTTTGATAAAATTTTATATGTGTTTGGCCCCAGGTTTTCTCAAGAAAAATTGATTATTTTTAAAAAGATGATTTATACTCGAAAATTTTAAAAATTATTTTTTGAAAAAATTATAATGAACATATTTCGTTACAAAATAATCTTAACATTATTAATAACAATCAACAATAACAATATAACAATATGGGCAAGATCAATGTATTAATCGCAATAAAAATAAAATCTTCTCAATGGTCTTACTCAAACTATTTTTTCTGGAAGAGGTAGTAACAAACTATTCTTTTATAAAATCTTTCTACATTCTATAAACAATATTTTCCCGACGAACTTCCATTTCTAGATCAGTTGACTGAGAAAATTAAGCAATGTTGTTACTCTCACACAATTGCTTGTCATTTTCATCAGCAATCATATCACCAGTTTCATATTTAGTGAATAATTTTATCATTACTTTGCTTTCCACGCAAAAACTATGTAATATGGCACAAGCAACTACTAGTTTCATCTGAATGTCTAAGTCATAGTTATTTATGTCTTGTTGTAGTATTCTAAATCTACTTTTCCACGCACCAAATATTCTTTTAATTACATTGCGCAAAGAGACATGTTTATAGTTAAATAGTTCTTCGCCATTCTTAGGCTCTTTTTGTACTTCCTCTGTAGTCTTGCAAATGATATCACATATTTTCTTGATAGATATAGTAGAGAGGAATAGTCTATTTATTTATTAGTAGATAGAGTTATTTAATGGGTTTGATTGGCCATGTTAATGGAGTAAGTTGATAGATAAAGATTAGTTGAAATTAATAAATGATAATTTTTTTTTATATATAATATAAAAGTTTGGGATAGTTCTAAATATTTAAAACTTTCCAAATACTAGTTTTTCTAGTATTTGAGATTTTAGGATGTTACCAAAAAGTATTTTTCAAGTTTTATGTCCAAGCAGGCAAACACCACGTCCCAAGTTTTTTCTCCCAAAAGTATTTTGAGCCAAACGCATCTTAGTAGTCGGTAACTTGAGATAGTATTTTGAAAGTTTTAAATATTTAAAAATTATTTCAAAGTTTTATATTTTATATTAAAAAATTCATCATTTATTTAAATAGATATGGGCATAGAGAGGGAATCCTGAAATACAGGAAAAAAGGAGAGCTACTTGCCAGCAGAAGGAAAGAAAGAAGCAAAAGCTTTTCAATGTATTCACTCACATTATCTGTACTTCACCAAAGCTTGTTAGTGCAGCTCAGCTGGAAGAGATTCTAAGCGAGAAGTAGTACTGAACCGGAGCCACATAGAGTTAGTTTCCCTTAAAGCCTTCTTCCGAACTTGTCAATAAGTGCTTGTGAAAACAGGTCGGTGTGAATGATAAAGTCTTAAGTCAGTCTTTCTGCTCAATGTACGCCTCGCCACTGTTTTCGGGTGATTGGAGAATAGCTCTGAGGAATACTAAAAGAAAGTATGCAGCCAGGCAAAGCCGATTGAGAATATGACGATTAGCCCATCGGCACTTGGGAGGCATCCTATTTAATAAATATTCCAAATAATATTTATTTACCTCCTCCAAAAAAGTTAAAATTATAATTTGAGTGATAAGATTGAGAAAAATATTAATTTATTTTTAATGGATTATAATTCCAACTGAATCAATGCAATTTTGAATATACGATGAATATACCAATCTTGCCCATATTGATGTAGTCACACCCCTATTTTTCACCCCGCATGGCATTTGGAAAGAATAGAGTTTTTCTAATGAAAGTGACATTATTAAAAAGCGATTATATTTATTTATTCAGAGTCGCCACTTGGAATTGAGTTTTGGTGTTCCAAGTCACCTTATCTTATCCATAATCAAAAGGAAGTTGACTCTTTATATTACTGATCTGTGAACACAAAGATCAGGTAAGGAATTTTGTTGACCGAAAAGAAGGTGTTAGGCACTCCTCAAGTCCCGTGGTTCTAGCATGGTCGCTTTTATCAACCTATACTTGCCTTAATTATTTTTAGGATAAATTGTGTTTATGAACCTTAATTTGCTCTTTTTTTTATTATTATTATAGAGTTTATGAGTCTCAACTTAGATGCGTCACCGCATTCTTCGTCTAGACGTTACAGGCATGATTGCCTTTTCTACAACTTAATAATTTTGTAAGCACATGTTAATTTGAATGGAAGAAAAATTATCAAACTCATTTAATTATGGTGCGTCACCGCATCCTTGATTTTTTTTTTAAAAAAAGGAATTATTTATTTTATTTATTTTAGTATCTCCACAAAGATGTGCAACCACATTCTTTACAACAACAACAACATACCCAGTAAAATCCCACAAGTAGGGTTTGGGGAGGGTAGAATGTACGCAGACCTTACTGCTACCATAGAGTACAGAGGCTGTTTCTTGGGAACCCTCATCTCAAAACCCGTAAGCAGAAAGAACTAGATATGACAAAAAGAGAATGTAACAGAAAGAGCGACTAATAATGAATAACACATGGCAGTTTGTAACTAAGATAAAACTAACACATAGTAAAATAGATACTGCGAACATATGATAAAAAAATACGTCCTCCACCTAACCCTGCTATACCCCAAGACCATGAATTCACTTACCCCTACCCTTAGCCTGCTACTCTGATCTACGACCTCCATCTTTTTCTATCTAAGGTCATGTCCTCAATGAGGTCAAGTTCCTTCATATCATGTTTAATCACCTCCCCCCATTACTTTTTCGGTCTACCTCTACCCCTCTGAGTATCTCCAAAAATCAACCTCTTGCATCTCCTAACAGGAGCATCGACACTTCTTCTCTGCATATGTCCAAACCATCGCAGTCTCGCTTCCCTCATCCTTTCGGCTACTAGCGCCACCTCTAGCTTCTCCCGAATGGTATCATTCCTAACCTTGTCACTCCTGATGCAACCACATTCTTTATTAAGAACAAATGTTATTTTTATCATTATTATCAATAAAAATTTTTTTTAGATAAATTTATATTTTAGGAAATGGAACCTATGCCCGTCTAACAATAATAACATTTATTTGTCTCTTGTAAACTTGAGACTATTCTTTCTATTTTTCTATTTATATTTCTTCCCAATAAGGTCTTGAAGTAACCCTAACTTTTGATCCTTCTCTTTTAAAAATTTTGAATAATATTCGTAAGTTTGGCAAAAAAAAAAATAGTCATGAATATCCATCAATATGAATAAATAAATAAATAATAATTGGCAATTTATTGATACTATAATTTATATTTTTGCTAACAATCCCTTTTATGAGCATGTATTTCAACGTCACGGGTGCATTGAATGCGAAAAAAAGAGATAGATTTAATTTGAAAGGGAAAAAAATAAATGAATTATTATTTCTAAAATATAAAAGTCTGTAGTATATTATTTGCATGTATATACGTCCAAAATTGAAAACTTTTTGTTACTGATGAAAATGACTTTTGTTTGTTTACATTTTTTTTCACAATGTTTATAGTGGGGTTAATATCAGTGCATTGTTCATCTAAGTCAATTGTATTTCCTCAAAAAAGTTACACTAAAAGTCTTTCTTTTGATGGATACATATAAATAACAAATAATTCATTAGACTAAAAAGATATTTATAGTCTTCCTTTGTTTCCTTCTTAACATTACATGTATATGAATTTAAGTTATATATATATATTTTTTAAAATTATTAAATAGAAATATTGGGATTCAAAGGTACAAACAATTATACGATTTGTTTACGCCATTAAATTTTTTTAGCTCGTTTTAAAATAATTACATAACTATATTTTGGCCCAAAAATAAATTTGTTGTAGATTTTTCCAATTTTCCCCAAACTTTCCTTCTTCTTAAGCTAAAAAACTTCTATTACCAAATAAATTTTACCAAAAAAAAGCTTTCAAAATATAGATTCACAAACCAAACGGGTTTTACTTCACAAATCCTCCTCATGTAATCGCCAAACTTGACTAATGAACAAATATAACACAAAATCCATCAACGATATTCAAGAACATAGCTAAACAGTAAGGAGTGAATTTTACGTAATAATCGACTTGGCATACTAAGTAATGTATCAAACCGTTTGAATAACTTTGTGCATAATTGATTGACAATAAAAGTTATAGAGAATAAATAAACTAGAATTGAGTAAGAACCTACGTGATAAACCGACGACTAAAGAAAAAATCCAAACCTCGAACAAGAACCAAACTTAAGTCGAAAAGGTTTTCTTCTTCCTTGTTTTTAACTCTTTCTTTTTTTTCTCACTGTACATTATTTTCTTTATTTTCTTTCTTTTCACTGTACGTTCTTTTTTTGGAATCTTTTTTTCTTAGACTTCCAACTTCTCCCCGTTCATTATTATGTTTATCATTATAGATAGAGAGTGAGTGAGGAAGTTGTATTGTAGTGGAAGTGTAGAGTGTGGGAGTTAAGAAAAATAAGGAGAGTTGAGAGATTTGTGTTAAAAAAAATTTTGAAAAAATAAAAATCTTTTTTTTTTAAAGGGACGTGTATGTGTGTGTGTTAATTTTTTTTTTTAAAAGAAAAGTGGATTTGTGTGTACAAACTGGGGATGGGGGAGTAGATTTAAGCTTTTAGTTAGTGGAAAATGTGTGTGGATCCAAGTAGTGTGAGGGAATTAGGATTCCTTCTTTTTCTTTCTTTTTTTTTTTCCTTTACGAGGGAATTAGGATTCCTTCTTCTTCTTTTTTTTTCTTTCTTTTTGTTATATATACATATAGGTAAATATTTATAGAAGAATGATAAATTTTTTTAAGCTAGCATAATTTAGAAAAAGTTAAATAGCTAATCTAAACTTATCATTTTTCAGAAAAAAATCTAGTTTATTAAATCTAAAAAAAAACCTAGTTCTGTATATTTTGGAAATAAATTAAAACAAATTTATCTAAAAATGTCATTCTATTTTTGTAATCTTCAAATGCTTTAAACAAATCTACTATAAATAAGGTTAAAATAAAAATATTAATTTAGAAAAATACATAAATAAATATTTAAGTACTAAAAAGGTAGATAAATTAGGTTTGGTCAAAAATTAACTGTCTACAAATATTTTGTTGTTGATGATTATTCTCAATTATATTATAAAGTTATTTTAAAAAAAACATGTTCATTATAGAATGATAATATAAACTGATCGGTGTTTTTAATAATTTCTAGAACTTAGGGTATAAATCATTTTTTTTGAAATAATCAAATATTCTTGAAAAAATTTGGGTCCAAACGCATGATGAAACTTAACGAAAACTTACAAAAAACATTTCTCAAAAATGAAAATTTGGGGTAAATGCTAGCTTTATATTTGTTTCGTGTATCAGTTTTACCTTTTTATTCATAATTTTGTCAGTTGAATTTTGTAAATTTATTACAATATAATATTTTAAAACCCTTCGGATCATTGATCGAACGTCCCATTAATGTTGTTGAATAAGTAAATACATAGCTACACATGTTTAGAAGCAAGAAAATATGATATTTTATATTTAAAAAGTTTAAGAAAAAACTTATTTCTTCCTCAACCATTACTCTCCCCTCCTTTATCTACCTGCCCTACCTCCAACTCCACTATTTATTTTCTTTTTCTTTGATACTTCTTATAATACCTTAGAGCACCTCAAAGTACCCTAAGGTACCTTTGCTAAAATTGAATCAAAGTGTAATATCCCAAGTTATTTTAGCTAAGACCAAGCCAAGAAATCAAAAGGGGTTAAAAAATAAATAAGAAAATATTTTTGATGAAATTTTTGGTCAAAGAATTCGAAAGATAAATTTTCTAGGCAAAATCATTTATCTGGAAGATTGCGTGCTATATGTCCGGATCGCAGACTTGCTCCACACAGTACCTAATTTTTAATTTTAAAACAGAGGCATTCCCATCTTTTTACACCTATCCTAGACTAAAACCCCATCGTTTTGAGGTCATTTTCATCCTAAAATTAGTAACTCACGCTCATTATCATTTAGAAATGCATAAGTTATTCTAAGAACAAAGTTTAGAGAGAAGGGGGAAGGGCTGGGATTGAGAAATTCTTTAAGCTTTTTCAAAGAATTTTCGTGTTATTTAGATATGTAAGGCTCCCCCAAGTCATTTTAAGTTCATCTTCATACCTATGGACTATCAATTCCACCTAAACTAAAGCATGAGTTGAATTCAAGTCTTCTTCTCTTGTTTTGAGTACATTCCTATGAGTTATATGCATGTACTATCTCTCTAGAGTGAATTGTTGTATTACCTTACACTATTGTCAAATTAAGTTTTAAATATCAAAACATTGTGTTCATACAATTATGACTCTAAAGAATTCATGAAAAGCTATCAAGTCCAAAGTATGAGTTGAGTCAAAGAAGTATCTCGAGTTTTTCTTTCAGCATGAATTGTATAAGAAGCCTATTTACTATACTTTCTTTCAAACATAGCATATCAATTTTGGAAAAATAGTCCAGTCAGTTAAAGTATCTTGCATTACTATTCATTATGCATAAATTTCAGAGTTGGAAGGAACTTGATGGTTCCAAATACATTATTTTATCAGTGAAGAGCATGACTATTTTCTTTTAAAAAAAATATTACCAGTTATGAGAAAGCATTATCAGTTTTGAGAAAGAAAAGTCCAAGACTCCAAGTATCAGATTTTCAGTTTTCCCCTCTTTACAATTATTAAGCACGGTGCATGTTTGGAAGTAGTATTGAGCACCGATGTGGGTACAAGTTTAGATAACTTCAGTCTCATAAACTACATAACCAACGCAAGATATGATTGTACCAACAAATACGACTCCTCTGGTCTAGTTAGATGGATCCATAAGTTAAGTTTTGACCTTTACTTTGGCAAGGTATTGGATAGCAATGGTAATGAGAACAAGATATTGTATCAATATGAAACTCATAGTGGTAGTTGTCGATTAAAGAAACTCTTCATGCTAAAGTACATTAATTTCGTGTATATATATATATATATATATTGTTGCATTTATTTATGTATTAAACCTACATTGCATTGCTAGTATTATTAAGTTATTTTCCAAGTTAAGCCTATAAGTTGAGCATTGTATCCTAAGTTTTCCTATTTTAGAAATTTTACATACTCGTACATTCGATATACTGATGCCCTTTGGACTCACATCATTTTACGATGTATACATAGGTGATCGAGTTCCTCAGTAGGTTAATCACAATGATCCAGATCTTTATCCAGCCAGCCTCTTTGCAGTTTGAGGCATCAGAGGATGTCAAGGCAAACCAAGAAATAAATCTGATTCTGGTAGAGTTGAAGAAATGGGTTGCCAAATGGTTGCTTATCTCTCAATATTTGTAACACAAGCTCAAGTAATCCCCATGCTCTTTGACATTCCATGAATAGACTAATATATCATCTATGAATACAACTACAAATGTATGGCTTGAAGATCGTATTCATTAAATCCATGAAGGCGGTGAAGACATCTATTAGTCCAAATGATATAACCAAGAGTTCAAAATGATTATACCGAGTTCTACATACCATCTTTGGAATGTCATCCTTCTTGACTATCAATTGATGATACCCATACCGAAGATCAATCTTAGAGAAGTAGCTCGCACCTTATAGCTAATCAAATAGGTCATCAATCCTCGAAAGTGGATATTTGTTTTTCATAGTTAGCTTATTCAATTGACAATAATCTACACACATCCAAAGTAAACCATTTTTCTTTCTTACAAACAATACAGGAGAAACACTAGGCCTTATGAACCATTTATCAAGAAAGTCTCTTAATTGTTTCTTCAATTTTTTCAACTCCACTGGGACCATTTAATATGGAGGTATAGAAATAGGTTGGGTGCAGGGTAAGAGATCAATACCAAAGTCAATTTTGCTTTCGAGAGGAATACCAGGCAAATCATCAGAGAAAACGTCGGGGAACTTATTAACTATAGGAACTAAATCAAGAGTGGAAACATTGGAGTGAACATCCATGACTCGGATGACATATATATATATATATGTGCAACCCTTGGAAATCATTTTCATAGCCTTTACATAAGAAACAAACTTTCCCTTGAATGCCGAATTCATTCCCTTTCACTCAATGATAGGCTCATTAGGAACTTGGAATGTGACTCTATGGGTTTTACAATTAATACAAGCATAAGATGCGTACAACTAATTCATACCAAAAATAACATTAAAATTGATCATATCAAGTTCAACAAAATCACATGAAAAGACTTTATGCAAGACTGATACAAGATAATTTCTATAAACTTTTTTGGCTAGGATTGACTCACCAATTGGAGTATAAATCGAATAAGGTTCTAGCAAGATTTTTGGAGACATATCAATCTTTATGGCAAGGTAGAGAGTAATAAAAAACATATTAGCACTAGGGTCAAGCAAAACATACACATCATGATCAAAGACACTAACTTATCGTTAACTACAACGGGAAACTCCTCAACCTCTTGCCTAGCATGTAGATCATAGAATTGATTACCACATGGACCACCTCCTTGCGTTTGGCCACCTTGTAGCACTTGCCCTCTTTGAACCATTTGTCCTTCTGGACGCCCTTTCTTACATTTGATAGTCACATGAGCACACTCGAAAATCTTATGCCTCATCTTTCCACAACCAAAGCAAGCCCCCATTCCTCTCAAGAAATCACCAGCATGGTTTCTCTCACATGTAAGACACTCAGGAGGGATAACACCACTTTTTATGACATCACCTTTAGCCTTAGGATTAGACACTTTTTTTGTCAAATATTTGAGAATCATCTTTAGACGACCCTTGGCCTTGTTGGAAATGACTAGATGTAGCATGAGAAAATCCCCCATCAAAATGAGGCCTTTTTTTACTTCATCGTCCTCATCTTTTGAAGCTTCTCACTTTCTACTTGTTCGGCATCTGTCATGAGTCATGAAATATCTATCTCCTTAATGAGCATTGCGGCCTTTCATTTCATCTTCACCAAGTCAGACACACCCAAAGTGAACTTGTTCAGACGAGCCCTAGAGTCGTCCACCAAAGAAGGAGCATACTTGGATAACTTTGTGAACTTGAGGGTATACTACGTCATACTCATACCACCTTGCCTCAAATTCATGAACTCTATCACCTTAGCTTCCTTAGTTCAAGTGTGAAGAAACGATCAAGGAAAGCAGCCCTAAACATCTCCCAATAAATCGAGCCACCCTCCACTCTTTCGGACTTCCATTGTGTGAACCTAAGTTTAGCAACTCCCTTAAGTTAATAAGTTGTCAATTCTGCTTTCTCCTTGAAAGATACCCCCATGATCTCCACTACTTTGTAAATTTCATTAATAAACTCCTGTGGATCCTCATCCACCTTGGAACCATGAAACATCGGGGGATTCATCCTAACGAAATTTCTTATCCCAGAATCCAGAGTAGGACTCTTTGGAGAAGCAACAACTTGAGTCAACATAGTAATATTAGTCCTAAACTCATCATAGGTAACTTAGTTGGCTTGAGGGCCTTGAGGAACTTAAGGAGCCAGAGGAGCTTGGTCCTCATGAGAATAAACTCCCCTAGGAAATGGAGCACGTAGTGGAAACATTTTTTGAAAATATCAGATGAATGTTAAGGAATGAGACTCTTGAAGGCACAACATATATCACAAAAGAAGCGAAAATTTTATAAACGACTTATAGCCTCTTACTCATGGATGTGAAGCAATTCACACCTATGAACAAGACTCTACTAGACGCTGTATGTTGGACTCGTTAAGATGCTTTCAAACCTTGTGCTCTGATATTAAGTTTGTCACAGTCCGAACCTAGGGCCTAGCTGTGACATAGGGATTGTGGCACCCGAAGGTGCCCCATTCAAGACTCTTGATCATATCATAAGCATACATAAGGTAAAGTAAGCAGAACATAAAGGAGTAGCAAATGGAATATAACATCAAATGAGTCAAATGTTTCCATTTGGGTAATTGCAACATCATAAGTTCAAATCGTGTCTCTGCATCATAAGATCTTGGCAGGGACTAAAATATAGCTCACTAGCAAAAGAAAATACATAAAGTCTCATCATAAGGAAAATATCATATGAAAGGGCTTGTTCCTCAAGCATGGGAACTCACCAATAAGTCTTCAAAGCTCAACTCTAAATCTAGCCATGAAATGGAAGAGTAGTCTCGTTACCCTCACTACATGGTTAGAATATGTAGTCAAATAACTATACGTCAGTACGTGATATGTACAACGTATGTAGGTATTTTATGCATCGAGGAATCATCATAACATAATATCAATATACATATCATACTCGATATAATATGGACACAATATGAATGATCAATGCGTGTTTAAAACCATGAGAAGGAGCATCATCAAAACCTTTCACAATCCTGACATACATATGTGGGAATAAGACCATAATCGACAATAAGACCATGTGAGCTATCACATGGAATTTTGATGTTCCCTCTATACCGAGCAAAAGAGAAGTCTACTTTACCAAGATAGACTCGACCCTCAACTTATAGGCTCTATTGTGGCACGGTAAGAATCTTATATACATAAAATGATCCCACCCTTTAGGCTCTATCCTAGCACGGTGAGTAGCACATGAATGTAATGCTAATTGGATCCAATAGCTAGCCTTATAAGCACATAATCATCAACCTACGATAGCATGTAGTTATGAGACTTGAGGATTTATATAAGGACCCTTGGAGATAGTCCCCCTTACACAAGCTCATTCGGTGCTAAGTCAAATCCCACAGAATATATAAACATGCATATGCATAGCTTTGAACATAATTCATACTTTATCAAAATCATACTTTCATAACTTGTAAAATAGTCATCATACTTCATGAAAATATCTCATATCTTTGAAATAGTCCATCTGCATAACTTTCATATAGTGTGGGTATACTCCATATCTTATCATCATCAATGCATAAACATTAGGGTCTTAAGTCACCCTCATCATCATGTCATCCATGTCATCATAACATTATCATCATCATCATCATCATTAAAATATGTTTTTCATACTTAGAACCATAGTTCATGAAAATTCATAGCTTCATCATAGAAAACTAGAACCATATATGAGTTCATGAGCAATTGAGTTAAAATCATGCAATTAAATGAAAATCATAGAGGAATCATGCAATTGAAATCAATTTGAATCATTAGTAAAGGAACTCAGATCAATTTATCAAGCCCTAATCATCATATACTTGAAATCATATACTTTCACTTGAAAATCATGTAATTCTTCATAATTAATGCATGAATAGCTATCATAATCATGAATAATCCTAAGCCAAACATTTGAAATTGTATCAAAAAAATCCATAAGAAATCACCATAAAACTTTGAGGAAAAAAAGGAGATTCTGGATTGGGCTCCATGGGTGAAACTAATCCATGAAGCCTACATACCTCAAGTGAAGAACCTTAGCAATTGGAGTGAAATAACCTTGAAATCCTTGACCCAAACTAGAATCTTAGCTTCAATGGAGAGAATCCTTAGAGAGAGAATTTTTTAGATCTTTGGAGAGGTTTTTAGAGTGAATGTGTTTGAATGAAGTAGGAATAGGTTTTTATAGGAGATAGGTCGGTTACGTTAGTTAGGAGGCCCAAAATGATGTAGTTTAGAAGTTAAATAAATTAAAATAGCCAAAAAGCCCTTCTTCTAAAACAGTCAGAGCCATTCACGAAACCCTATTCACAGGCCGTAAATTCATCCACGAGTTGTGCTTTGTCTTCTTGGAGTGTCACAAAAATTCAGCTACTGGAAATTACATTTTGAATCCATAAAACCTTATTTACAGTCTGTGGAACCATTTACGGATCGTAGAACCCACCATGGAGTGACTCTCATATTTTTCATTCTCAGGGTTCCTTTCCACGATCTAGTCCACGAGCCGTGGTTTCATTCACGACCCGTCCTGTTGCTCGTAGAATAATTTTTAGAAACTCAAAATTTTTTAATTTTATGGAATCAGGTCCACGAGACCTTTCTACGACCCTTAGTCCCATCCATAAGCCATAAATTGGCTCGTATAACCTGCCAGTCTCAAAAGTTCACTTTCATTTTTCAGGCCAGCCATCATGCACGGTGTTACACTGTGGATAAACTTAAAGATTCAAATCTTAATTTTACACTCTTCAATTTTGCTTCTTACTAGTTTCCTTCAGTTGCTTTTAAATTTAACATTTCAATGACCTATTTTAATATATTCATCTCCCTATTTTTGAGTTTCATCGAACTTGTGGTGAAATTGAATAATATGAATTTCTATCTCCGTTGAAGAAGTTTGAGAAAACCTTGAAGAAATCTTGAAATGTGTATGATATTTTTGTTATATCAAAAAACGCGAAAAGAATTTTAAGAATATATTAATTGTATAATCTCCGATCAAAATAATGACAAGGGCGACATTCAATTTTAGCAATTTTATGACTTTTTATTCAACTTTTATGAATCTACAAGAGGTGTATTCACCTTCTTAGACAGGTCAATGTTTAAGATTACTAAATTGCGAACATAAAAAGTTTAAGTGGGTAATTGGACCCTTATGAAGTATAAGGTGTAGTTGGGAATTGGCTAATACCTTTTTTTTTTTTTGGGAGAGGGGGGATCTTGGCTATATTCTAAAAAAATTAGGGTGTGAAATTATTGCACCTTGGGCTATTTTCTTAGAGACATGATTCATGCAAAGCAACTCTTCTAGAAAGACTAGGTGATCTCAGAAAGGAATAATCTAGTTAGTGGTAGTGTTTGTAAAGTCATGCTCTTTGAGAGGAGCAGGTTTCCTAAACCTTCCTGTCGGCTTTCATGCCAGATATAACACTGACACATGCAAACAGTGATTTGGTAAATTTTCTTAATATTACGGAAAAAAATAAAACCATGCAAAATGCGTGGAAAGATCTCAAGTTTTATATTATCTTTCATTTTAGGTCAAACAGTTTTAAAGTTTCTTATTAGCAAAATATTTGTTTAAAAATTTGCTTCAATTAACAATCATTTCCTTCCAATATGGTTAATAT
The DNA here is from genome assembly GCA_025774065.1 of Solanum ossicruentum. NCBI lineage: Eukaryota > Viridiplantae > Streptophyta > Magnoliopsida > Solanales > Solanaceae > Solanum > Solanum ossicruentum. The sequence continues at coordinate 7,840,364 of JAOTQR010000092.1, forward strand.
TATTGCGTATTGCCATCCAAAATAATACTTCCTCTAATTTAAAAACAATAATCAGATTAAAAATTAGGTTAAATATACCAAAATATCCATAGAAATAGCTGAAACTAAAATATTATAAAAAATAAATAAACTAAAAAAGTCAAGGGAGGGAGTAAATGTTTTTGGTAGATCCACAGTGGTTCTTGTGTTATATGGGGAAAGAAATGGCATGTATTTCAAATTTGATGTTGTAGATTCCCATAGCTTGTGTGTTATGACTACTCTATCATCGCCAAATAGTTCAACTGTTTCACCTTCTAGAGGGGCAATTTCCCCAGCAGCCTTTGGGACTCCCATGCCTGGGGCATCTCGTTCTGAACCGGAGATCAGTGAAAATGATGAAACAGAGCTACACACTGTATCATGGAATCAGGATTACAGTTGCTTTGCTGCTGGCACAAGTCGTGGCTTTCGTGTATATAACTGCGATCCTTTCAAAGAGACTTTCAGACGTGATCTGAAAAGCGGTGGATTTGGAATAGTGGAGATGCTGTTCCGATGCAATATTTTGGCACTTGTCGGTGCCAAGGCCAACACTCAATACCCACCTAATAAAGTTATTATATGGGATGATCATCAGAGCCGGTGCATTGGTGAATTTTCATTTAGGTCTGAGGTTCGTGCAGTCAAACTAAGACGGGATTGTATTGTTGTAGTTCTTGAGCACAAGATATACGTCTACAACTTTATGGATCTGAAGCTTCTTCATCAGATAGAGACTGTCTCCAATCCTAGGGGACTTTGCTGCCTCTCACACCATTTAAATACATCTGTATTGGCTTGCCCAGGCCTTCGAAGAGGACAGATCCGGGTTGAACATTTTGGCCTCAATATGACCAAGTTAATCAAGGCTCATGATTCGCAGATAGCATGCTTAACCTTGACTATTGATGGGCTGCTTCTTGCAACAGCAAGCACTCGGGGAACTTTGATAAGACTCTTCAACACCATGGATGGAACTCAGTTGCAAGAGGTACTTTCTTCTCTTGTATCTAGGAATTTTTGTCAAGAACTAGACATTCAAATGTTGATTGGAAGGGATGAGCACAATGCTAGCTCATTCATTTGTTGCTTTCTTAGTGCACAATTCTCATAAAAACCGGAGTTTGTCATCAACTATCCCTTTCCCCTTTTTTCCTGAATTAGTTTGCTGAGTGTGGAGATTTATTTAGACATGGTAAAATACATACTTGTGAAAAGAAGTGTTCTAAGGTCAATAGATGTCATATTAAGGTCAAATTATTATGTTCAGAACATGATTGTATAACTTTATCTGTTGATCTTTTGGATTGCACCGTATGGGAAGTAGTTCTAGCTAGTAAGGAGTGGTAAAATACTTATTGTCATCTGAACTAGTCTTGGAGGCCATTTCATCTCTGATCCTAGCATAAGAAGGAACATATTAATAGAAAGGGTACGTAATTGCAAAATGTGACATAATTTAACATTAACAGATATTCAAAAGTGTTAGAGGTATACATATTAGTGAAATTTAAAGTTTCCCCTCTGTAATAGCAACAATTCACATTGTCCAATATGCTATTAGAGTTGTGGTTTGATTCTTACCATCACCTATCCTTGAAAAAATCTCCATGTGTTTGGCCAACAAAATGATTCTGACCGCACGTAATGAGGTGTGTTAAGTATATAGTTAACTCAGAAGCTTAAAATTTTAAATTGAGTCTAAGCTTTCATATATTTTGATAGAAGCCCTTGTCTGTAGTTATAACAAAATTAAACCAACATGAGAATTTTAACAACATTAATCAATGGCTATAAACCACTGGGGGAGAGAGGGGAATTTCAACCATGGGTCTCAAAAGGAGGCTGCTTTTGCTTCCTAGCTGGAATAATCGCTTGTTCAACATCACTTTTCACATGAAGAAACAAATTGATAATTATTTCTATTCCATTTAGGTCAAGGGGTCTAAGCATGATATGGGATGAAAATGAAAAGTCAGGAGCCAGAATGAGAAATAAGCAAAACCTTGAGAGGAGAAAGGAAAGGGTAGGTAAGAATAATATGGGTTCGAGAATATTTTTCGATCTGTTCTTTGAGGGGTTTGAGACACTGAGTAAAGTTATTAGCTGACAAATAATAATGAAGGGGGCAAGCAAGGACATGTGTCAATAGGTGTGGTGATGGAACAGTAAGAGTTAGGGAGTTTAAAACCTTCAAGTGCTCTATTAGTAATGGTACACATAGGAGATGTCAGAGGACATAAGAGGGGCTTGGGTTGGGGGCCGGGGGGATTAGCGTGTATTGCATGTGGAGAGTAAAACAGTATCATGAGAGTTGAGAGATGAATGATCCGTGTAAAAAGTCCTTCATCAAGACGTGTCCAGTGGAGTGAAGTGCAAATTTTCTGTGTTTGCAAGAATCAAAATGGAAGAAATATCAGAGTGAATTGGTTTTTTGGAGTGAGTCATTCCATTGCTATTGTTTGTAGAAAAAGAAGTGGGAACTGCTGTGTAGCAGGACTATGTTGAAATCTATAGGCTGTAGGTGAGATGTCAAAAAGTGGAGGTTTGGTAGGAAGTTTAGGGGTGAATGTGGGGGCAAAAGATTCCATAGATACTTGGTGGAGATTTTTGTATAATTAGTTACCAGAAAAAAGTTGGTTTATGAGGGCATTCTCTAGTGCAATGGATGATTATGGGGAAATCTTATACGGTAGTGAATGTTGGCCTGCTAAAGTGTGACATATCCACAAGATGAGTGTGCAGAGATGGATGCTGATACAAATGTGAGGTCATACAAAGATTAAACAAGATAAAACGTATTTGCCAAAAGGTGCAAGTAAGCACATATTAAGGATAAAATGAGAGAAGATTGCCCTAGATGGTTTGGCCATGTCCTACGTCAACCTCCTGCTGCACCGGTATGTAGGTGTGAAACCATGGTGAGTGAGCTGCTAAAAGTGGACTAGGTAGACCTAAAATCACATGAAAGAAAGTTATCTTGAAAAACCTACAATTCTTGGAATCCTTGCAAACTTAGTTAAAGATAGGACACAATGAAATTAAAAAAAAGATATTAGGTATTATCAACTAGTTGAGAATATGTTCTAGTCAGTTTAGTACATCTATTAAGGCCTGCTTTTCTTGGAGTATTTGGTCTTATCATCAATTTATATACCAATAAAAAACAATAATAGAAGTATGATTATGATATGAGATGAGTTAAATGGAGAAGCATGTCCAGTGAGGAATCATATAATTGACCCCAGTTTTTTTTGGACTAAGACGTAACGTTGTTGTATAAAATGTCATCAGTTTATCAATTTGTATTGGCATGTGCCAGATATACTTGGTCAAGGGATGAGAACTCTCAAACTTCTCATCTTCCCTGGGTGAGAGGAGAAATTCTCAGATGCTATCTAAAATCCTCTTCAAGACTTCAAAAGGTTTCTAAGTTTTCCTTCTAAATCTGTTTCGCATGTAGAAGTGCTCTTTAAATGTTGTGCAAAAATCAAACTATGTCAAATTGGATTGGAGAAAGTTGTATAATTTGAGGTTCTAATTTCTGAATATGTGCAGTTTTACTTTGAAATGTGCAGTTTCCATCAACTAGAGGAGGTAATATTTCTCCAGCATACTTGTGTCTGATTTCTGACAATTGAAAATGGAATTGCATGATGAACAGGACATCAAGAGTCATCTTAGCTTTAAGATATTTGTTTTCAGTTAGTTGGATCAAGGTCCAGTGATACTCTTGTGAGACAATCAACAAAAAATTGACTTCTAAGTGTCTACAAAATTTAGAATGGCATTAATGCCCACTTCTTGGATGCTGATTTTGTGGTGTTTTCCTCTTTATATGTGATTCCTTTTCTATATTCGCTGTCCTTTCAGCTAATGGTGACTCTAGTTGTGAATTTTGATATGTTACCTTTAGCATAGATTTCTTATTCCTCAACTATGTTTGATCTTAGGTGCGTAGAGGGGTTGACAGAGCGGATATCTGTAGTATTGCTCTATCACCAAATGTTCAGTGGCTGGTCGTCTCGAGCGACAAAGGTACCATCCATGTATACAGCCTAAGAGTACGTGTTGTTAGCGAGGATGCTGCAGCTGATTCTGCTGGTAGAACTCCAACATTGTTGTATCAAAATTCATCAGCTTCTCTTGATGCACTTATTTCTCCAAGTGCTGGAGCCAACCCTGGTTCATCGTTGTCTTTCATGAAAGGTGAGTGTATTACAAAATTAGGCGTGCAATCTCAATTGGCTGTATATTGTGCCTGATAACCAACCTTTAGGGGTTTGTAGACTTTTACCTGATAACAATGATGACATTAATAGGATTAACCTTAGTGTTTTTAACCATTTTGTAATGACTATGCATATTGTTCCGACTGCCAACTATGATAAAGATAATCGATTGACTTCCAACACAGATTTGATATTCTCACAAAACTTTGCCTTTGGTCCATGGTGATGAGGTGACTGTCAAAATTTCTACTGGAACTGTTCTAATTTGATTTATTCTTTTAATACAATTTTTCAGGAGTTCTGCCAAAATACTTTAGCTCTGAATGGTCATTTGCTCAATTTCACTTGCCAGAATGTACTCAGTACATTGCTGCATTTGGTTCTCAGAACACCATTGTTACTGCTGGCACTGATGGAAGGTACTAAACATGCTTCTTTCTGGCTCAATATGTTACTCTATTGCAATGTCAGTCAGCAAATTCAGTTTAACCTTTGAGCATTAGTTAAGGCATTCTGGCATTACAACTAAAAAGTTCATTCCAATTTGGATAGCCGCTTCACCTTTATCTCACCTCCTGTTGGAATTCTGTCAGTTTCTACAGGTGCAGCTTCGATCCTGTGAATGGAGGAGAAATGGTACAACAGGAATATGTCCGCTTTCTGAAAACAGAAAGTAGGCAAAGATAGTTATGTTTCAGGAGTACTTCGCTTGTAAATAGATCTCAAGATTTACTCTATTGCTAAAAGGTAAACAAACACCAGTAAATAAGTTGTGTTTGCCGATTAATGTGTACATAATGGCTCTTGTGGCTCTCTCTATAAAAATTCAGATTATCTGCTGTGTTTTTCTGTACCAATTCATGGAAACTGCTGCGTCATCATCACTGTATATTAGTGATTGCTTTTCCTTTCCTGGATTTCTCTTGAAGGTGGTGTCCAGTTCACAAATATGCAGTGTTTTTTACGTATTGTGCTTTTTGTGGTACCTAAGATGCTACTGGATTTACTGGGTACCGTTTCCAGTTCAATAGGTTACACATCATTGCACTAAGTTGGCACTGATGTTTATGACCTTGTACGAGGTTCATCTACTTCCATTTTCTGATAGAAGCAACGTTGAAACCATATGAACCGTTGATCGGCAGTGGATTACTCATACTTTGTGTGTTTTACACCAGAACCAGTTGATTACTTTTAATGAAGTGCTCTTTTGTGAAAATGCATGATGATCATCTGTTGTGTAAAACAGTGAAATAAAAAAACATTTCACTTGTATCACACAATGGACACAGTCCTAACTTGCTTTCGGACCTTTTTCCCCTGGAAGTCTATTAGCCTATGTGAACCATCGGCGCTTATCAGCTCACATACCAACAGTGAGGATTTGAGACATTCCCGCACATGAATGAGAAGTTGATCATGATAAAGAAAAACATGGTGCATGCTGAACAAACATTCAAAAAGAAATACAGCGAGATACTGCTGTTGTAGAATATATGGAATGTACTAGGGTATTGAATTTTTAAATGATAACGAGGATCAGTACAGGCCTGAAAAGGAAGCAATTTTAAACATTATGGGTAAATTCTGTCGCTTCCATAAACTTTACACGGATTTTTTTCTGTATAAACAAAACTGAAGCGCAATATGTACTTATACTGTATCAACTCTTCTCATCCCACTAAATCCTCAACGAAGCTCCTTTTTACCCAACTCATGGTAGGCAATCTTAACAGGGCAGCGCCCAGAATCATGTGAGGTTATAACTCAGTAACTGACCAAGCTGTTGTAACATCGACATTTCTTTCTTTCAAAATGGTGCAACATAAATATTAGAATAACTGGAACAAAAGGCTAGTTGATCCATCTCCAAAAGATCTTAGATCAGCAGGTCTGACCAATGCTCTACACAAAGGACAAGTTCTCTCTCGTTCAAACCTGAAACTTGGTAATTAGAGAACACCAACTGTTAGCACAACTAAAGACAATGGCATTTTTTTTACCATTAGGTAACAACACAGACGATAAAAGGATCATATTTCTTTCACAAAAGAAATTGGGAACAAAATAGAGATGAAAACGTTCCGTACTACATAAATAACATGTGCGAACATAGGTGTTCTCTCCTTTTCCTTAGTGTTTGCTAAGTTGATGGACTAAGATTTATCAATGGCAATATGAATGGACAAAAAACAAAAATGACGGCAAAGTTGATGGATCATTTTAGTAGGAAACACAACAATCAGAAGACCTATTTTCTAAATTTTTCTCTCACCACTATACCCTTAAAACTGATCATGGAACAAGAAGGAACACTTTACTGAAGAAAAACTAATCACACTGGCAGAGGAAACACAACAAAAAGATTCAGTCCAAATAGGAAGAGCAAACAAACTTGCAAGAGACAAAAAAGGAAATGCATGTACATTACTCCATGATCAGCAATAAAAGAAATACAAGAAACATATTTCCCAATGGACATCCACCAATTATATGCTTTCTCTATTCCAACTTTATCCCTATTTCCAGTGAATAAGATCAAGCGAGATGATATATACATTATTACCAATGTCGAATACTGAAATAATTTCACTCTTGTTACAAAAACTCAACTTGTTGATGGTTGAAAGGTGGTATGGTGTATGAAAGTGTGGGCATTTCCTTGGTTTAATGGCTAACTATGGCCTTCACCAGCAAGATGTGCCAGGGTCGACACGAATGCTCATCGCAGTTTAGTGCACTTACGAGAATTTATTATCGCAACCCCACCCCCCACCCCCCCAAAAAAATAAAATAATTAAAAAAAAAAATATATATATATAGTGTGGGCACCTCATTGAAAAAGTGTGAACTATCAGAAAGAAGACACATTTATTTATTTAGAGTACATTTTCTTCACTATCTTCACATGCGGTCTGAACTCTTTTATTTAGCGATTGACACTGAAACTTAAACCCAGGACCTTTGTCTACCTTGGTATCAATCTCTATTATTGTTGTAAGGATTTATGAGAAACTGCAGATATGATAATATCTAATGTTATGCCTTAGATAGATAATGCTCTTTATTACACATGATGATTTTCAAGTATAAAAAGATCAAGCTTTTTATTAGGACATCAGTTGCCATAGGGAGAAAGGCACCTGCGTGCTAGAGAGAAGGATGTGGGGAGATGAGCAGTTGGCTGGCTAAGAGAGAAACAATGCCTAAACGGATGTCGGAGAGAGGAGTGAACCAGAAAGGTTGCCTATTAACTTAGCAGTACCCGAGATGAATAGCTCACTGGTAGCTGAAAGATGAGACGTGCCAGCTGCCTAAGAGAGGACTGATTGTTGGAGAGAGGACTGTCTGGGTATCATCAGAGAGAGGAGGGTAGCCAGTTGTTGCAGAGGAGAGTGGTGCCTGAATGATAGGAGCCACTACTAAAGGATCGTTTAAGAGAGGAGCAATGTCCAGATATATGCATGTGATTCACTTATTTGAATGAGAAAATACTACAGAATACTTGTAGGATAAGGATACAGAAGATAAATTGTATTTAATCAAGAATATATTTACCTCCCTTGTTAGGCATAGAAATGGTTACCTACTATACTATAGGTAACTTCCGAGTCCTATGTCTTCATCAAAAAAACTCCAGTCTCCAATGTAAGAAGTTCCTCTAGTACATTGTTTGTTATACAAATTCAACAAGAAGTTTCCACTTCTATTTTCACACATCAAATAGAGGAACTCATGCAACAAACTGAAATAGAAATACTAACCATTCTGAGACACAGTCTTCACAAAAGATGTGTTTGCAGCACAATAAAATTGGTGTATTAATCTTCTCTTGGCAAATAGCACATAGATCACCAGCAGCATTTACCTGGTTGAAACATAAAAGACAGGATTACATGATAGTTGCAAAATAAAGCTCCAACCGAGGAATAGGAAACATGTCTAATTAGGTAATTCTCTTCCTCTCCAGAAATAAGCGATAATATGCTTACTGCTCATCCCATATACGTAACTCTAAGAACACTGGAGTTCATCTTTACAGCTTCTATGACAGGGTTATAGCTGATAGAAAAAGGATCATGAATCTAAGGCTACACCATAATTCTGTATATTTATGCCACTTATAGCTCCAAATCTATAGTCACTTAATCTTGCGTGAGCTATTTTATGTCACACAGATCTTCTGTCAGCATACTAAACTAGGGGTCGCTTTAGATTTGCTTCTAGCTGAAATTAACTGTCATGAAACACCTAAACATTTGTTATAGTTGTGGTGTCTAGACCAGCTTGCACACCCCAGCTAATTCCACAGATACCTACTATCTCCCACCAACACAAATACCAAGTAACTCAGTCCACCAAGGCTTGGATAGGTAGGATAAAATCACGTAGAGTTTTTGTCCCTGTTGCGATCTGAACATGAGGCTTCATGGTTCTCGACCCACTTCCTTGATCACAATGACACACCCTTGGGTGCCACGAAACACCCTGATGTTTGCTCAAAAGCTTGTGCATTGGTAGTTGCAATCATACTTACCATTGTCTTGACCTAGAGACCAAGCAAAGGGTACAGTTCTATGACACTGAAATTTGTTATCATACCAAGGAAAAACAAGGAGACAATGATACTCTCGGCACATTACCCTCTCTTTCGCCCTGAAGAGGATAATCAATTTTTATCCCACTTCATACAAGTATATGTTTTGATCTTAGTACAGTGATTTATCATATATGTAACTGTTTCTAACTGTAAAATAGAACAGAAACTTCACAAGTCAATAACAAAATGATACCTGTTCAGGTGTGGCATGTGACCCATAATGGATTTCCTTAATCGACAGTGCCTTCAAAGCAGTAAAAAATGACCGAACCTACAGACCAGAAACTAAATGTGTTGTAGAGAAAAACCATGTCAAAGTTGTATATAAAGATCATGGTGTGTGGGGGTCCACAACAGAAATTAGTTCTACAAGGACCTTACCTTCTCAACGATTGACGTAAGCTTAAACGTCAAGTACAATCCTGTTATCAGTGACGAAAAAAGGCTTCCATAATCTTTGTTGAGAAAGAATCTATACCAGACAGGAGTTGGTAATAGTGCACGGTACAGGAGCAGCATATACTCCACCAGGGTCAGCAATTGGCCCTAACAGACCAATCAAATTCAGTATTCTTTCCAAAAACGATATAGAGACATTCAAAAAATCACCAGAATAAACATCGATCTTGTAGTATACCTGTCTACGGAAATTGTGGCCCCTGCCATTCTTGTAAACCATAAGAAGCATCAACTTCAAAGTCATTGCTGCCTGCCGCACCATAGTATCTGGATGTAAGAACATTTAGGAGAAGGTGAGGACCAATACTCCTTTCTATTAGAGGTCTAAAGTTAGGGCATTGTACCCAAAAAAGATGAAGATAAATAGGTAGATTTATTAATAGAGCCTTAAACCTTTTGTCTAAGAGTACATCCTTCTATACTGGTAGGAAATGTTAGAATAATAAATAGAGAGAAAATCACCTCTACATGGCAAACACGTAAAGCATAAAGGGTGCCTGAAGTAGGGTTCGGCAAAGGTAATAATTTGTCAGTGGGCAACCTTTAGGATCTCTTTAACTATTTTTGACAAGGTAAAGATTGTAAAGGGGAAATTCCTGGTAAGATTTCATAAATATATTTCTTTCTTCTCCTTTTTACATTCCTTCATTTCAATGGGGCCTGGCCCTATGCTGACTGGGTTTTTATTTATTTATCTGATGGGGGGCTATGAAGGAAATAGTTCTCTATTACATGATTGGAGTGAATTCCCCATCTCCCGAATTCGCAAATAGGAAAAATAGAGAAATAGCACGTGAGGGAACCTAGAATAATGATCAGAATGAGAAGAAATTTCCGAGCTTAAGTTGCCACTTCATAAAAGCACTCTGATTTAATATTTTGGTGCATTTATTCCTGACCTAATCAAAACATTGGCGATTTTTTAAGGCGACCAGAATGTGTATAAAAAAATAACTGTTACGGGCTGCTTCGATATGTCTGCCTCCTGACATTAAAGATGAGCCAGCCGGTGACATTAAAAAATATATGCATAACAAAGAGTACCGAAAAGCATAATCTATCTTTCAAAAAAAGAGTACCAACAAGTGTTACAAAAACCATACCGTTTACTAGGATGATGAAAATAGCATGCCAGAAAGGTGGGATAACCTTAGGAGGAACCATAAGTAACGGATAAAAAATATCATCTTTCCGATTCCACCAGTAGATCCCAGTTATATGAAGTATAAACACCAGAAAATAACCAAGAAGGACAGTGATCTTTCTCTCCCCCTGTAAAAGTGGACACTTCATTATGACCAAATTCTGAGTCATTTTTAATCTTTTTATCGAGCTTCAAGGATCAAAAGTGCTGCACAGCTAGTAAACACTAAATCACTTTTCAAAATGGAGCTTAATGTTACCTTTAAAGCTGTCTGCTTTCGAAGAATGTCATTTGACCTGAACATGAAGGCCGTGATCCAAATTACGACAAAGAAACCTGCAAAACAATAATTTGAATCGAAATGAAGGATTTATTTAGCTGTAAACAAAGTTCACATGATATATTTACAGAATTTTAACAATTAAAGGAATAGTAAGCGCCATTATACAGAAAGTGATCCATGTCTAAATAGAACCAAATGACAGCCAGCTCAATTTAAGCAGTACTCGTCAATCTTTATCAGGGCACTTAGTCAATTTGTACTATCAGCAGCTTTATGTAACATGCATCATAATGCACTTGTCTCCATGACAAAGCTGAACAGTCGCTGAATTATTTTATCATTTTTTGGCCTCATCTAATAAATCTAAGGATTAATAAATATGTTAGAATAGGAATAGGTATATACAATCCTACTTAGAAGAGGAATAGGAATAGTAGAAGTAGGAATAGAAATAGTATCCTACTTGGTGAAGGATTGTATTGTAGTGTCTATAAATAAGGTCTCAATGTATAATATAAAGACACAATTCAATAATATTCTTCTCCAATATTTCTCACATGGGTTCCCTCTGACAGAGGACAACTATCACCAATGTATGCCACCTGTCTGGCTATTGTTTATGTTAAGAAAAGTAGGGCCAATGATATATACATGAACCCTATGTTTAGGGAAAGAAAACTCAGGTAGACAGGTCACCATACATCAATTTCCGATGATTTTCTAGAGTTACTTTGTGTCAACCCCATATCTGTCAGTGTTTATATAGCATGTGTCATCTTTCCGATGACTACTTTCTTATATCTAAGTTGTGTAGCACCGTGCATCTTTTTGATGACTACTTTTTCCCATTTAGTTTGTGTAGCACCTAGCCATCTTTTCGGTGACTACTTTCTTATATATAAATTGTCTAGCATTGTGACATTTTTCCGGTGACTATTTTTCCATATTTAATTTGTGTAGCACCATGCCATCTTTCTGGTGACTATTTTCTCATACCTGATTTGTGTAGTGCCTTGTATCTCTCCAGACTGCTTCTCATCTTTAATTTGCATAATAATGTGAATTTTTTCCAACTACTTTCTCATATCAAAGTTGCATAGCATTGTGTGTGTTTTCAGTGACTCAGATTTGATATGCATAGTTCAATACATCTTTTCGGTGACTCAAATTTGATTTGTGTAAGGTCTTGCTATCATTACAACCTTACGCAATTGTGATCACTTTTGACCATCAAATCTAATAATCCGGCATATGAGCATGTTCCGACTAATTTTACAATGACCTTCTTGTTTAAGATCTACTCATCTCTCTTAATTTCGGGACGATCCATATATTTTTTTACCAGATTTCAAGCACTTTTCAGCAAGCATTGCATTGTTTTCGACAGAACTAAGTTTTTCTGCAATGTTGAACTTCCTCAACAATGCAATCAAGAATTTATCACTCTGTGTTCTATAGATATTATGCATCAAACTCAATATTTCATGAGAGGACTAAGCCTATCGAGATTGACTGTCAATTTTGTAAGAGTCGGGTGTTCAACTTCAGATATCTCGCCAAGCCCTTCATTGGTCTTCGTATTAATTACATTTGCAATAAGTAAGGTACATATGACTTGTATGCATCAGTTTGAGGGGAAGTATTAGAATAAGAATAGGTATATACAATCCTACTTAGAAAAGGAATAGGAAAAGGAGTAGTTGGAAGAATAGAAATTGTAAATATTATCCTACTTCGTAAAGGATTGTATTTAGTGTCTATAAATAGGGTCTTAATGTAATAATATAGAGACACAATTCAATAATATTCTTCTCCAATATGTCTCACAAAATAATCCACTTTAATCATATACACCTCCCTTTTTCTCTTATGACTTCATTTAAGATTACTTGAAACCCTATCTTGGTTCAGTAGACATCACCTTGGGGAAAGTAGCACTGACAATTCCAATAAATCTTGCCAGACACCAAAAACAGATAATGCCATCAAACATCGGAAGGAGAATATTCATCAAAATATAATCATATAACAGGAAAAGAACAGGTGAGTAGGCACATCATGGAAAATAATATAATGCCTTCAACAACCATTTAAGAGATCCACATTTTCCAAGACGCAACAGATAAAAAGGTTCTATATTTTAAGGAATCTTATAGTTGAGAATATGTTTTAGCCAGGTCAGCATGTTCAACCCTAGACCTCTTGTAAGTAAAATTATAACTAAACTAACAGAACAAGGCTAAATTTTGTAAACAAATTTGCTAATATATTAAGTATTATCTTGCTCTAAGCTGGAGTTTTTACCATATGTTACTGTTCAAAGTAGCGCGGCACCTAAAGATTCAAAATCCCAGATCCACCTCTGCATGGAACTATTTAGCATGTTTGAGACATTTTCCAAAATATTTTCAAGTTCTATCTTCAAGTTTCTTTTCATTAGTCTCATGGACTCTAAGATGTGAGAGCACTACCAATGCATAAGGAGTAAGCGTGGTCCTTCATGGCGCTAGCCAAGGGACTCGATCAAAAGAAAATTGCAGATGGAAGCATTGCCAGCAAGTCCAGTCTTAGACATATAATTTTAATTGTTTCACATGTCAATGTAAATATTATAACAAAGAAGAGTCTGCACAAGGTAAATTATGCCAATTTGGCTTCTCACTCCATATGCATAGTACCATCTTAGTCAGCAGAGTGTAGAGGTACATATTTCTATATAACTCCATGTCAAGCATATATATCACCAAAAAAAATACTAAGTGAAACCCTACTTGTTCCATGGCTCTAGTGTACAGTAAAGAGTGCTTGTTCCTTGCCACATATTCTCTAATTTGTGGTGAGGACAGCGACCAACATCTCTCTTTAAATGTAAGAAAATAAATTAGATTACTCTATTGCCTAGGGAAACCAGTGAATTATATATAAAGGTATAACTTCTCACATCACTAGCCAAACAACAGCATCCTGATTCACCATGTAAAAATAACTGGTACCATGAGCTTCCAGTGTAGTGTGTCTAGAAATTGAAAATAGTTTGTCCAATAACCGGAAAATCATTGTCCGTTTCCATGAGTTATAATTTAGTTGCAAATATTCATTTGCATCCTCGTTCGGTTTGTTAGGATAATGAGGTTATTTCCACATGACTTGGGTTCTCCTTGGCAATGTACAAATTCCTTGCTTGTATGCATTTGGAAGGCATGAATGACTGAATGATATCAGAAATGCTCAATTCCTTTTGTTTGCATTCTTCTTTAGAGTTCAGTTTTCATTTGATCTTTTATTTCAGAATTCACACCCCTTTAATCACTTTGAGTTTTGTTCATTAGCATTTGCTACATATTTAACAGGCTTTAGCTCATTACTACTAATGAGTTCCTTACCCAGTTGTAAAATATGAAGTTGAAAGAGAATCCGGGAAAATACCTTGCAAGTGTTGGCGGATGAAAACAACCAAGAGGAGCAAAGAAAATGGAAGAAACTGTTCAATCCACCTTGCAACCTGTTGTATATCATATCTTTGATATGAAGAATCCGTATTATTCCCACTCCCAGAAGAAGTAGACCCTTCCACATTCGGACCCCTTTCCTCCTCCCTTTCCCCACCATCCATCACGGAGCCATCATCACTCCTAACCCGATCGTTCTCTCCAGAGCCAATTATCCTAATTGAAACTTCCCCATTACTAGAAGTAGTTGATTCAGAGGAGTTGGGAGTAGAATTATCAGGAAGGAGCAAATCGGTTTCTGGGTTTCCGGGACGGACACGGAGCAAACCGGAATATTCAAGAAAAGTAGAAAGTGGGTATCGAAAAACACGAAGAGGAGTAAGATTAACTCCAAAGGCTGTTGAATTTGAAGTGGGTGGAGATGAATTAGAATTTGGGTTTGCATCAATATCCGAATTCGTCTCCATCAATGGAAGTTTTGTGTTTCTGATAAAGATGACACAAAAGTAGACTTGTAGCTGTAAGAGGAAGGAAGAAAATGGCGAAGAAGAAAAGTCAGATGAGGGAGAAAGCTAACTTAACATCAAAGAAAGAAATATAAGACCAATAAGGGAAACAGCAAAAAAAGTTTACGGGCTTTGAAATTGAACAAACATGTCATAACTAGTTTGGTCTGAAAATATGAATATTTATATATTATTTTTGATAAAAATATTATAACTCATAGTTAAATTTTTTATATATAAGATTATAATAATTTATATTCAAATAATGATAAAATTCTTTTTCTAATAAAATATTAGTATTGTTATTTCTTAATTTTCCAAATTTGAAAAAGGATGAGTATGTTCCAAAAATTATTATATCATTTTAAATCACACAATATGAAGTTTGATTTAGTTCAAGTAATGAATTTTCTCTTAGCATACTGCTAACATGCCCTTCTGGGCTGGAAATGGGCAGAGGAAGAGGAAAGAAGATTGGAACGCACGCTACATCAATGGTAACAATTGTTATTGATGTAAGGAAGAATTGAGCTGAATCTCAGGAAAAAATCGTAGAGAAAATCCCGGCTAATTGGTTACTACTACCTAATCGAAGTGAGGGATGTGAGTCTTTAAACACTCAACTTGTATCTGAGCTTACTAGGAAGGTCTAGCTTAAGATGTGAAAATGGCAAAGGAACAGTAACTAATCCACGAACAAACATGGGATAATAAATGGACTCATCTATTCAAGGGAAAACAAACTACCAAACCAAGGTATAAGTCTCATTTTTATCGCTCAATTCAAAATGGGAAAAAGATAATTGAATTATCTAAAACTAAAATTGATAAAGCGAGTGAACCGTGGTTGACGACCCTTATCATGTATGTAGTAAGATTTCATCCTCAATAGTAGAGCAAGCTGGAAAAGCCAAAGGTATACTATCACGACTATTTGGTAGCCTAAGTGACAGAATGAGGTATTATATGCATGTACCTTAATGATGAATAACATGCCCATTATTATTGTGATCAAATGGAAGAAGAAGTGGTTTGATTTCAATAGAAAAGCAATGTATAAATACAATAGATTGTGTGCTAATTTAGAAAAGAAATAACAATGTATAAATACAATAGATTGTGTGCTAATTTAGAAAAGAAATAACAATGTATAAATACAATAGATTGTGTGCTAATTTAGAAAAGAAATAAACTAACTTAGGAAATAAATAAAAGATGATTCCTACATATCTACTACTTAAATAAGGCTATGTACATTACTAGTAATGAAATCTATATTCATTCTATAACACTCCATCTCAAGTTGGAGCATAGTTATTGACCATGCCCAACTTGTTACAAAGATAATCAACTCGAGTTCCATGCAATGCTTTTGTGAGGAAATCAACTAGTTGCTCTTCTGTCTTCACATAGCCAGTGGAAATTAAGTTCTCCTAAATTTTCTCACGAATAAAATTACAGTCAACCTCAACATGTTTAGTTCTTTCATGATATACCGGATTTAAGGTAATATGAAGTGACATAGCTCTGTATTCAACTTTTGCACTAGATCAAGATACAACACTTTGCTTCTTACTCCTCTATAAAATTAGGTTCCCTCCAACAAACACAATAGCCTGTAGTCGATCTCCTATCAATTCTAGATCCAACATAGTTTGCATTTGCAAAACACTCTACATGGGTATGACCATGATTGCTATACTATATCTTAAGTCCAAGGGCACTTTTCAAGTAACATAGAATTTGTGTCAAAGCTTCCCAATGTTTAATCTTAGGCATAGACATGAACTGGCTAACCACACTTACCGCAAAAATAATATCCAGATGAGTCACAATAAGATAGTTTAATTTTTCAACTAGCCTTCTGTATTTCTCTGGATCATCAAAATAATCACTATCATCTTTCATAAGATGCACGTTGGGAACCACTGGAGTACTACAAGGTTTTGCTGCTAACTTTCCAGTGTCTATAACTAGGTCAAGAATATACTTTCTTTTACATAGAAAAATTCTTTTCTTGCTTCTATTTACATCTCCTCCCAAAAAGTATCTTAACTGACCTAAGTCTTTCATATGAAACCTAGTATATAGTAAAGACTTAAGGGAAGAGATCCTTGTATAATCACTTCCTGTAATGACAATGTCATCAACATATACAACAAGAAGAATAGTTTCAGTAATGTGCCGCCAAAATACGACACTTTTAATGCTTTAAACTTATAATTTTGTGTGTTCTCTAATCGATTTTAGTACAGTTGATATGTTTTTATGTTGATTTTGCAGGATTACATGTAACACTCCTCATGTGCTTCGAAATGCCCTATAAGTGTATTTCTCAAATATCTCAAAATTCGTGCATGATTCAAAAATTTGACTTCATATTTTTGTTCAGGGGACAAAATTGTGTAGGAAATGGGTAGCCATCGATTTTTAGATGAACCGTAGCGAAAAATTATTTTTCGCTACAGGAGCAAAGGCAGTGAGCCTCCACGACAGAGCCACATCGCGCCTTGGGTGTGGCTCAGTATAATTTTTTCAGCTTCGTCCAAGGGCATCTGGGTAACGACCCATGCCCATTTTAACATGAAATCCTCCTTCCTTAGCCATTTTTCAACTTTAAACTCTCAAAAAACCCCTCAAATCCTTACCAAAACATTATTCAATGCCCCATTAAAATTCAAGAATCTCAAAAACCAACTTTGGAATTCAAGGACCCAATCCAAGCTTTAAGTCTTCCTCAAGTTTTCTTCAAGAAAGTCTCAAGTTTAGATATGTGGATCTTCATCCATGGGTCCTTTCACTCATGAAGCCCAACCTTCTCTTCTATGAAAATTTCATGATTTCAAAGCTAGATTCTTCATGGGTACTTCCTATTATGCATTACATATATGAGTCATGTTGATTTTATCAAGTATTGATTGATTGCCTGAATACCTATTGAAAGATTCTTCCATGAGTTGATTTGTATCTATTGAAGTTATGCATGATATGAACAATGGAAACTATGCAATATTATGAATTTTTGACGGATTTCATGACACCTAAAAATAAGGGTTTTACTGCAATGTTAGTGGGTTGAATTGCAAGACCTTAAAATGATTTGATTTTTGGTCTTTCTTGTCTATATTCTCAAATTACATGATTTTGAGCATGTGACCATATACTAACCATGTTTGACTAAATTACATGACAAGGATTCTTGTGTTGTTGAAAGGTCATTGCATGATTTGGAAGACAAGCTCTTTTATGATAATTATGGGCTTCCAAGCATGTATTAAATTAATGAAAGATTTCTATGATTTGCAAGTGATATGTTAGCCCTTATTTTAATTTTACCCTCTCGTGAGAAAATAATGTCTATATAATGGGTCAACCATGATTATTATTTTACCCTCATGTTCAAGCTAAGCTCTCTAGTAGGGGTCAAGCATGTTACAATCTCTACCCTTATGTGAAATGCAAGGCCTACTAGAAGGGGTCAAGTATATGCTTTGTTTTTTACCCTCTAGTATAAGGTATATGCTTATGTAGAGGTCAAGTATGTAAATGAGCTACTCATGCCAAGTTATCATGTCTCTACAAGTCATTCATGTTATGGTTAAGGTGGGGGCTCGACTCAAGGGATCCTTATATAAAGTCTTGGTCTCTAAACTATGTGCCACCATAGGATTATATTATTTCCCTAAAGGGCTTTACCAGTGGATCTATCTAGGACAAGTTACCCATTATGTGGGGTCAAGTATGATTTACCTTGGTAAGTAGACCACATCTTCTCCGGTGAGGTGATATGCATCGAGATTCCAAGTAGTAGCTCGCTTGTCTTATATATCAGTTAAGGTCTCCTCCCACATATGTACGCTATGTCATGCAAGTTAATTATCTACATGCATGTTTTAACTCAAGCATTGATCATACATGTCATATTGAGATTATATCTATTGATTATGATTATGCATCTTGAATATTATGACTTAAGTTGTTACTGCATTGCACCCCCGCTTATTAAGTATATTCCAAGTACTAACGCATACTCTACGCCTACATGATATCACCATGTAGGAACTGGAGCTCCTATTGATCCTCCTCCTTCACATGGCTAGACGGATTCTTAAAGGCTACTATTGGTGAGTCCTCCACAATGGGGACGGCATTCCACTTTACTTTCATGCTTTTGATAAGACTTGTCTTATATTTTGGATATTATCTTTAAGGGTGAGCTCGGGAGATGTCTCGACCCTCGCTCCATTTGTAGTAGAGGTATTGTTGGATACTGAGTTGGTTTTGCATTAATGAGCTTGACTCCTATTATGACTACGATTTTATGGAAGCCTTTCCCTTAGTCCCACTTTCCCTCTTTTGTTGTCTTATTTTTCTTCTACAACCAATGATGTGCAAATGATATGCTAAGAGGCTTATTTGGGGTCCCTTCGGGTTCTCCATTCGCTATGTAACATCTACGCCCTAGGCTTGGGTCGTGACAAGATTGTTATTAGAGCACTAGGTTGTTAATGATCCTCAAAAATCTAGTACACCGCGTCAAGTAGAGTCTTGTTCATGGTTGTGAAGCGCCACAACTATGAATGTGAAGTGCTTTGGGTTTAAAGATACAATTTCCTTCCCTAACAGGCGCTCTTTTGCTCATAATTTCCTTCCCTAATAGGCATTCTTTTTTTCTTTTAAATCATGCCACCACCAAGAGAAAGACCACGGAGGGCCTGCACACCCAAGGAGGTCCAGCTCATGCGGCTCCCAAGAAGGAGGAGATGCACAAATCAAGTTCTGGAATGCAATTACCATGTTAGCCCATGCAATGGCTAACCAACCTCAAGAGTAAGGTACTTCAAAAGAATGAACCCTCTGTAGTTTCATGGTTCCAAAACAAAGGAAGATCCCCAGGAGTTCACTGACGAAGTGTATAAGATGTTTGCTATTATGAGGGTGAGTTCGGAGGAGAAGGTGAAACTAGCGGCCTATCAACTCAAGGGTGTTTCGCAAATTTGGCTTATTCAATGGAAACTAGACAGGGGGAACAATGATCCCATCCCTTGGGAGGAATTCAAGGTCGCTTTCCTCCTATTGAATTGATAGAAGCAAAGATGATGGAGCTCATGAATCTCAAACAAGGCTCCATGAATATGAGGGAGTATGCCCTCAAATTCAACAAACTCTCAAAGTATGCTCCTCACTTGGTTGTCGATCTTAGAGCAAGAATGAACAAGTTTGTATCGGGGACTTCTGACTTGGTGAATAAAGAATGCCCCACCGCTATACTTATGGGTGACATGGACTTGTCTCGGCTCATGACATATGCCAAACAACTTGAAGGGGAGAAGCTTAGGAAGAGGAGGAGTGGGGAGTCCAAGAGGCATGATTTGATAGTGGTTTCCAAGGTGCCAAGGGTGGTTGTTTCTAACAAGGTCACAAATTCCAAGGTCAAAGGTCCTCTAATGCTCCAAACAAAAGGTTTGCTAATGATGTGGTGCCTAACCCAATGTTTCAAGGTGGCAATGGTGGGATGACTCTCCCAAGGTGCCAAATGTGTGAAAGAAATCATGGTGGCCCATGCTTGAAGGATTCAAATGCTTGTTATGGGTGTGGAAATGTAGGCCATAACATTGTTGATTACCTCTATGCTCAAAACAAGGGTAAGGATGGACATCCTCAACGCCAAGGTGCTCAAGTGAGTCAAAGGGCGAAGGGAGGCCAACAAGGAGGTGCTCCATAACATTAATTTATTTTATGCTCTCCAAGGAAGGAAAGGAGTGGATGAGGTGTCCGATGTTGTTACCAGTATGTTAGAGGTTTTTGATTATGATATGTTTGCTTTATTTGATCTAGGTGTCACTCTTTCCTTCATCATTCCTTTTGTTGCTGCTAAGCTTCATGTGTGCTCTGAATTGTTGTGTGAACCCTATGAGGTGTCTACACCTGGTGGTGAGTTCATTACTTCTAGAAGAATCTATAGGGGTATCCCGTGTCTATATTGCATAAAGTCTTGCCTTGTTATTTTGTTGAACTTGACATGGTAGATTTTGATATTATTCTTGGGATGGATTTGTTACATGTATATCATGCTTCCATTGATTGTAGAACTCGTAAAGTTAGGTTCCAAATTCCTAATGAGCCCGTCTTTGAGTGGAAAGGTCATAATTAGGTGGTTAAGGGTAGGTTCATCTCTTGTCTTAAGGTCCGAAAATTGATTTCTAAGGGTTGTATGTATTGGGGGCCTGCCCGTACTCATACTTCTGGTCAGTCCTGCCTGAGGCAGTTTGAGAGGCTCATTGGAATTGATCCGCTATGGGATTAACGAGAAGAAATCATATTTTTTAGATGATTATTTTCGCTATGCCCGGCCCGGTCATGAATCTTCTTCCACGCCCCTTCTCTTTCTCCAAAGGCTTTGATTCCGCTTTGGCGTCGGTTGAGATGCCTTCATTTCATTTCCCTATTGATAAGCTAAAAAGGACCTCATTTCCTCCGGAGTGTAGTAGACCTCAACTTTCGGGAACTGGAAAGAATCAGTGACTAGCGAATGGATTTAACAGTCACAAAATTCTGACTAAAAAATTGAACAGAGTTCTTTTTGTAGCACTTCGCCCCTCTTTTTATTTATTCTTTTGCTTTTTATGAAATTGAGTAAAAACAATATTCGAGTTAGTTATAAATTATGAACTAATAAACTAACCCTTTTATTGGTTATTGGAACACTATCACTTACTAAAAAGAATTTCCCTTTTACCATCTTATGAAGGTTAGGGGTGTTAAGTCGGTTCCGATGGTCAATGAGTTTCTTGATGTCTTTCTCGATGAGCTTCCTAGTGTCCCTCCCAAAAGGAAAATAGATTTTGACATAGATCTCCTTCCCGATATATAACCTATTTTCATTCCCTCTTACCGTATGACCCCGACGGAGTTAAAGGAATTGAAGGACCAATTGAAGGATTTATTGGAGAAGGGTTTTCTGAGGCCTAGCAAGTCACTTTGGGGTGTACCGATATTGTTTGTAAGGAAGAAAGACGGTTCACTTAGAATGTGCATCGACTACCCGTAACTCAATAAGGTCACTATAAAGAATAAATATCTTCTACTAAGGATAGATGACCTATTTGATCAACTACAAGGGGTTAGTCACTTTTCTAATATTGATCTTTTGTTCGGATACCACCAAGAGGGTGAGAGAGTGTGACATTTCCAAGACGACTTTTCGGACTAAGTATGGGCATTTTAAATTTGTGGTGATGCCCTTTGGCTTGGCTAATACATCGGCGGTATTTATGGATCTCATGAATAGGGTCTTTAAACCCTACCTTGACATGTTTTTGATAGTCTTCATAGATGACATATTGATTTATTTCTGAAGTGAAGAAGAGCATATTAATCACTTGAGGGTGGTGTTGCAAATTTTGAGGGATGAGAAGTTACTTGATAAATTTGATAAATGTGAATTTTGGTTGAAAAAGGTTGCCTTCCTAGGGCATGTAGTGTCGGATGATGGAACTAAAGTGGACCCTAAGAGTGATAAGGAATTGGCCTAAGCCTTTGACTCCGACGGATATTAGAAGTTTCTTGGGTTTGGTGGGGTACTACTGGAGATTTGTGAATGGTTTCTCTTCAATGGCTTCCCCTATGACAAAATTGATATTAAAGAAGGCAAAATTTGTTTGGATCGATGAATATGAAAGAAGTTTTCAAACTTTGAAAGACAAGCTTATCTCTGCTCTTAGTTTGGCTTTACCGGAAGGACTAAAAGGGTTTGTAGTTTATTGTGATGCTTCAAGGATTGATTTGGGGTGTGTATTGATGCAAAATGACAAGTTTATAACATATGCTTCTCGGCAAGTAAAAGTTCATGAGCGTAATTATCCCACTCATGATCATGAATTAGTGGTCGTGGTATTTGCTTTGAAAATATGGCGTCATTATTTGTGGAGGATTCATGTAGATGTATTCACTAATTACAAGAGTCTCCAATATTTGTTCACACAAAGGGATCTTAATTTGAGACAAAGAAGGTAGTTAGAACTCCTTAAGGATTATGACATGAATGTGCACTATCACCCCAACAAAGCTAATGTTGTGGTTGATGCTCTAACTAGAGTATCCATGGGAAGTGTAGTTCATATTGATGATGGTAATAAGGAGGTGGCTAGAGAAGTTCACCAGTTATCTAGGTTGTGGGCTAGGTCCATGGGAAGTGTAGCTCATATTGATGATGGTAATAAGGAGGTGGCTAGAGAAGTTCTCCAGTTACCTAGGTTAGGGGTTAGGTTGAATGAAATTAAAAATGGAGGTGTGGTGGTTATTGAGGATCCCAAATCTTCTTTGATTGAAGAAGTCAAGTCCAAACAAGACCTTGGCCCCGCCTTGCTAGAATTGAAAGCTTTGGTGAAAGATGTTAAGGTAGAGGTTTTCTCCCAAGGGGGAGATGGCGTTCTTAGGTACCAAGGTAGGTTATGTATGCCTAATGTTGCTGGCTTGAGGGAGTTGATTTTGAAGGAGTCACATAATTCATCCTACTCTATTCATCCCGGTTCCACAAAAATGTATAGAGACTTGAGAGAGGTATATTGATGGGGTGGTATGAAGAGTGATATTGCCAAGTTTGTAGCTGGTTGTCACAATTACCAACAAGTCAAAGCCGAACATCAAATACCGGGTGGCCTAGCCTAAGACATATAAATTCCTACTTAGAAGTGGGAAGAGATAAATATTAATTTTATGATTGATTTGCCAAACACTAGGAAGCACTTTGATTCTATTTGGTTATCGTTGATAGAATGACAAAGTCGGCTCACTTTCTACCAATTAAAACAACTTATGGTGCCGAGGATTATGTCAAGCTATATATTCATGAGTTGGATAAGTTGCATGGGATACCATTATCTATCATTTCGGGTCATGGTGCTTAATTCACTTCTCATTTTTGGAGATCCTTCCAAAAGGGTCTTGGAACCAAGGTTAAGCTTAGCACGACTTTTCATCCTCAAATGGATGGTCAAGCTGAAAGGACAATTCAAACTCTTGAGGATATGCTTAGGGCTTGTGTTTTGGAGTTCAAGGGTAGTTGGGATGAAAATCTTCCACTCATTGAGTTTGCTTATAACAATAGCTACCACTCTATTATAGCTACCACTCTAGTATTGGCATGGCTCATTTGAAGCTTTATATGTTAGGTGTTGTAGATCCCCAGTTGGGTGGCTTGATGTGGGAAAAATGACTTTGTTAGGTCGGGATTGGTTATGGAAGCTTTGGAGAAGGTAAGGTTGGTAAGGGAAAGATTGAAGACGGTTCAAAGTAAGCAAAAGTCTACTCTAATGTGAGAAGGAGACACCTTGAGTTTAATATTAGTGATTGGGTATATTTAAAGGTCTCACCCATGAAGGGTGTGGTTCGGTTTGGAAACAAAGGGAAATTAAGCCCAAGGTTTGTGAGACCCTATAGAATTTTGAGGAGAATTGGTAAGAGTGCCTATGAATTGGAGTCGCCTACGGATGTGAGTATGGTTCATCCGGTCTTCCATGTATCTATGTTGAAGAAGTGTGTTGGTGACCCAAGTGCTATAGTAGCCTTAGAGGTTGTGGGTGTTCTGAGGATAACTTGACCTATTAGGAGGTCTCGGTGGAAATATTGGATAGGCAAGTGAAAAAGAAACAAAGATGTGACATTCGTCAAAGTCCCTTGGAGGAATCATCAAGTTGAAAGTGCCACTTGGGAAGCCGAAGTGGACATGAAGAAGCAATATCCATACCATTTTCACTCTACTCAAGCCAAAGGTAACAAATTAAGTCTTATCTATGATTTCAAGTCTTAAGTTTCAGCCATCATATCATTTTTGCATGATACATATGTTCATGATAACAAGTTTTGGTGATTTTTAATGTATGTGTTTGAAAGTTTTTGAAAATGATGTTTAAGTGCATTTATTACGTTCATATCGGGCTGAAAGTTTTCTAATTAGCTCTTATGTATGTTTCTTTGACATTCAGGGATGAATGTTCCCAAGGGGGAGAAATTGTGACACCCCTTACATGCTTTGGAATGCCCTATAAATGTATTTCTCGAATATCTCAAAATTCATGCATGATTTCAAAAATCCAACTTCATATTCTTGTTCGGGGGGAAAGATTGTGTAGGAAATGGATGAGCCTCAATTTTAGATGATGTGTAGCGAAAAATACTTTTTGCTATGGAGCCGAGGCAATGAGCCTCCGTGACAGAGCCGCATCGCGCCTTGGGGATAGCTCAGTATAATTTTTTCCTTATTCTTTAAATGTGAAACCCTCCTTCCTTAGCCATTTTTCAACTTCAAACTCTCAAAAACGTTCTCAAATCTTCTCCAAAACATCATTAAATGTCCCATTAAAATTCAAGAATCTCAAGAACCAACTTTGAAATTCCAGAACCCAATCCAGCTTCAAGTCTTCCCCAAGTTTTCTTCAAGAAAGTTTCAAGTTTAGGTATGTTGGTCTTCATCCATGGGTCCTTTCACCCATGGAGCCCAACCTTCTCTTATATGAAAATTTCATGATTTCAAAGCTAGATTTTTCATGGATACTTCCTATTATGCATTATATATATGAGTTATGTTGATTTTATCAAGTATTGATTGATTATGCATGAATATCTGTTGAAAGCTTATTCCATGAGTTGATTTGTATCTATTAAAGTTATGCATGATATGAACTATGGAAACTATGCAATATTGTGAATTTTTGACGGATTTCATGACACCCAAAAATAAGGGTTTTACGACAATGTTGGTGAATTGAATTGCAAGACTTTGAAATGATTTGATTTTTGCTCGCTCTTGTCTATATTCTTAAATTGCATGATTTTGAGTATGGACCATATACCCACCATGTTTGACTAAATTACATGACAAGGATTCTTATGTTGTTGAAAGGTCATTGCATCATTTGCAAGACAAGCATTTTTATGATAATTATGGGGTCCCAAGCATGTATTGAACTCATGAAAGGTTTCTATCATTTACAAGTGATATGTTGAGCCCTTTTTCTAATTTTACCCTCTTGTGAGAAAATAATGTCTCTATGAGGGGTCAAGCATGATTATTATTTCACCCACATGTTCAATCTAAGCTCAATAGTAGGAGTCAAGCATGTTAAAATCTCTACCCTCATGTGAAATGCAATGCCTACTAGAAGGGGTCAAGTCTATGCTTTGTTTTAACACTCTAGTATAAGGTATATGCCCATGTACGTAGGGGTCAAGTATGTGAATGGGCTACTCATGCCAAGTTATCATGTCTCTACAAGTTATTCATGTTATGGTTAAATTTATGACTATTTCAAGTATTCCGTGAGATTAGACTTAGCACAACTTGAGGATTAAGATTGAGACTCGACTCAAGGGGTCCTTATATAAAGTCTTAATCTCTAAACTATGTGCCACCATAAGTTATATTAATTCCCTAAAAGGGGTTTACTAGTGGATCTATCTAGGACAAGTTACCCACTATGCGGGGTCAAGTATGGTTTACCTTGACAAGTAGACCATACCTTCTCCGGTGGGATGACATGTATCGGAATTCCAAGTAGTTGTTCACTTGGTCTTATATGTCGGTTAAGGTCTCCTCCTACATATGTACCCTATGTTATGCAAGTTGATTATCTACATGCATCTTTTAACTCAAGCATTAATCATACATGTCATATTAAGATTATATCTATTGATTATGATTATGCATCTTGAATATTATGGCTTATGTCGTTGTTGCATTACACTCTGCATACTTAGTACATTAATGCATACTCTATGTCTACATGATATCACCATGTAGGGACCTAAACTCCTATTGATCCTTCTCCTCCTCGACGTGACTAGACGAATTCTTGAAGGCTATTATTGGTGAGTCCTCCACTCCGAGGACGACATTCCACTTTACTTTCATGCTTTTGATAAGACTTGTCTTATATTTTTGATATTATCTTTGAGGGTGAGCCCAGGAGATATCTTGGCCCCCGCTCCATTTGTAGTAGAGGTGTTGTTGGATATTAAGTTGGTTTTGTATTAATTAGTTTGACTCCTATTATGACTACGATTTTATGGAAGACTTTTCCTTAGTCCCACTTTCCTTTTTCATTATTTTTACTTGGTGCTGTCTTTTTTTCGCTTCTGCAACCAAGGATGTGTAAATAATATGCTAAGAGGCTTATTTGGAGTCCATTCGAGTTCTCCATTCGCCGTGTCACATGTAGGCCCTAGGCTTGGGTTGTGACATTATAGGATTTGGGAAGTTTTTGTAAAAATTACAATTTTTTTAGCTTTTTGGTGATATACGACACCACCTATAGGTCATGGTTTGATCCACGAGCTGTAGGTGGGGGTTCGTGATCCTGAACCAGTGATGAGCATGTGTTTTTGAAGTTGCAACTACAAGTAATAGTATGGGTCGTGGTTCATTCCATGGCCTGTAGATTTATTCGTGAAAGGAAGGCCTAAGATTTTGATAGTTTCTGAAAGTTAACAGGACGGAGAAGTGTACGTCCCATAGTCCAATCCATGAGCTATAGAAAAAACCTCGTACATAAAAGGCGATTTTCGAAAGAAGCAGCCTATGAAGCCCTTCCACGAGTTGTAAATAGAGTCACGATTCATAAATTGGCTTGTGAAAGATCCCGAATCCAATTTTCCTGATCAGTTTAGGATTTAATTTTCTTTTATTATAAATAGACATTTTTTTAGTTATTTTTGAACGTACAAACTTTAGAATACATATTGTCACTTTCTTTTATTATAAATAGAGTTGCTACGTTTTGTTCTTTATCTTTGAAATTTGATATTGCAATTTACATGAAAATTTCAAATTTTACGTTCTTCAATTCTTCATTGTAAGTGTTTACGTATGTAAATATATAACATGATTTCTTCACCTACAATAAAAATAAGTGTTTAAAATTTTTTTTAATATTTAAAATTTTATAGTGCTGCCATATATGCACTTTCACCTCTCATAATATATAGATACGTATAAATTATTTATTGATTTGTTTCTTTCATATTATTAAAAAAATACTACCTCTATCTCATACTAGCTGAATTTTTAAAACTTTTTTCATCACTCAAAATAATTATTCAAATATTTAAAAGAAATTCTACAATCGTCCTTTCACTCACTGAAGTTCTATATTTTTTTAAAAATTAAATTACACTACTCACAAATTACATGAATAATTCATCTCAATATATGTTCATGATTCTAATGCCAACAACGACAATTTACAAAATTTTCAAGAGGATTAAATGTTGGGATTATGATGCTGCAAACAACAATTTTCAAGAAAATTAAATGTCAAGAATTTAAGTGTCAGACATCTAATGCTGAAAACGTAACAATTTTCAGATCGAATATAGAAGGGATTACCAGCAATAGTCCAAAATTTCTGATCGAGCCCTATGGTCTACCACTATGCTTTGTGAAATAGAAACGCTACAAAACCCATAACACCTAAAACTAACCAGGATTTGAGTC
This sequence comes from Solanum ossicruentum, assembly GCA_025774065.1. NCBI lineage: Eukaryota > Viridiplantae > Streptophyta > Magnoliopsida > Solanales > Solanaceae > Solanum > Solanum ossicruentum. The sequence goes on from JAOTQR010000092.1 coordinate 7,868,550, forward strand.
TAAGCCAAGAGAAACCACGAATGCTAGCGCGCGCACATATCCCAAGTAAATGTAAGGATTATGATGCTGAAGACGTAACAATGAAAATGCACACTTCCAACATAAAGTTCAGTTTAGTTTTGAAAGTTGACATATCAACCTTATTAGATGCACAAACATTAACCATTAAAAACATTCCACTGAGGCTCATGTTATTATTCAGCCCTTCCAATTATCCTTGCGTTGCCGGATTTCATGCAAGGCTTCAACAGGAGACTTGCACCCCACTTTATCCTGTTTAGCAAGTAAAAATTCCCTGTTAAAAGAGGCTTTCTGGCACATGGAGACAAGCACCACCTATCATTTTTTGTCTGCTGAAACCCACCTCCTGATTTTTTCCCCGCTTCATTAAACACTAAATTACACTCTTTGGTCTCGACTCTTTATAATTTATCAGATATATTTCTTTCTTTAGTCTGGCGTGCAATAAAAGAGGTATTACCTTAACCTCTGGAAGATCAACCCGCATAAATGGGTTACTCTCAAATTCTTCCTCAATGGTAGATGGAATAGTTGGAAGGCCTACCCTTCTCTGATGCTCAGCCCATGCCAACTTTTGTGCAATTTTTGCATTGTCAGGTTCAACTGTCAATGCAAACTGCAAATTTTTTACTGTGTACTGCAAATAATTAACAACATTAGAATTTTTTTAGAAAGTATAGAATTGCTGCTAAAACCCAAAATGAGATAGAGAAATAGCCAACACCACATGAACAAGTATTTCAATTAGAGAGGTGTACAGTAATGCGTTCAAAAATTATTTGTAGATAAAGAAGTTCAATTTCCGTGTTGGATAACATTCCTGTATGTATATTCACATCACCTTACCTTGGAGTTATCTTTAGTTGAAGCATGTGAAGGGAAGCACTGTCACAATTGGTACTGATAGGAGAGGCAGGGTAATTAGTTTTTGAATGATGGAAGATAAGCGGGATTTTTTATTCTGCCTAGGATATAATTTTCTCCTTTTTGATTTTTTTTCTTTTTTGGGTGTGTGTCTGTTTAAGTTATCCTGAAGGTCACTTGAGGAAAAGAATAGATACATAGATCTAAAGTCAGAGAACAATTTTGATGTAGAACAGCCACTAGGGGCGTGATAGATATGGAACCTAATAAGTATTGGAATCAAAACTACTGAGTGTTTCTTATCGGAGGTTCATTCAAAATGCAGCAGTGTCTTGCTGTTGATGACATCTTTTCGCAAGTTTGCGCAGGGAAAATACACAAATTTAGAGAGAGCTTTGCAAGTGAGCAAGTACATGCGAGGTGGAATCTATTTAAATTTTTTATTTGTCTTCCCTTTCAACTAAAGCATTCATCATACTGAATGCAAATCATCATATGGTACACCAAGTCTAAAGAGGAGGAAAACTAACGGGGAAATTATTTTGATCAGTAAACAAGAAATTATTATTTCTGTGCTATAAAGATAAACTACAAGTGAGGAGCTAAAGTTACTCTAGTCCTTAAAGGCAAAGAAAAGACAATTTAGTACATGTTCTGCTAACTTTTACACTCTTTTATCAAGTGTATTAAAGTTTCATTGGTGGTTGTCCCAACGTGGCACATTAGAGTGCTAACTGTTTATGCACAAAATCAAGAATCTGATCTGAGACCACTATATGAAGACACAGGATAGGTCTTTTCTTTTAAAAAAAAAAGAATTACAACATCTGCACACATTACCTCATGACCACAATATACCCGAGTTGGCTTTGGCAAAGAACCTAGTGTCACACACAGTGATTGATACATTTGTTCTGCAGTGCCTTCGAAAAACTTGCCACAACCAGCAATAAACTGCAAGCCAAAAAGATGAGAGTGTTCAAAGAAAATTATTTTTACCATCCAACAGTATAATAATACAATTTTTTGAAAGAGGCTGTCCGTCCACAAAAGTTCTTCCTGTTCACATTGTCACATTCTGGTTTCAAATATTCGTTTGTTGCTTTGTATTCCACATTTAGCAAAAGTTGCATGGAGTGGTTAAAATTCCCATCATCTTCTCCCATAATAAAACCTTTTCAAATCCATACACCTATATTCCAAGACACAGCAGATCAAGCTGGAAGAAGTAGACAGTAAACCAGATTGGATTCAATCCATCATTACCCTCCCAAATCCTGAGCAAAGTTAATAGTGAACCACTTGAGGACGTTGAATCGAAATATTCTTGTGTCATCTATTGTAATACCTCAAAGTTGAGAGAGAGTTACCAGGAAAAGAAAAAAGAAAGAAGAAAGAAGAAGCAGACGGATTTAGCATTGTAATTGCAAGGTATCAGTCAAAATAATTAGAGAGTTGTGCACACAAAGAGGACAGCGAAACGAGAGTGAAATTGCAAATAAAGCATCGTAGAGATATTGATGATGAAGGGGAAGTGTTTTCCTCAGTTGGAAAAATAACTCACCAGCAAGGGGAATCGACCTCATCTTATTAATCGACAGGTACTCCTTTCATTTTGATTTATTGGGAAAACATGAAAATTACTTGAGTGCCTTTAAGTTGACTCTGCATATGAAGGGTGTTCAAGAAACCTCTCCTCTGGTTTATGCACCAGGAAACACTATCACTTTCATTCATTCATTTCTTATTCAATAAAAGATGAAATTTCATCAACTCTGCTGCAGTGTGTATTACAAAAGCATATACAAATTCCCACAGAATCCTGCAGGAAGCTAATAAAGATGAGATTGTCAGCATTCTCTATATATTCCTTTCACACCAAAATGGAGTAGCCAAAGAGAGTTGAACTGTTCTTTCTCATTGACTCTGCCCTACACTCAAAGCATCTCAAGTTCCTTTCTTTATCTCATGGCCTGTTTCATTTTTCCCACAGAACAGAAACTGGAAGAATAGCAAACTCCCATCAATTGAACACTATCCATGTATTAAGATGCCAGGAGCTACCTTGATCTCTGAATCTACATTCAAGATCATAGGTTGTTTTGATGATTGACAATCATTGTACAAATGACAACCTATGCACAAGAAGAATGAAGGAAGAAGTACAAGAACCATGTCCTTAACAGATCTCCAAAAGGAACTGGTGAAGTTGGCAACACTGCCGGGGAACTGCGCAGATTGAGAGGAACGAGAGATGGTTTTGCATCTACAAGAAGAAGCTATCCCACACGCACAAAAAGAAAACTTTGGAGAATTCATTACATTCTTAGTTGATTGTAGTAGATGTTTTTTATCGCAAGGGACTTTATTGACTGGGTAGTGCAACAATTAAGAGTATTGTTGAGGAGAGGGGTAGGTACTGTTGTAAACAATTCCTTAGGTGTACAAGAAAAGTTGTAACCTCAAATGGCTCAAGTTTTAGTGAAGAGTTGAAGAAAATCCTATAGAGATAACTCATGGTTTTTGCTTCGCTTGAGCAAGGAGTTTTCCACATAAAAATGCTTATGTTGATTATTTATTCCGCGCTTTACCTTTTTGCATAGTGTAGGTCAGCAGCAAAATAATACCATGTCTTTCTGCAATGATTTACATCAGGAAGGCACACCCTTCTAGAAATAACAAACAAAAGCCATAGAAGGATGAGAGGAATAATATACTTAATAATGAAGAAAGGTGCACCATTACAACAACAACAACATACCCAGTAGAATCCCACAAGTCGGGTCTGGGGAGGGTAGAATGTACGCAGACCTTACCACTACCTGAAACCCTCGTCTCAAAAACCCATAAGCAGAATAAACTAGATATGACAACAAGGAAGGAAAGGGAATAGAAAGAGCGATTAAAAAACGAAAAGCACATAGCAATATGTAAATACGATAAAATTGATACACATATGACAGATAGTGACAAACATGATATAAACACAACTAATCTTGCTCCCCTACTATACCCAAAGAAAGGTGCACAATTAATGACCAAAAATCTGGAAACACATGAACAAAAAATATGTGCTAGTAGCAAAAGTAGTATAATTTCATTAAATAAATTGTTAAAGTAGAAAGCTTCTCTTGACACAAAGCAAGACACACCTGTACAGGAACCAATTACTAATTAAGTTCTCCTGCTCCTAAAAGATAAAGAGGTAGAAACCTCTACTCACCAATGTATCCCCAGTAAAAACAGCAGGATCCTCTCCCTCTTTGTCAGTAACATAGTAGCTTATATGACCTTTAGTATGGCTGAGAGGAAAGAAAAAGCAATTAATTATGTGAGAATGACCGTGTAGGATAATGAGACGGGATACAATTCCCTATATGAGTCTATCACATTCCAGCATATCAGAGATAATAACAGTATGCTTCATAAGGTCCATCGAGCCTACTGCTATGCAAGAGATATTTCCAAAATGAATATAGCTTTTTTTTTCATCAGTATCAAGAGGCAAGGTCATCAAACAAGATTATCCAAATAATGAAAGCAGTTGCGTCCTTGACAATAAATCGGTATTAAAAATGTGAGAAATATTGGAGAAGAATATTATTGAATTGTGCCATTGAATTATTACATAGAGATCCTATTTATAAACACTACAATATAATCCTTTACCAAGTAGGATACTACATACTATTCTTATTCCAATTCTAAGTAGAATTGTTTATTTCTATTCCTATTCTCTCACTCCTGCTCAAGTTGGTGTATACACATCATAAGCACCTAGTTTGTTACAAATATAATGAAAATGAGGACTAGTGAGAGACTTGGTGAAGATATCGGCAAGTTGGTCACACGGCTTCAAAAATTTTGTAACAATATCTCCTAAAAATATCTTTTCTTTGACAAAGTGATGATCAATCTCAATGTGCTTAGTCCTCTCATGAAACACTAGATTTGATGCAATATGAAGGGCCGCTTGATTATCACACAAGTTCCACCTGATCAATTTTGCCAAATTGTAGCTTCCTCAACAATTGTTTGATCTAAACTAGCTCACAAGTTGTTGCAGCAATGCTCGATATTCTAGTTCTACATTAGATCGAGCAACCACACACTATTTTTTTTACTCTTCCACGACGCCAAATTACCTCCGACTAACACAATATTCAGATGTAGAACATCTATCAGAGGATGATCTTGCCCAAAAGGCATTTATATATCTCGTGATATGCCCATGGCCTTGATCTTCAAAGAGCAATCCTTTTCTAGAAACTGACTTTATATATCACAAAATACGAATAATTGTTTCCTAATAAATATCACGAGGGGAAGTCATAAACTGACTTACAATACTCACAAGGAAAGAGATGTCAGGTCTAGTCACTGCAAGAGAATTTAAATTTCCCACCAGCGATCTATACCTTTCAAGATTACTGAGTGGCTCCTCTATCCTGGAAGGAGTTTAGCATTTGGATCCACAGAAGTGTCAATAAGTTTACATCTGACTCTTCAAGAATGTACAAAGCATACTTGCGTTGAGAAATAACAATACCTGATCCAGATTGAGCAACCTCAATACCTAGAAAATACTTTAGTCTAACGAGGTCTTTAGTCTGAAAAAGCTTAAAGAGATGTCGCTTCAAATTAGTGATGCGATCTTGATTGTTGCCAGTGATAACAATGTCATCATCAACATCAACAATCAAATAAACACAGATTTGGTGCAGAATGCCAACAGAATATAGAGTGA
>JAOTQR010000092.1:7893199-7909729 GCA_025774065.1 Solanum ossicruentum
TTATTATTATTATTAGTATTATTATGATGATGATCTGTTTTTGAAAATCAATTTGATTAAGATTACGTTAATTTTATATTTTTAAAAATAAAAATAAAAATATTCAAAATCTATATGAAAGTAGTAATTTTTTCTGATAAAAAATATAGCTAAATTTAAATGTTAGTCTGAAATAATGCTCAACGTTCATAACTTAGTCAAAAATCATAACGTTTATCTTTAAAAGGAATTAAAAAAAAATATATGTCAAGCAATTCGTAAGTGATAACTATTGGTTAATAGAATATATCAATGTTGGACCAAGACAGCTGTAGAGCCTATTTGAGTCGAATGAATTTAAATAGCTTTTAAATGCGAAAGCTATTTTTGAGTTAAAAAAGTTGAAATTTATGTTGTAATATATAATTCTAGATTTCTACTTATACCGTATTCTTTAATTATTCCATGCTCCCATACCAAATGAAGAATAGACTGAATACTTACTTTTTAAAAAAATTAAAAATAAGAGTGGAATTTAATGAGTATGAAATTGAAGATGTCGTTAATTTATTTGTAAAATTAAAAATTATATTACTAAAACGATATTAGTGTCATGAGACAGACACCTTCTGTAATAGAGATTTCTAAGGTTTTCAGACTTTGGGGCATGTTTGTTTGTTTCAAATTATTCATTTCACAAATCAGGTTTGTCGGCCTTTTGACATTTATAAATTATTAGCAAGAGTATTATGTAAGCTCTGATTTGAGGATTTGGCTTATCAATTATCATCACATATTTTATAATTAATTTTGTGTTTTTTAATACTTGCTGATGGTTAAAATTTACTTTTTTGATTTTTTTTACTTGTCATATTATTTTTTTTAGTTCCAATATAACTAATTTTTAAAATTAGATTATATTAATTTAATATTTTGAAATAAAATTTTAAATATATTTAAAACTATATTAAAATACTATAAATTGTAAATTTTTTCCATACCACTATAATGAAAAAAATTATATTTTAAAATGTAAATTAACGTTTAAATATTTTGATTTTCAAAATGAAAATTGTGATAATCTAAAAAGAATGGGGAGGGAGGAGATTAATTAGTGCCTATATACATTTAAGCAACGTACTGGCTCTACGAATTTAAATACTTTTTTAAAAAAAATATTAGAAAAATTATATTCTTATTTATATCAATAATGATTTAACTTTATCTTTCATTGGCATGACTGGTTAGAATTCCACTAATAGAAAAAGATGAATGGACATATAAAACTCTTTGTCACCTTTCATTAGTAGAAATTCTTAATCACCTATCGTTATTATTATTAGTAAGAATAATTCGACATTTAACAAATACTTTATTCATGGGTCAAAATTTCATTATCGAATCAAATATCCTGAACTGAATTATTTGAATCTATCAAAAAAAAAAAAATTAAACCAAAATTTTTGTTACTTCTTTTAGTTTTCCGGATTTAGCATTTGATTTGGATGGAAGGTTTTAAAATTTCGGTAATATTAAAATGAAACAATTAGAGACTTATTTTACTAAATTAATATTATTAAACATATTTTGAAACTCCAGCTTTAATTATTATTTTTTTCATTTTAAAAAGAATGACCTAGTTTTACTTGATAGAAAATTTAAAAAAATAAAAAAATATTTCAATCTTGCAGTCATAAATTGAAGTTATATCAAATGTATCAAACTGTCTTTAATCTTGATATTGTAAATATGACATGCAGAAAATTAAAATTAAAGTATTATAAAAAGAGAAAAGAATTAATCTTTTTTAAACAGAACTAAAAAAAAAAGTAAATCATCCTTTTTGAAATAGAGAAATCTGCTCATATTTTATATAGCTACTTAATAATAAAGATAGTATAGACAAAATATAATAAAATACTTTTTTTAAATATGAAAACCAAATAAAATGGAAAAGTGGAAGTACAAATCTAAATACAAAGCTAGAATGCACGCCCAGACATAAAATTCAAGATAAGTTTGCCCATGCACGTGAGGAACCTTTCTCCAAGTTTTTTAGGAAAGTATGTACTCCCTCCACTTATTTGGCCCTATCAAAAGTAGAGATATTTTTATCTATTTTAGCAAATTAAGACAACATTTATTTATTTTTAATCATTTTTACTAATTTTTTAGTTTATATTAAGTGAATTATTTAGATATGACAGATCTTTTAAAAAGATGATACTTTATTCAATTAAAAAGAATTACTTAATTTGACTTGACACATAGTTTAAGAAAGTAAAGAAAACTTTTCAATCTCATAATTTTAAATTTAAGTTATATTAGATGTATTAAAATATTTTTTAATATTTTAATCTTAACGCTTAAGCAAGTCACGTGAAAAGCTAAAATTAAAGTATTGCAAATGATAATAATAATAATAATAATAATAATAATAATAATAATCATTCTTTTGAAATAGATTTTTTTTAAAAGTTAGCTATTCCTTTTGAAACAAAAAAAAGTATATTTAAGGATATAAATTAGAAGCTACTTTCAATATTGGTCTTTTGACTATTTACACATTGATATTCAAGAAAATGTAAAGCAGTTAAGATTTAATAATCGCATTAAACGAAGGGTAAATTTGAAATAAGAATTTTAATAATTATCTTAAACTTTGAACCTTATCTCCTTTTGTCTCATTTTTAATTTAATTTGTGAGACAATATACACATATTAAGAAAAACTTTTAAAAATAAAAATAAAATCATTTTTCACTATTGCATTTTGTAAAATCATAAATATGTAGTGTAATTTATATCCTAAAAAAATACAAAACTTTTATAAATGAGGAGGTAAATATGAGAAAAGAATTCAAATATTCATTTTAAATTTTGAACAATTTAGTTAATTTGCTAAAAAGAACCTCAAATATTAAGTAAATTTGAGACAGAAACAATATTTATTTTGAACTATAAAAGAATCCTCAATAATTTACTTAAATAGACTAAAGAAAATATTAAATAATAATATAAAATAGTAATAGTCAATTACAAACTTAAAAGTATTATTAATAAAATAATGTTAACTTGATAACATATATTGTTTTTAAAAAAGAATATCTCATATCAAAGAGAGGTAAAGGTAGGGAACACCAAATTAGTGGAGAAAAAAGGGTGCAAAGTGAAAAAGTGACCTAGAGGGTAGGGTCTTGCTGATTACCTTGGAAGTTGAGCTCTCAATCATTTGAGCATTTTTACTCTCAAATTCATAATTTGACAGCTAAGTTGATTATCTGCTTTATTTATTCACTTTTTTAAAATGTACTTTCAATTTCACATAACATTATTTTAATTTAAACATTTTAAAGTTGTAATTTTAGGAATTTAAAAATCAAATTACAGGTGAGAATTTATTGAAATATTTAAAAAAATTGAATTATTAAAATATGATCAAATTTAATAAATTTAAAAATAAAATTTAAATATCAATACTAAAGTTTTTGCTAAACGCTAGTATGTTGTTTAATCTAAAGTCTAAAAGTAAGCTATAACATAATTGCACAATGATATTATTAAAAAGCTGTAATCATTTGACAACACGAGCAAGTACTATCTCAATTATATAAGCAAATAAAATTTCATGTATTATTCTTTACTAATATTTTACAGATTTTGATACAAGACACTTCATCAATCATAAAGAAATTATAATTCGTTATCGGATGAATTATGTAATTTGATATAGTTGTTTAATTAAGTAGTTATCAACTTAAAAGGGAATTGAGATTATCTTTGTTTTCTTCTTTTTTGTTTTTGTTTTAATTTCTTTTCTTTTTAAAATATTTTTAAAGAGATTATAGACCTATGTTTTTCATTTCATTTAAATTATATTCTCTTAAGTCATGATAAAAAAAATTATTTGATGTTTACCTAGGATTGTCACTTCAACCAGTGTTTTCAAAATGCTTGGGCGAGTTCTGAGGCGAGGTGTACCAAAAATATTTTGGGGTGCAAATTGAAGCCGTAGATTCATAAGACGTAATGATATTTATATTTTGTGCTATCATATTTTTCAGATTGTAGTGATTTTCTTTAAAATTATAAGTAAACTCTCATAAAAATGACATTACATATTTTTTTAAAATAATGATATCTAAAATTAATAGAATAGAGCTTTCATAGCACTATGTTTCCAAGATAATTATATTCATTTTTTGTCATTATTGTTACACTCTTTATCCTTTTTCTTTTGTAAAATATTTAATAATTAATAATAATAATAATAATAATAATAATAATAATAATAATAATAATAATAAGAAGATGGATGATAATTTTATTTTAAAGATTATTTTGATTATTATTTTTTTTTGTTAGTTGTTGCCTTTCTCAAGTAAGATTGGTAATACCTATTTTCCATATTAATATTGGTTATTAATACTTTTTTATCAAATAATAATTATAATATTTTTATGTTATAAATATTACAAATTTACTTTTTCTTATTTTTTAGTAGTAAAATTATAAAATTGATACCACCATAATTTGGGGGGAAACTCGAAAAGCAATATGAACCAAGACTAAACAAATCCGCCCGAGCCTCCTCTTGTGCCATGCCCCCCGAACTTTTAAAAAACCGACATCAACTTTGTAAGTCATTTCTTGAGTTATTTCTATTAGTTCTGTCGGTCCCTTTTATATATCGTCTTTATTATAAATCAATTATTCTTAATATATGTTACTTTATAAAATTAATGCATAAATGATATTGTACTTCCTATTTTACCCTTGATAGTTTATGGTCTTTATAAAAATATATTTGATAACTAGAATAACTAAAAGAACAATTAATGTATATTAAATAGTAAAATCATTTTTTTTCTTAATCCAAGTGTCCTCAGAAAAACGTGACATATAAAAAGGACCAGAGAAAGTATCAAATAAATATTCATATATAATTAAGATTGCATAAAATTTGTGTAGCGAAGAAGAGACTTTGCGATGAAAAAGCAAAAGGAAAAGAAAAAGAAAGGAGAGTTTGATTTTAAGATAATGTGGGGAAAGGAAGTAGGTTAAGAGTAGCCATCACGTGTTGAATAAAAAAAAATAAAAATAAACCATCCACTCCAAAAGGAAAATGAAAATTATGTTTCTAGAAAGCACGTCTTTTTCATATCCAAAATTATTATATATATATTTCCAAAATAAATACTTATAAAGAGCAGACAGACGATATATAATAAACATTGGCAGTAGCTTGGATATTTCCTGCTGTCACACACAATTTATTGAATATAATTTTGCATAGGGCACAAAGAAATAAGTTAAACTAATGAGAATGGCCGGTCATTATTTTGTTGTGAATTTCCCACTGTCACACACTCACGGAGCAAGCATATCTATAACCACATCTACATGAATTTAGGAAGATGTTTTTTATGAAATTTTATTAGAAAATAAGTATTATTTCAAAAGTATTTATATATAATCTAATAAAATATTATAAGTGATGATTCGGGATGATGAGAGCTGAGATTAAAAGAATCATTTTTTCAAGTAAACATGAACAAATTGAAACTCCCTACCAAACAATATGGTTTTGTAATGGGCAAAAAGAAAATAATGTTATATTGTGATGGAGACTAGGCGTACAATTGTCTGCTCCACATTGAATACTTGACAAGAAATATGACTAATCTTATCTTTATGGCCATTCACAATTCATAAATGTCAACTTCTACTTTATCAAACTCTGATGCATGTTTTAGGGATACCAAATTTTATATTACACAAACTCAAACTTTTGTACACTAATCATAAACAATTTTTTGAATTAGTTTTGACATGGTCTTCTCTACCTAAGATCTAAAATTTCACCCAATCTAATTGATTTGTTTTTTTCTCTTTCAAGTATTATGTACTAGAACATGTTTTTGGCTAATTAGGTTTTTAGTAGTACAGTAATTATTAATTTTTGCAAAAAACTTTAACTACTTTTGAATTGTATGTTTCTTTACCAATTCAAAGGGTATCATCTGTGTGTGCATTTTTGGTCAAATTAAGAGAACCATAAAAAGAATTCGTTTTTCTTTCTTGTCTGTGAGAATAAGAAAGCGATAGAATGGTTGTTTGTTTTGGTAGTGTATATACATTACAACAACAACAAAAGACAATCTAGTATTATATGAAATTGACAAAGTGCAGGTCTCCCAGATCTAATGTACCAATATGTTGTAAAATTAAATTAGATTAATTCAACAATTGAATTAAAGAGAAGAGGCAGCTCATCATGTCCAGAAAAAATGGCAACTAACCTTTTTTTGTTCGAAGACATAATTAAATCAGTAATAGCAATTTTAAGATGAATTTTTTATTCTTTTTACAAATTTATTTTATTTCTGACTTTTAGATAGAATAATTATTTATACACATCAATTGACACTTAAGCATGTGCGCTAATGGAAACGTTTTAGTTGGATAATGTCCATAATAAGAAAGGAAGGAAAAAAGGGGATGAAAGGAAAGCAAAATATGATACCTGTTTGCGTAATTGAAAGGAAAAAGCAATTATTGGGGCCAATATATTAAAAGAGAAAAAGGGGTTTGTTTACCTTTGAGCACGCAATTCCTTTGGTTGCTGGAAAAAAACAAATAAAATAAAGTTGTACCACTCATGAGAAAATTCACGTTAATATCTGTAACTTAGTTTTTCATCAGAGTACCATGAAAAAAATTCTACACTAATGATATACTTTTAATTAAATCTTTTTTAAATAGATGTGTATATAAAAATTATATAAAATTTTAAAATTTATTTTAAGATTTTGAGTTCACATTTTAAATATGATATATTTTTATTTTTTGAACCTCGGAGAATGGCATGTACGAATTAGGGAAACAAGTGGGAAGAGTTGGTGCCACGTTAAGTTGTCTGGCTCTAGTGCTGGACAGTTAATATTTCAACCTTCATTTTTCCACTTTAATTTCTTCCTCATGTTTTCGTGTACAAAAATGTGCCCAATTTTTCCTTTTCTATAACCCACGCCTATTTTCTTAGTTCCTAACGGTACATACATAAAAAACTTGTCCCGTTGCTGCGAGTTTCAACTAAATGGTATCAAAATGAAGTAAAATTATATAGAAATTAAGATACATATATAACTGTATAGTATAATTGTTTTATAAAAAAAATGCCAATCAAGAAACTCTTGTTTAGTTAGAATGTCGTTCCATCCCTTGTTGTGCTTTTTCAATCTCTTGCTTTGACTGGCTTCACCACTGCGTGTGCGCAGACATATCCACTCATTTCTATAAGCGTGTTTGACATGTTATTCTCCGTCCATAACCTCAATCATTAAAAAAAGTTTAGTAGATAATATTATTTGTAATTGCATACATTTATTTTGTGAGATATAAAAATGTTTTTAGTCCTGTATTTTAACAACAATGTAGAAAATATAATCTAAAGACAAGTACGTTCAACAATCTGAGTCTACAGAATTCACTGTGTGTCCTTAAGGAATTAATCCCCTTATTGTACTTGAGATTTGTACATTATTTCCTCCCAGGATAAAATAGATTAACAATTACAGAGTAGTGGTACCTCAAACTCTAGTAATTTTCAGTAAACTCAAAGAACCAACAATGACTTCACGTAAACTTGAATCTTTATTTTGTAAGAAAATATATGCAAAAGAAAAGAAAATTTCGTGGTTGAACAATGCATAAATGACCTCTATTTATAGGCAGTGTTGGGTGCGAATCTACCTATTCAGAACAGTCTCACACAAGAAAATATCAGAAAAAGATAATTTTGAGACAAAATTTATCAATCAATCACATCATTTACAGAAATCGAAATCGAAATTTTAGCCGAGCCGAGCCGAGCTAAGCGAGTGACAGCGATGACGGCGCGAGGCGGTACCCTTTACTTAACTCTTTAAGAGTTAGAGGAAGTGTTTCCTAATATAAGGACAACACTTTTCCTCTATTTTATCGATGATGGAGAAATGACTCTTCATTTTCCTTTAATTGATTACCCCCAACATTTTCCTTATTTTTTCAACCTTAATTTTCCAATTCACACTAATGATAAACACAACAATCCCCCACATGAATGAGAAATGACCATTATTTAAAATAAATACATGAAAAACATGTATGATCCATAAATAAGGATTAGTTTCATCTGGATATAAGTAAGTTTCCCTTTGAACTTTTCATAGTGAACATATATCAGATATACTCGATCAATCGGTAGATGTGATATCTTTGAACCATTGATCTTTGTCCTACACCTAAACAACATAAGTCAAACAACTAATCCTTTAACTGGTTTTGGTTCTTATTGTTTTATTCATTTCAACCATGAACATTTCCTGGTTGATAAGTGCATAGAGTACTGGCCTTACTGGATTCTCCTTGAAATAGCTTACACTTCATACTTACATAGGTAATTTCTAAATGTTTAGTCCTATAGATACACTATTTGATATACCCTATATCAAACTTAGAAACCATTAAAAGGTTATATTGTGAGACCCCATGTTTCTCTTCTTCCATATATATAGGGTGGCATGTTATATATATATATATATATATATATGTTTGTGTGTGTGTGTGTGTGTGTGTGTGTGTGTGTGTGTGTGTGTGATTTTGGATAGAACCTAAGAATAATAAGGTTGCCAATAAGTGGTAACCTCAAGGACTTAAAGTTGTAATTCAAAGGAATCCCCTTATTGCACATTGGGGATTAAAGAAATGATCCAAGTGGCACCTTGCCCTTTTCGGAAGGTTTAAATTAAGTTTTACTTTTTGGATGAAACTAAAAGTGTATACCTTGCAAATAATGAATTTTTAAAGGTTATTTTAATAGCACAAAGGTCATTCATTAAGCTTTGGAATCAAGAAAGTTGCAAGTTAAAGGTTGGTCAAAGTTACCATAAGTTTCTTTAAGAAATCCTTCTTAAATTTGGGTCAAATGTATCAAGACATATCTCTCAAAATAGGAGTTAAAAGGGACTTGACCTATCAAATTGAGATCTATGAGTCTAGTTTGCAATGCAGAAAACCGCACATCAAATTGACCTCAGAATAAAAAGTTATAACCATTTTACTGGGACTGCTCAAGCAGGAAACTCGGTCATGGGCCGGGTCGGGTCAACCCATCTAAAGGTCGGCTAATTTGAGCTTTTTAAAGATAAAATGAACTCCATTTCATCCCAAACAGATAATAAACTATAGACAAAGTTCTCTGAAGGTGTCCAACTGATTTAGGTGAGTTTTTCACATTTTTACCGTTAAAATTTGTTCCCATTTCTAGAAATGAGTGCCTTACGCTTTGCAATTATTTTTCCTTCCCATTTGCTATGTTTAGGGCTGCTTTGGAGCTGTAAAAAAAATAGTGTTCTTGCTGGTTATTATTTGTCTGTAGCTGGTGTGGTTAGGTAATAATTTTGGGGATCCTTTATGGTCATTTTTATAAAGTTCTACGGAAGTTTCCTCGTGTAAATACTATATGGCGAGTCTGGTCATTAATGCTTAATTCTGGACTACTTATAGGTGTGTTTAAGCTGTGTATATATAGTGATTGCGAAGCTTAGTATGCAAGGAATAACTTTCGTACAAAGACTTTGGACCATTTAATGTTCTTTGGAAAGATATGTTAAGGTTAAGCTCCGTCCCTCATTTTAGCATGAAATCCAAGAAGTTTCTCAAAACGTCAAATGCGATATCTTACTATTCTACTATTAGAAAGACCTTCTGCGAAAGGCATTGGGATTGCAGCTGAGTTATTTTCATGATGATATTAGGTTTACATTCCGTTTGGTCACTTAAACTGGACATTCAATATCTATATATCATTTTGTCGATTTCCTGACTACCTATCCATACGTTCGAGGCATTTCTCTTCTTGGTGTAGTTCTATTAAAATAATATTGATTACGAAGGAAATGTAATAGTCATAATCAGTTCTTCTTCCGAACTAAAAACATAATTGAAGCACTTAACAAGTAACATGTTGATTTCCAATAATCTCTAGCGTAATGCTCCCATTTAAATTACTAAAGCACTTGATTCTGTTTATACTTTCTTTTACTAATTGACATGGGACCAAGTATAAGCATTATGTAAAACACCTTTATGAACATTTTCAAAGTTAAGGCATTATTCTATATGTTAAGTTGTCAAACTTATTCAAAAGTCATGTAAGATTCCACGAGTCATGTGTAGATGCTATGACAGTGATTATGATGTTATGAGGATAAGTGCTACAAATGTGCCAAGATTGGCTAAATTTATGTTATAACCTACTATGTTCATTCAGTATTCATATCATAGATATCTCGTTATGCATAGACTTCGACCTATAATCGAAGGTATGGGGCCTATTTGTTCAAATGATTAGATATATCTGTGTGTGTGTGTGTGTGTGTGTGTGTGTGTGTGTGTGTGTGTGTGTGTGTGTGGTATAGATGACCATAGGTTGGCAAATATAATTCTGGTACGCTACCGGAAAGGACCACCATTGCTTGCATTTTGTTGGGTATGTCATGTATTTGCATCTCTCTCTCTATATATATATATATATTCACGATATGCGATACTCAAGAATACCATGCATATTTGATCACTAGGAGGTTGATTGTTGGTCATTAAGATTACTTGAGTTTTGGTTACAGGTGGTATTTCTATTAACCTTCTTACTACTACTATCTATGATGTTACTTTTTGCCTTACATACCAATACATGTTTATTTGTACTGACGTCCCATTGCCTGGGGAAACTGCATTTTATTTTGTGCGTGCAGGTTCAGGTAAGGACTCTTATCGACCCCTTCATGAGGAGCACAATTCAAGTGTGAGTTGGTAAGCTTTATATTTTCCTGGAGCTTTCATAGGATGCTACTTTTGTTGTACAGTTGGGTATAGTCGGGGCCCGTCCTGGTAGTATTAGTGGTTCTCTTAGAGGCTATTATGGACATGTTATTTTGGATTGGTTCTTTGGTGCTTTTCAGTCTCCAGTCATAAGAGTGGCATGTATATATAGTGTGTGTCTGTACCTCTGTTGTTGCAGCCTTGTTGGCTAGCTAGTACTTTATCATTTTGGTTTATTTATCTTGCTGTACATGATTTGCTGTCAACCAAGTTATGACCTAAAGGGTCTATGCTTAGCTTTTTCAAATGTTATGCTGCCCGATTTTCTTCTGAGCCCTAGCGTAATTAACTAGCATGTTTAGTGGCTTACTCGGCCAATAATGATATCGAGTGCCAATCGCGCCTCCCCTCTTTTTGGGGCATGACAAACATGGTATCAGAGGAGGTCATGTCTCATGGAGCCTACAATGCTATGTAGTAGAGTCTTGCTTATGGGTGTTTTGTGCACCACATTTATAATCAAGAGGCTACGAGGCATTTAGGGATGGTTACCTTTCCTTAACTTAATAGATCGTGTTATAGAGAAAAGTTATAGGAACATATGCAATCTTAATCGTGTGATTTGTTTTATTTGTCAGGCTATCTATATTCCGGAGATGGCACAACATGAGGTAGGTATGTATCCGAGAGAAGGTACCAATCGTTCTTTGCCAGGTCAAGCAGATATGCTCCCCGTTGAGGCACATAGAGAGCCTCCAATATCCATAGTACCAAATTCATCAACACCTGTTGAGAGGCAAGGAAGTCCAGTACCCCTAACCCTATCGAAGCCTGGGGAGCAGGGTATGAGAGAGGTTGTTCAGCTACTGACTAGGATGGTTTCTATTCTTAAGAGACAGCTAGAGGCAAGAGCAGATGCCAGAAGGGATCAAACAGAAAGCTCAAAGATACGAGAGATTCTGCACGGCCCGTCTAGTATTTACAGGGTCCAGTCCTACTGAGGATCCACAGGACTTATAAACCATATATATAGAGTATTGAGGGTGATGCATGCCTCTGTCACTGAGGCAGTAAAGTTGATTTGTTTTCGACCACGTGATATCTCCATCTTATGGTACGAAGCATGGGAGATATCCAGAGGGCCTGATGCTCCGCCATCAGAGTGAGAGGAATACTCTGAGGTATTTTTAGCCCATTACTTGCCATGGGAGGTTCGAGAGACCCGTCTTGACCAGTTTATCAGGTTGAGGTAGGGGATATGAGTGTAAGGGAGTATAACTTTAAGTTTAATTCTTTGGCTAGGTATAATCTAGATATTCTACGTACCATGAGTGCCAGAGTTCATCGTTATGTGGATGGTTTGCACGATCATTTGATCAGAGATTGCAGGATAGCTTCTTTACAGGATGGTTTAGATATTTCCCGTATACAGATATTTACTCAGACTTCAGAGGACCTTTCTTATCGGATTCGGGATACCCATGGAGATAGGGAGAAGAATAAGAGGGCTCGTACTATGAGGTCTTATAGGGAGCCACAGGGTGATGTTAAGCCTCATTTTCGTCGATATCCACCTCCATCTGTAGGTAGTTCTCTACCACAGATGCAAGGCTAGCTATTTGATCGTTATATTCAGTCAGGGCTAGGGCAGAGTCCACGCCAGCCTGAGAGTCATCGACAGGAGTGCTCTACGCAAATGAGATAACCTACTCCTCCATGTGCACAATGCTGTAAGCTTCATAGTAGGTAGTACAGAAAGGGTTATGGTGCATTTTACCATTGTGGACAGACAGGACATTATATTAGCCAGTGCCCGGGGTTAGGTAGAGGTACAACAACTCAGCCTACAAGATCTACTGCACCCTCTTCATCCTCAGTACATGCTCCCGACCAGATCCATAGCCTACTTAGGGTCATGGTAGGGGGAGAGGTAGAGGAGACAGTTCAGGTTCTACTGGTGGCCAGAATTACTTTTATGCACTCCCAGACCGACAGGGTTCAAAGGCATCTCCAGATGTGATCAAAGGTATATTCATGATACATTCTCATGTTATTTATGCAATAATAGATCTTAGCTCTACATTTTCATATATTACTCCATTCATTGCTGGTAAGCTTGATATGATACCTGAGTTATTGCTGGGTTAGTTAAGGTATCTTCGCCAGTTGGTTACTCAATTTTAGCTAGTCACGTCTATCGAGGTTGTACAATGTTAATTAATGAATGTCTAACGTCTGCTGATTTAATTAAATTGATTATGCTGGATTTTGATATTGTTATGGGTATGGATTGGTTGGCAGTTTGTTATGCTAATATTAATTGTCAAATAAAGCTAGTCCACTTCCATTTTCCAGGTGAGTCACTCCTTGAATGGAAAGGTAATGTTACCTCACCTAAGGGTAACTTATTTCATACCTTAGGGCTCGGAAGCTGATAGCTAAAGGGTGTATATACCATCTGGTTCATGCTAGGGACATTGATAAGGAGCCGGTGACCCTTTAGTCAGTACCTATTGTGAATGAATTCCCAATGGTATTCCCTGATGAGCTTCTAGGGATTCCCTGCGAAAGGGAAATTGATTTTGCTATAGATTTGCTTCCTGATAAAAAGCTTATATCCATTCCCCCTACAGAATGGCTCCTGTAGAGCTAAGGGAATTGCAGGAACAACTTAAGAATTTACTTGATAAAGGCTTCATTAGGCCAAGTACATCTCTATGGGGTGCTCCAGTGCTCTTTGTTCGAAAGAAAGATGGCTCCTTACGGATGTGTATGATGACAGACAGCTAAATAAAGTCACTATCAAGAATAAGTATCCTCTTCCGTAGACTGATGACTTGTTCGATCAGTTGCAGGGTGCCAAATGCTTTTTAAAGATTGACTTGAGATCCGGGTACACCAGTTGCGAGTCAGGGATGCTGATATTCCAAAGACAACATTTAGGACGAGGTATAGACATTTTGAGTTTCTTATCATGTCTTTTGGGCTTACAAATGCCCCAACAGCTTCTATGGACCTGATGAATCAAGTCTTTAAATCATTCTTAGATGAATTTGTGATCGTGTTTATTAACGACTTCTTGATATATTCAAGGTCAAAAGCCGAGCATGGAAACCACTTGCGAGCAATATTACAGACTCTCCAAGACAACAGGTTATATGCTAAATTCTCTAAATTTGAGTTATGGTTAACTTCCATAGCTTTTTTTGGCCATGTTATTACAGGCGATAGTTTCAAGGTCGATGGCCAAAAGATTGAAGCAGTAATGTCCTGGCCGAGACCATTAAATCCGAATGAGGTCTGTAGTTTTTTAGGCTTGACAGGATATTATAGGAGATTTTTTGAGGGATTCTCCTCTATCTCTGCACACTAATGAGATTGACGAATAAAGCAGCTAAGTTTCTGATGCGTTTGAACATAGTTTTCAACAGCTAAAGAAAAGTCTTACCACGATGCCTATCTTAGCTCTTCCGGATGGAACCAAAGGATATATTATATATTGTGATGCCTCGAGAACCAGCCTAAGCAGCATGGTAGAGTTATTGCATATGCTTCCAGATAATTACGAAAGCATGAACAAAACTATCCTAACCATGATCTAGAGCTCGCTACAATTGTTTTGCCTTAAAGATTTGGCGATATTATCTATACGGAGTTCATGTTGACACTTTTACTGACTACCAGAGCCTCTAATATCTATTTAAACAGAAAGAGCTAAACTTACGACAAAAGAGATGGCTAGAATACTGAAAGGCTATGATGTTGACATTTTATACCATCCTGGTAAAGCTAATGTTGTTGCTGATGCACTTAGCCAAAAGTCCATAGGAAGTCTAAGCCATGTTGAAGCTGATAAGGTTGAAATGACAAAAGACCTATGTTAGCTAGCTAGTTTGCAGGTGTGATTGGTAGATAAAGAGAATGGAGATGTAATTGTTCAACATACAGCAGAATCTTCCATTATTATTGAAGTGAAAGAGCGACAGTGCGAGGATCCTGAGCTTAGGACACTGATGGAGATCATTCCACGACAACAACATCCTTTATTTGAGATAACTGCAGATGCAGTCCTTAGGTACCCGGGCCGCTTGTATGTGCTAGATATCAGAGGACTTCATGCCAATATTCTTTCGAAGGCCCATTATTTTAGATATTCAACCCACCCTAGAGCGAGAAAAATGTATCGGGACCTTCAGCAAATCTATTGATGGAATGACATAAAAAAGGATATTGCAGATATGGTAGCCCAATGTCCTAATTACCAGCAAGTTAAAGAAGAACATCAGAGACTCGGAGGCCTAACTCAATATATTGAGCTTTCGCTATGGAAATAGGACATGATAAATATGGACTTCATCACTAATTTGCCTCGTACTCCATGCAATTATGATTCTATTTGGTTAATCATTTATAGATTGACAAAATTTGCTCATTTCTTGCTAGTAAGAACGATGTAATCAGCGGAGAATTATGCTAAGCTTTACATTCAGGAGGTTGTTCGCCTTCTTGGAGCTCCATTATCTGTTATCTCTGATCGAGGGGCTTAATTTACGACACATTTTTGGAAGTCTTTTCAGAAGGGTCTCGACACTCAGGTAAACCTCAGCACCGATTTTCTTCCACAAATTGATGGGTAGTTAGAGCGTACCATCCATACCGTTGAGGATATGTTACGTGCCTGTGTGCTGGATTTTAAAGGAAGTTGGGATGGTCATCTACCTCTTATTGAGTTCACTTATAATAACAACTTCCAAGCCAGTATTCAAATGACACCTTATGAAGCATTATATGGGCATAAATGTAGGTCACCGATCGGTTGGTTTGAGGTCGAGGAGACAAAGTTACTAGGACCTAATCTAGTTCAGCAAGCAAAATATAAAGTGAGACTTATTAGAGACTGATTGCAAAGAAGTCTTATACAGATGTTCGACGAAGAGACTTAGAGTTTGATGTAGAAGATTGGGTATTCATAAAAGTATCACCTATGAAGGGAATCATGCAGTTTGGAAAGAAAGGAAAGATCAGTCCTAGGTATATTTGACCGTATAAGATTATCTGAAAGGTTGGCAAGGTCACATATGAGCTTGATTTGCCTTTAAAATTGGGAGCAATTCATTCGGTGTTTCATTTATCGATGTTACGAAAGTGCATTGAAGATCCTTCGTGTATTGCTCCCATTGAGGATATCCACATTGCTGAAGATTTGTCTTATGATGAGGTGCCAGTAGCTATTTTAGATCAACAAGTGAGAAAGCTTCGAAATAAAGAAGTGGCCTCCGTGAAAGTATTATGGCGGAACAACAATATTGAGGAAATAACTTGGGAAGCGGAAGAGGAAATGATGAAGAAGCACCCTCATATATTTACAAATTAAGTGAGTCATATTTTAAAATTTGGCAGTCATCTATCTACAGTAACTTAAATTTGAAACAAGTTGGAAGTATAATTTACATGGGTTGTCATGGGATAGCTATACAAAGCTTGGTATTCTGAACTTTAATAGGTTGATTTATGGAATTTGAGAGATAAAAGGAATATCTTCAGAAATCATATTTTGAGATATAGTAGTGTAACCAAGATGCTGTATTGATACATTAACGGACAAATATTCTTAAGAGGGGGGGGGGGGGGGGGGGGGAGACGGTGAGACCCCGTGTTTCGCATCTTCCATATATATAGGGTGGCA
>JAOTQR010000092.1:7909829-7952977 GCA_025774065.1 Solanum ossicruentum
TATACAGTTTTTGATAGGTGGTAGCCCGAGGGGTGGAGATAGCACCTAGCCAAGGACGATCCTATCAACGGGGGGTAGCCCGAGGGGTTGAGTATAACCTAGCCAGGGACGAACCCGATACAGTTTACCACGAATCAGTTGGTTATTTACAGTTTATGGTGTGCACAGATTATACAGTAACGGTAAAGCAATATAAAGAACATAAAGTATACGATCCCAAAGTATATCTAAAGGTGGTCCCTTATTCTACATAAGTGCATGGTTTCATTTGAGTTGTTATTTTAAACACAATATTTACTGTCTTACATATTCAGTACATTATCTCATACTGAGTCCCTTGAGGGGGACCTGCATTTCATGCTGCAGGTACAGGTGCTAGTAGATCTCCCCAGTAGAGTACAGTACATTCAGCTACTGTTATCAAGCTCCAGGTTGCTTCGGAGCTTTATGTGTGTTTAGAGTTAATATGTTTACATTATATAGTTAATTCAGACAGGGCTTGTCCCGAATATTTAGGGATACTTTCTCTCGACTAGAGGCTTTGTAGACTATGTAAACTAAAGTGTGGTCATGTCTCGTGCATTAGACATTGTGGCCCCAATGGCCTAGCTATACGTATCTCCTTTTAGATTGTTATTACCATTTATCTTCTTAGAAGCATGCCAAACATAGAAAATTCCTTAAAATATGTATACAAAGAACATAGATATAGGTTGGTTCTCCCATGCCTTATCGGCAACGAGTGTCAGTCCGCCCTAATAGGACTTTGGGGCGTGAAAAAAAGTTATTTTCCAAGTCTAATAAATGTGAGTTTTGATTAAAAGAGGTTGTATTCATTGGGCATATGGTGTAAGGTGAGGGAGTTTAAGTGAATCCTAAGGAATAAAAGGAAAGTTCATCGATTGGCTAAATTTGGGGTTAGGTTGAACGAAGTTGAAAGTGGTGGTATGATAGTTGATGATGGTTCCAAGTCTTCTTTGATTGAAGAAGTCAAATCCAAACAAGACCTTGACCCCACTTTGTAAGAGTTGAAGGCTTTGGTAGAAGAAGGCAAGGTGGAGGTTTTCTCCTAAGGGGGAGATGGCATCCTTATATATCAAGATAGGTTGTATGCGCCCGATATTGATGGGTCGAGAGGCTTTATTTTGAAAAAGGCTCATGATTCATCATATTCCTTTTACCCCTATTCTACAAAGGTGTATAGGGATTTGAAGAAAGTATATTGGTTAGGTGATTTGAAGTGGGAGAAATGGTTTTGTTAGGTCCAAATTTGGTTATGGAAGTTTTGGAGAAGGTGAGGTTGATAAGGGAAAGATTCAAGATGGTACAAAGTAGGAAAAAGTTCTACTTCAATGTAAGGAGGGGAGATCTTAAGTTTGGGGCATAAGATTGCATATGTTTGAAGGTCTCTCCCGTGAAGGGTGTTGTTCGTTTTGACAAGAAGGGTGAGCCCAAGGTTTATAGGTCCTTACATAATTTTGAAAAGGGTTGGTAAGGTAGCTTATGAACTTGAGTTGCCTAATGAGATGGAGTTGGTTCATCTTATCTTTCTTGTATCTATGTTGAGGAAGTGTGTAGGTGACCCAAGATCTATAATACCCTTGGAGGTTGTGGGTGTTGTAAAAGACAACTTTACCTATGAGGAAGACCCAGTGGAGATATTAGATAGACATGTGAAGAGGTTAAGAAATAAAGATGTGGCATCTTTCAAAGTTCTTTGGAGGAATCAACGAGTTGAAAGTGCAATTTGGGAAGCAAAAGCGGACATGAAGAAGCGATATCCTTATTTCTTTCACTGTACTCAAGCCTAAGGTAATAAGTTAATCCAATCTATGGTGTCAAGTCTTATACTTGAGCTCTTTTATGTCATGTCGCATGCATATATATATATTCATAAGTGGCATATTTTAATGGTTTTGATGCATAAGTTTGAAATTTTCAAGAAAATAATGTTTGGGTTGCATTGGTGCACTCATGTAGGCTGAAGGTTGTCTAATTACTCTTTAGAGTACGTCACCATTACATTCAGGGACAAATGTTCCAAAGGAGGAGACATTGTAACACCTCTTACGTGACTCAAAAAGTTCCTTAGTGCATTTCTTGAATATCTTAAACTCCATGAGTTATTTTGCAAATCTGACTTTATATTATTGTTCAGAAGGTAAAATTATAGGTTTCCCATGCCAGAAAATAATTTTTTTTATGAAAATATGCAAACCATTAGGGTCTGCGACAAGTCGATATCGTTGACTTGCCGCGCCATAGGTCAAAATTTCTAAAAATATTTTGTTTCAGCTGAGGGAAATTGGGTAATAACTCAATGCTCATATAGATGGGATTCTCTCATTATTTAGCCGATTTTAAGCCTAAAATCACACAAAAAGTCTCTCAAAACCACTCTCTAATCTTCACCAAATTCTTAATCCAACTTCAAAGCTCTCAAGAATCTTCTTAGGATTACAAGAACACAACTAATCCCCAAGGTTTTTTCTCAAGTTTCCTTCAAGAGATTCTAAGGCTTAAAGTTATGCGGGTCTGATTGTTGTCCTTTCAACCAAGATGTTCTCTTCGAAAACCTATATTTTGAATTACGAATTTCCAATCTTTGATTTATGGATAATAGCATATTAGTTGATATTTATTTAGATTATGGTTATTCATGCATTCCTATGATTATTTATGAATATTTATCAAGGTTTTATATGATTTTATTCAAGTATTACGAATTTGCATGATTTAGTCAAATCTACACTTTCAAACTTGGAACTCTCTTATGGGTTAATATGATTTCGAACCTATATTGATTAATTGATTATATTTTAAGCTTGCTTATGATTCAATTACATGATTTTAAGGTTATTTGACAAATACCAAATCCAAACTAAGTTGGTTTATGAGTTCCAGATATTGACCTTTATGGCATAGACTTGAGCATATGATTTTTAACAAGAACAAGAACTATAAGTTTTAATAGATATTGGGTTATTCAAGACCGACTCTGAACTAGTCAAAAAAATTTCTCTGGAGCTATTCATAAGTATAAGTTAAATATGTTTTTGACAAACTAAGACCTTCTAAATTAAGTTGAGTTTTGATTATTTCTATTATGCAATGTCCGTTTTCATGGGATTTTAACTTATCACCAAATGAGTTAGGAGTGAGGCTTCATCCAAAGAGTCTTATAAAGCAATTAATCTCATAACTACGTTCCACCATTGAGTAATTTGATTTTGCCTTTTTAGTCCTTTTGATTTTGCCATTTTAGGTCTTCTGACTAGTAGATCCATCTAGTATTTTCGTTTCTGGAGTTTACCTTGGCAAGTAGACTCACTCTTTGGACAGTATAGAGCATAACATTAGTATTCCATATTATATCTCATATGATTTTATCGATTATGGTTTTACTCCCACTCCTATTTGCTTATGTGCTTCCTTTGCATTATCATGGTATTATTTCACACTTTACACTGAAATTGATTATATTATTAAAGCTTCAGAATTTGGGCATATCTGGTACACATTCTTTGTCATTGTATTTACTTGTTGCATTGCATACCTTCATATTAGTACATTCTAAAGTACTAATTGTGTTTTGCCCACATATTTATAATCATGTAGGGACAGGTGATCTACCTTATTCCTCGTGGCTAGATTGATTGAGAGGACTTTGATCTTTTGGTGGGTTCCCATCCACCGGGAACAGAGCACCTATCTTCTAGCTTTACTTTTGATATTTCAGATACATTATATATTTTCTTTTATGAGTTTGTATTGAGGGGTCCAGACTTGTATTTTTAGCTCTGTTTATTGTCTTTTGTTTAGACGTGTGTTTGGACTATTAGTCACGTTGATTATGTCTTGAATTATTAAATTGAATTTCCACTTTTATCTATGATTTATCCTTAGTCCCATTTCCCATTTCATATTGTCACTCGTATATTATTCATTATTTTAACCTATGATGTGTATGAATGATCTAAGAGGCTTGTTTGGGGACCTTCGAGTTCTTATTAACCGTGTCATACCAGGCCCTAGGTTCGGACCATGATAACCTCCACATTCGTGGAAGCGTTGCCCGCATTCATGGAGGTTACTGAACTTGAGCTCCGCATTCATAGAGATTGGCCCACATTCATTGAGTGTTAATTGGTATTGAACTCCGCATTTGCGGAGGCCTGTCAGCATTCATGAAGAAAAGTTTTTACCTAAACAGTGATATATCTGAGAACACCATTTTCACTCCATTTTCAAACCTTTCAAGCTTTTTGGACAATTTTTGAGGTGAGTTTTCAAAGATTTCTTTTGGGTAACTATTTCTAACCTCTTTTTAATTAACTTCCAAAAGTTTTATCATGATTTTATCTTGAATTTCATGATTTTGAATGTCCAAAATTGGAGATTTTAGTCTATGATTTCAAAACTTTAAATGATCATTTCTATTTCGATTTGGACTCAATTATGGTGGAATTTTCATCCACGAAGGCCATTTTCGTGTAGAACTTAATTTTGAAGTCAATTTTTAGATTCGGAAACTTAGAATTTTAGTCCTAATGTTGACCATTTTGCCCCTAAACCTATTTTGTGCCAATATGGGAATCAAAATTCATCTCTTGATGCGTAGCACCTATTTTTGATAGTGATTGGTCGATTTGGGGAACATTTGGAGGATCGAGTTGATTAAAAGTTTGTCTGAATGCGATTTCTACGTCGAGCTAGGTTCAGCTAACCTTTTAGGACTAGATTTGAGTTAGTGGATATGTTCATGTGATAATTGTAAGAGCTATATTGAGTCTTGAGTAAATAGGCTGATATGATAGAATGTTGTTGGACTTACAATGCCGGTTATGAAAATTGGATAAAATATGATCCTGTTGATATATTGGGATGAAATTCTGAGAATTGATATATTTTGGTTAGTACTATGATAATATGATGAACGTGATACTATTTGGGCAATTTTGTGGTAATTTGATGGATTATGAGATACTTTTGAGAATCATTTGTATTTTTGGGGACGAGTGAGGTCCCGTATTATTGGAACACTTGATTATGATATAATCATGATGAATGTATATTTCGGGGACGAGTGAGGTCCGATATTATTGGCACACTTGATTATATTATGCTTATTTGAGAGATGATGATGGTTTGTAGAATTTGATATTATTCTCCATGATTATGTGAGGGTTATGTATCAATATTCTTATCATGACGTTATTACATGTATCTTGACTTGTATCATTTTCATACATGCATCCCATATTATGTTGTACCACTCCTTGACCTGGGTAGGAGAGAAAGGTAAGATGCTCCATATGTGTTGCACAAAATTTATATAACCCCATGACCCGAGTAGGAGGCAAGGATGAGATACTTTACTCTTCAAATCTCTTGATCACAGGCAGGTGGCAAGGTTGAGCTATTGCGACATCCTTTGACCATTGGTAGGTGGCAAGATTGAGAGACATTTGGTACATGGTCTGACAACACCACTATGTATTGCATCTTTGGTTATATTTATTATCTTTATTTGTTCTTATATATGTGTGTGCCTATTGTGTGCTAACCTTTCTATGGAAGTGGTAGAGACTCTTAGATATTATATACTTATTCAATTTCACTAACCTAATCGATTGAACCTACTGGGTATATTTCAATATACTCTCCCTACTTCGTTCTCTCCCTGTAGATCGAGTACAGGGACCCAAATAGGTAGTTGATTCACTCTAGTTGAACTTTTCTCCATCTATCTAGATCTTAGCGATGAGGCTCAAACTTCGAGTTGTCATGGATCTTTGAGATTTTCTTTGTTGTTGCTTTCTATTTCAGACATTATATTTGATATTATAAGACATCATTGTATTTTCATTTAAGACCATTGTATTTACTCTTTCGTACGGCTTTAAATGCTCTTGTGACTCCAGGTTTTGGAATTTGGATTAAATGTTGTGGTTATTTTCACTTTAATTTATTTTCTTTGGTTGCAATTTGATTTCATGTCGTGACATCTTGTATTTTTAAGCCCACTTTTTGAATTTGTTGTTACTCTAGACTGACTTGACCTCTTGAAAGATGGAGAAATTAGAAAAGTATTGATATAACAAACATTTTATGTAGTCCACCATTATTAATATAATTCTATTTTTTAAAGATAAGATTCTCTAATTCAATCACAAGGTCCATTTTAAGCGTATAGCATCCTATTAGGGGAATGACAAATATTAAGGAGATATAGGAACTTTATGTACACAAATGATAAACTAGGATATTTGCGATCAAGTTTTGCAATCAAGATAGAATTAGTGTAACACATATATTTCGTGTGTCATACGTGCATCTCGTCTATATATGTTATAAGTCGTATGTGCAGCTCGTACATTGAATATGCATCTTGTGGGTAAAGAATAAAGATTCCAAATTCATATTATATGATTTACACATACTAGAAGATTTTTAAATTTAATTTACCAACTCAATTAACATTGTTGCACATAATTTTCATTGTATGATACAAAACTAACATAGGATATGCCCAAGGTTGTGGATCCTTTGATTTCTTCTACATGATCATATGTGGAAACCTTATAACAGAAGCAATAAATTTAGCTGCATCCCGTCATTATACAAATTCGTGACAGTGGAGTTTTTTTCATATGGTATTTTTGCCTTTCTAGTATTTCTACAAGGTTCTTGTCCATGAGAAAGCATAACTTTGTTGTAACACATAGTAAAATTACCAAAATACCCATAAAAAGGAGACATGTGCATAATGCGTCTTCCTATGCTCCATTTGTGAATTTGAGATTGGATTTACAGTCAGCACAAAAAAAATTGAGTGAGGAATGGCCTCGTTCGGATTTTAGAATAATCGGATCAAAAAATAATTTTTTGATCCGAAAATCGACACAGTGTGAGTATGCATCAGGGCCATGACGCAACTTGATCGCGGACTGACACTTCTATTTTTTCAATTTTTTTGACGGGATTGAAAAACTCGTTCGAAAAATTTTTGATAGAAAGAGCACATGTGCGCGCCAGGTCCGCGACCCCGAACTTCAAAAATTTTTAAATTTTTTTGAGGGGCATTCCAGACATTTTCCCACCCATCCTACACCAATACTCTGTGGTTTTAAGGTTTGTTTTACCCCTAAAATTCTAAAATCCATGCATTCTCTTCACTTTTCCACGAACATCAGTCGGAGCAACAATTAGGGAAAGAAAGAGGGATTAGGGCTTAGAAAAGGGTTCTTCAGATCTTTAAAAAAATTCGTGTCAGGTATGTAAGGCATCCAATAGTTATTCTACTATTATTTTAGTATCTACAACTATCAGTTTCTACCCAAGATCATAGTGATAGTCTGAGATTAAGATTTCCTCCATTACTGATTAATTTCATCAAAATACATGCTCATGCATTTTTTCTTGGTAAAAGACATGACCTTTACTGATTTTGGTACTAAGTTATGCCATTGAGATCAGATTTATAGTTATGGTTGTATTTATGAGAACCCTGTATATGAAAAACTAGCATATTCTTAGTTTTGAGTTGAGTTTATAAAGTACTTTGAAGCTTTTGTATTTGCAAGATAACTGAATAATAAACATCATGTGGAAATACCTTGCATTGATACAACTTTCAAACAAAGAAAAGAGTTAAGTTGTGAAAAGTTTAAGAAAAGCTAAAGTTGGGCTAAGTTCCAAAGAGAAGAAAGTAATATTTTGAGCAAGAATATCCTTTAAGTATGATCATTATAAAGCTATTTTTGGAGTAGTATTGAGCACCGAGATGACTGAGAGTAATAATAACTTCAACTCATAAACTACATAGCCCGTATAGGTTAGGATTGTATCAAAAGTACAACTCCTCATTGCCACTGAGATGGCCAGTTTTGGGATGGATCCACTCCCTTAGTTTTCTTTCTTTACCCCGATAAAGTATGGGACGGCTCTAGCAACGTGGGCAAGACACTGTATCATCACGAAGCTCATAATGGTGGTTGTCCATTAGAGAAACTCCCCAAGTTAAAGTAAGCTAGTTTCTACATACAAACTTTCAACATATGTTCTACTTTTAGCATGCATTGCATTATGACTTATGTTATCATATATTGAGACATGTTTTAGTTACTTTGAGTATAGTATCTTAACCTATGTTTCCGTTTTGACTATTTTGCATACCGTGCATTCCACGTTCTGACGTCCTCTAGACCTGCATCATTTTATGATGCAGATGCAGGTGACAGAGTTTTTCAGCAGATGCTCCGTTGAGGACCAGCCATCCATCTAGCTATTGGTGAGGCCTCGTCTCAGTCAGAGGCTTTGAAGTCTTTATCTATGATTTCCCTTTTCAATATTTCTTTCAATTGTGGCTACTGTGGGCCTATCCCTGTAGTTGTTTCAGATTATTCTAGTTAGAGGTCCCATAGACTATATGACAGGTGTTTCAGATCTTGTCTTTCAGTTGTTGTTGAGACATCCTACTAATTCAGTTTATTCAGATAATTGCAGTATTTTAGTTATTATATTTTAGTGTTTTACTTTATCAATTAAGTCTTTCATTGAGTAAGGTAGCCAGGCCAAGTGGTTCGCTCGGGAACAGAAATGGTTCAAGGTGCCGACCACGCCTAGGATGCGAACTCAGGGAATGACATTTGTATCCTGAGGAGGCTACAAAAATTTGGAGCAAAAATGGAGGTTTAAGAGTTAGCTCATCTAATTGAAAATGAAGATAGGGAGCGCTGACAGAAGTTGCTATGCTCACTGGTTCTGATGATGTACAAATTTTTTAGAAGCATTTAGGCTTAGACTCCATCATGTTTTGGGGGCCTCTATTCTTACAATTCATAGGTTTAAGTACCATGCCACATTTCTAGCTTTGTTCCTTGCAGGTGCAATTCAAACTAGAGTGGTTGGACTAACATTTTTTAGTTATAGATAATCTGGACAGCAAAGGACTATGCTTTTTGCATTTGCAGGCATTCTTGTCTCTAAGATATTTATTTATTTATTTTACCATTGTAATCTCATTTGTCAAATATATCTTAATTGATCAATTTCTGCTAATATTTGCAAATTTTCTTGTTTTTTTAAAATTCCAAGAGCAAATCCACTGGTCCATCTAAAGCAACAAACCGACTACATTTCCATTGCCTCTAGCATTCACCTCACATGATGTTAAGAAATTATAATAAAAGAAAGTCAGGTTTAGACCTCCTTCATCAAATTTTATCTTTCTAGTTTTGATAATGTTGAAATTTATGAATACTTCAAAAATATTAACAAATTTGAGTTTTGTTCAATTTACCAGTTCAATTAATATTGGTGCAGGTAATTCTAATAATATGTCAGTGAAAGTAACATAGTATATGCGTAAGGTTCTATATCTTTTGATTTCTTCTACATGCTCAAATGTGGAAGCCCTATATTGGAAACAATTTAATTGCATTATGCAATTTTATAAATTGGTGGCAATGGAGTCTCTTTGAATATGGCATTTTTGCCTTGCCAATATTCTTGCTATCGGTTCTGCTTAATGAGATACTACAATTTCATACCCTGAGGAGGATATGAAGATCTAGAGCAAAAATGGAGATTCAACAGTTAGCCCATCTAATTGAAAAGGAAGATACGGAGCCCTGACAAAAGTTGTTGCACTCACTAGTTCTCGTGATTAATGTAGAAGCCATAATATTTTGTTGGCCTCTATTCTTATCATCCATAGGGTATAAGTACTATACCACATTTCTAGAATCATGAATTTCAAACTGGAGTTATAAATTTTTTGAACCGCATAAAGAACTCTACTTTTTGCATGAGGAGGCATTCTTGTCTCTGAGGTTTTCTTTTATCAGAGTAATCTCATTTGTCAAATATATTTAAGTCGACTAATTTCTTCTAATATTTGCAGATTTCCTTTTTTATTCAATTTGAAGGAGCAAATCCACTCGTTCATCTAAAGCAACAAACAGACTACATTTCTATGGCCTCTAGTATCCCCCTCACAGTATTTTAAGAAATTATAATAAAGAAATGTTAGGCGTAGGCCTCCTTCATCAAATTTTATCTTTCTACTTCTGATAATGCTGAAATTTATGAATGTTTGAAAAATATTAACAAATTTTAAGTTTTGCAACTCATCGGTAAGACTATCTATGGTATGTATGTCGGAAGTTTCCTACATTTCTAACACCACTTTCTGAATTGGTTGTTACTCTAGCCTAATTTGACCTCTTGACAGATGAAGCAATTAAGAATGTTTCGATATGGGTCCACTATTAATAATATAATTTTATTCTTTCAGGATAGGACGCTTTGATCCAATCAAAAGATCCATTTAATAGTATATAGAATCCTATTAGGGGAATGACAGTGGTGATATAAGAAATTTATGTACTCAAATGATAAACATGGACATTTGCTTTCAATTTATACAATCAAGGTAGAATTAGTGTAATATGTACATTTCATGTGTTGTACATGTATTTCATATGTCAAATGTGTATCTCGAACATCATATGTGCATCTTGTAGGTTAAGAATAAAGTTTTCAAATTCATATGATATGATTTACGCGTACTATAATTATTTTGTTCAATTTACGAACTTAATTAAAATAGTTGGTAATTCTCATCATATGCTACAAAACTAACATAGAATATGCCCAAGCTTGTGTATCCTTCGAATTTTTCTACATGCTCATATGTGGAGCCTTTTAGCAAAGGTAATAAATTTAGAGACATCCTGCATTTATATAAATAGGTGGCAGTGGAGTCTTTTTGCATATGGCATTTTTGCCTTTCCAATATTTCTGCTATTAATGAAACATCACAACTTCGTATCTTAAGGAGAAAATGAAGATCTGGAGCAGAAATGGAGCTTCAATAATTATCTTATCTAGTTAAAAATGAAGCTAGGGAGCCCTGGTAGAAGTTGCTACACACTAGTTCTAGTGATCAATATTGTAGTAGCACAAATTTTCTAGAAACTTTTAGGCTTAGACTCTATCATATTTTCTAGGACTCTATTCTTATATTTCATAGGGTATAAGTACCACGCTACATTTCTAGCTTCGTTCCTTATAGGTGCAATTCAAACTAGAGTGGTTGGACGTCCATTTTTTATTTACAGATTTTTTGAACAGCGAAGGACTCTACTTTTTACAAGTGCTGACATTCTTGTCTTTGAGGTATTTATTTATTTATTTATTTATTTTTTAATCAAAATAATCTCATTTTTTAAATATATCTAAATTGATTGATTTCTTCTATTATTTGTAGATTTTTTTATTAATATAAAGTAGAAAATCCACTAGTCCATCTAAAGCAACAAACTGACTACATCTCAATGCATCTAGCATCCTTCTCATAGGATGTTAAGAAATTGTAATAAAGGAAGGTTAGGTTTAGACCGTCTTGATCAAATTTTATCTTTCTAGTGTTGATAATGTTAAAATTTATGAATGCTTGAAAAACATTAACAAGTTTGAGTTTTCTAACTCACGGGTTAGACTATCTATGGTATGTTTGTCTTCCTCTTACTTTTGAAGGGAAGTTTCCTATATTTTTAAGCCCATTTCTGAATTTATTTTTATTTTATCTGAATTTATTGTTACTCAAGTTCGACTTTACCCCTTGAAAGATAGAACAATTAAGAAAGTATTTATATAACATGCATTTATATGGGTCTATCATTATTGACAAAATTTTATTCTTTCAGGATAGAATGCTCTAATCCTATCACAAGGTTCGTTTAACAGTATATAGAATTCTATTAGGGGAATGAAAAATATTGTGGTGATATGGGAGATCTTTGTTTACCAAATGATAAACTAGGACATTTGCGATCAATTTTCATAGTCAATTTAGAATTAGTGTAATTCGTACATTCTTGCGTTGTACGTGCTATCTCGTGCATGAAATGTGTATTTTGAGTGCCTGTGTGCATCTCATATGTTGTATATGCATCTTGCAGGATGAGAAAAAAGTTTCCAAATTCATATTATATAATTTACTCATACTATACACATTTTTATTCAATTTACTAGCTCAATTAATATCAATGCAGGTAATTCTCATCATATGCCATGAAACTTAGGATATGTCCAAGGTTGTGTATCCTTCTATTTCTTCTACATGCTCATTTGTGGAATCCCTGTAGTAAACAAATAAATTTAGTTGTATAAATAGGTGCAATGGAGACTTTTTGAACATGGTATTTTTGTCTTTCTAGTATTTTTACTATCAATTCTGCAATTCGAAATGGAGTGTTTGTACTTACATTTTTTAGTTACAAATTCTTTGAAACACAGAGAACTCTTTTTACATGTGCAACAATTCTTGTCTATAAGATATTTATTTATTTTCTTTGTCAGAGTAATTTCATTTGTCAAATATATCAAAAATGATCAATTTCATTTAGTATTTTCTTATTTTTTTAATTTTCGAGGAGCAAATTCACTAGTCCATCTAAAGCAACAGATCAATTACAGTCCCATTACCTCTAGCATCATCCTCACAGGATGTTAAGAAATGTAATAAAGGCAGGTTAGGTTTAGGCCTCCTTCATCAAATTCTATATTTACAATTTTGATAATGCTAAAGTTTATGAATGCTTGAAAAGTATCATGAAATTTCAATTTTCTAAATCATGGGTTAGACTATCAATGATATGTTTGTCTTCCTCTGAGGGAAGTTTCCTGCACTTTTAAGCCCACTTTATGAATTTGTTGTTATTTTATCTAAATTTTTTCTTACTCCAGCACAACTTGACCCCTTGAACAGATGGAGCAATTAAGAAAATATTGATATAACAAGCATTTATATGGTCCACCATTATTAACATAATTATATTCTTTTAAGATAGGATGCTCTGATTCAATCATAAAGTTTATTTAATAGTATATAAAATTCTATTAGGGGAATGACAAATATGCTTGTGATATAGGAACTTTGTGTACTCAAATGATAAATAGGACATTTGTGATCAATTTTTGTTATCAATGTAGAATTAGTGTTACACATGTTTCGTGTGTCGTACGTGCATCTCGCGCATCAAATGTGTATCTTGGGTGCCATATATGCATCCACAAATATGTTTGTGTTATAGGAACTTTGTGTACTCAAATGATAAATAGGACATTTGTGATCAATTTTTGCTATCAAGGTAGAATTAGTGTGACACATGTTTCATGTGTCGTATGCGCATCTCGCACATCAATGTATATCTTGGGTGTCATATATTCATCTCATATGTTGTATGTGCATATTATGGGCCAAGAATAAAATTTTCAAATTAAGATTATCTTGGGTGCCATCTCGCGCATCAATGTGTATCTTGGGTGCCATATATGCATCTCGTACGTTGTATGTGCATATTATGGGCCAAGAATAAAATTTTCAAATTAAGATTATTTCGATATGAAATATTTAATATAGAGAATAAAATCTACAACTAACAATATATGATATCCAAAAGTTTTAACAAGTACTATTATTAATAACTCGTTTAACAGTGAACTAGTTAAAAATCACAAGTTATACCGAACTAGTTAATTCCATGTTCTATAGTAATTATATGAAGTGGGAGACATTATGTTGTTAGCCAAACACGCATGTCCTCTTTAACAAATCATGAAATATTTTTAGAGGAATATTTTTTTTCCTATTTACATTGCCCATTTAACAAATCATGATTACTTTTTTAAAAAAAATTCTAACTTATCATTCCATTAGCTAAATTTAGATTTCAAATTATTATTTGGGCACAATTTAATAAATATTTATTTAATATTTTTCCTTGATAAAGTGCAAAATAAAAATAAGTTAATTAAGTATATTGTACTCCAACGATATTTAGCATAATTTAGTCAAGAATTAAATTACTATTTTAACCCTTCTAATAGCTACCTCAAGTTATATTTAATTGATTTTGAAAGTTTGATTTTTTTATAAATCTTGTAAAAACTTAGATTTTTGCTAAAGAATTGAATTTTGAAGATTGAAGTTTCCTAGTTTTGAACTTTTGAGTCATCTAGAGATTCAGATCTTAGAATGGAATTCTGTTGATTCCATCAGTTTTGAAATATGGAAATTGGTCTAGGAGAGTCATCTGAATCAAATTTGGAGTTGATATGTGAATTTTAGGTTCGAAGTTGGAGTTTGAGTGGAAAATTAATTTAGGTTTGACGGTGGCCAACAATTTGAGTGCAGGTGCTTGGATTGGATTTCTAATAGTTTCACTAGTTTCGGGAGGTAATTTTAGTTCTAGAATGAGTTTCGTCTTAATTTTTGGGTATTTTAGTAGCGTTTAGGTATTTCTAGTTCCTAAGTTACTTTAGTTGTGACTTATGAGATTCCTAGTTAAGGAGACCTCGAATTAAATTTTCAATGATTCCCTTGAATCCAAAATATTCAATTTAGCTGGGTTGCATATGTGGTTTGTGTGTATTCGGTTTCGAACGAATTTTGAAGTTTCATTTCGAGATTTTTTTAACTTTGCTAAAAATTATTGACATCTGATGCACCTTATGTCCTTCGCTTTCGTGGAGCCTACCTCTGCATTCATGGACCCATTGTGCTTGCAAGGGCTAGGTCACAATTGCAGAGGCTCAGTCTGCATCCAGGGTTTTTTTTTACCGTTGACCTATGAATTCGCGAGCCCAATGACGCGAAAGTGGAGGGTTAAAAATCCCTGAAAATCAGTGTCCTTAAATTACAGATTTGAATTCTTCCACTATTTTAGACATTTTCAAGCTTGTGGAGGGGAAATTTCACTTGGTTTATTCAAGGAGAATTCATTAGAAAAGGTGTTTTCGAATTTCGTCTCCATTACTTATTGATTATTTCTTGATTTTAATATCAAATTTAGTGTTTTCAAATAGAAAAATTGGGATTTTTTCATGAACTCCAATATTCATAAAAAATGGTGAGTTTGTACTTATTTAAGCTCCATTTTCAAAATAGTTGTCACTCATAGATTTCTAGTAACATGAAGAACGTTTTCATTTAAAATTATTCAAATTTTAGCCTCGATTTGTGGTATCAAATTTTTGGATCATTTTACCCTTCTTCCCTGAATTGTATGATTTTAATATCATTGTTTTGAAATGTGTGAATCAACTTTTGACTAGATTGTGGTTATTTGGAGTATAATCATAAGGGAAAAGTTCAAGCTCTAAATTGATTGTGACTTTTGGCTAATACAAGTGTATTTCTAACTTATAGTTAAGTGTGTTGAACCTATATTTCGTAATCATACAATTGAGATGTAATGTGAATTGGATGAAATGTATAATTATGTGAAACGTTTTATAGAATGAGCTGAGGCATTATATTGATATGTTTATGTGAAAATTTAAATATGAAAAATTATGTACATATTGTGAGTTAATTAATGATGAATGTTGATGTATCTGTTGAGTTATAAATATATGATACTATATGTTTCAATCCTCATTCATTCTCTATGTATATGCTTATTTGGATTGGATTTGGAAATGGAATAAGAGAGATATTGATATTTGGTACCGAGATTTCTACTGGTTTTGGTTATTGACAAAGATATTGATATTTGGGGCCGAGGTTTCTACCGGTCATGAAAATTGTCGAGGTCTCTTCTGGTAGCTGAGGTCTCTTCCAATGGATATATGGTCTATGCGAGACCTCCATGGGTTTTGTCTTGAGTTGATAAATGTGTATCATAGGACAGACATGCATCACAATTGTTTGACATTGTGTTGTATCATCCAGCACTTCACTCATTATTGAATTTTTAAGTAAATGATTGAGTTATTTGTTGATGTATAAATCCTAGACAGTTTCTCCTTATTGAGTGTGTGTGTGTGTGTGTGTATACATATATATAGAGAGAGAGGAACCCTTTGCAAGATCCATCACGATCTATGGTGAGGACCATAGTCCTGAAATGCATCATGGTCAGCCCCCTCCAGGCTAGCCCAATGATTTTTCCAAGTCTTCCACCAAGGGTTCATGACATGTGGTGGGTCTCGTGGTGGGAGCCTTGGATTGATTTCTAGAGAATCTCACTTTTAGGCCTTGGTTTCCAACTTTCGACTTATAGAGCCTTAGAATATCTCCTCCTTGGGAACATTCATCCTTAAATGAGATGAAAACTAGCTTGAATAGGGTAGAATAAGGATCAATAATCCAGCATGAATGCAAAATCCAACTAAAACATCATTTTTATTAAATTTTTAAACCTTTACAATGAATATCATTCAAAAATAATTTTTGAGTATACATGCATGTATTATGACATGAAAATGCTTAAACAAAGAAATTTGGACTATTAGAGAACGAACAACTTAATATCTTAGGCTTGAGTTGAGTAGAAGAGATAAGGATATTGGTCCGCCTCCTCCTGTCGTGTATCACTCTCAACTTGTTGATTCCTCCAAAGGATTTTAATTGAAGAGACTTTCTTGTTTCACAATTACTTAACTTGCCAATCTAAAAATTCAATCAAAACCTCTTCATAGGTCAAGTTTTCTTCAACATCCACATTCTCCAAAGGTACAATGAAACTCCTTTCACCTATAAATTTTCTCAACATGGACATATGGAACACCACATGAACTATATCCATCTTTAATGGAAATAACAATTCATAAGCAACCCTGTCAACCCACTTCAAGATTTTGTAAGATCCCACATACCTAGGGGTCAATTTCCCATTCTTATAGAATTGCATCAGACCGTGGATGAAATCTTCAAATACATCTAATCCCATACTTCAAACTCAAGATCCCTCTGCGTAACATCACAAAATGACTTTTGATATATTTGAGACATCTTCAATCTTTCCCTTATGAGTTTCACCTTCTCCATAATATCAAGTATCAAATTGGGTCTAATCAATGCCATCTCACCTACTTTAAATGAACCCACCGGAGATCTACATCTTCTTCCATATAAGGCCTCAAATGGTGTCATTCGATACTTGAGGGATAACTATTGTTGTAAGTAAATTCAATAAGCGGCAAGTGATTATTCCAGTTATCCCTGAACTCCAACACACAAGCCCTCAATATATTTTCTAAGGTCTAAATCATCTTTTTAGCTTGCATATTAATTTGAGGATGAAAAGTGGCATTTAACTTTACTTTGGTACTATGTCCTCATTGAAATAACTTCTAAAAAATAAAAAATAAATTAGGTACCACAATCCAATATGATGGATAATGGAACACCATACAATCTCACCAACTCTCAAATATAATATTTAGCATAATTCTTGACACTGAAAGAAGTTTTGACCAATAGAAAATAAGTTGCTTTTGTCATTTTATCCACGATCACCCAAATGGAGTCATATTGCTTTCGGGTATGAGGAAAATCCATCACAAAGTCCATATTCACATTATCCCACTTCAAGTAGGAATTGTAATCATTGAGCTAGGCCATCGGCCTTTGATGCTCAACCTTCACTTGTTGGCAATTAGGGCACTCTGTCATAAACCTTGATATATCCTTCGTCATGTCATTCCATCAATACACGACCTTCAAATATCTATACATTTTGGTTGATTCAGGATGTATGGAATATGAAAAATTATGAGCTTTACTAATAATCATACCTCACGGACCATCAACATTCAAGACACACACCGACCTTGGTAGAGAAGTATATTATCTCCTATTTGTGAGAAAACCTCTACCTTTTCTCAACAACCAGTTTCTTTAACTCTACTAATGTCAGATCCAAGTCTTTGTTTTCTTAAACATCCACTACTATTGATGATTCAGTCCCATTTTGCACATGGATGCCACTCTCATTGGAATCATTCAACATTACTCCCAAACATGACAAATGGTGTGCATCCTTCACTAACTCCTTCTTCCCCCTATCAAGAAGAATCACTGGCCTATAGATAACCTACTAAGGGAATTGGTTACAACATTGGCCTAGCTCGGATGATATTACACACTCAATTATAATCCTTTATGAGTTCAAGACACCTTCCCTGCCTCAGATTTAGATCCATTTGGCTAAACACATATTGCAAATTCTTGTGGTCGATAATCATATATCAACATGTACACCATAAAGATAATGACACTAAAATTTCAAAGCAAACACCACTGGCACTTATTCCAGATCATAAGTTGAATAATTTTGTTCATGCACCTTTTGCTGTCGTGAAGCATATGCTATGACTTTACTATTTTTTCATTAGGACATAACCTAAACCAACACGTGAAGAATCACAATAAACTACAAGCCTATCCAAACCTTTTGGCAATGTCAAAATAGGAGCTAATGTAAGACAATATTTCAAAGTTTGGAAATTTTTTCTTACATTTGTTGGAATTTTACTTTCTTTTGGGTTAACTTGGTCAAAGGTGATGCAATAGATAAAAATCCTTCGACAAACCTTCTATAATACTGGCCAAACCCAAAAATCTTCCGATGTCCAAAGGGAACACTAGTCTGTGCCAATTCTTCACCACCTCTATCTATTCTTGGTAAACTTTAATTCCATCACTTGACACCACATGCCTAAGAAATGCTACTTCTTTTAACCAAAACTTACACTTGCTAAATTTTTCAAACAATAATCTATCCCTTGAGGTTTTTAAACAATTATCTATCCCTCGAGATTTGAAACACCACCCTAAAATATTTCATGTCTTCTTCTTTATTAGGGGTGCAAATCAAGATATCATCTATGAGAACCATGACAAGCATATCTAGATAAGGCTTGAACATTCTTATTCTTAAGGTCCATGAATAGTGTTGGAGCATTGGTCAACCCAAAAGACATAACTAGGAATTCAAAATGGGCATAGCTTGTGTGAAATGTCATCCTAGAAATATCACTCTCCCTTACCCTTAATTGATGATAGCCAGACTAGAGATCAATTTTGGATAAGTGATTGTCCATTTCCAATTGGTCAAATAATTCATCTATCCTAGGCATTGGGTGTTTGTTTTTTATAGTAACCTTATTCAATTGTTGATGTTTTATATATATTCGAAGTGATCCATCTTTCTTCCTAATAAACAACACTAGAGCACCCCATAGTGAAATACTTGATCATATAAATCATTTCTCTAACAAATCTTTCAATTGATCCTTTAACTCCTTTAATTTTATTGGGGCTATATAGTATGAAATGATGGACATAGATTGGGCATCGAAGATGAGATATATACCAAGATTAACTTTCTTTTCAGGAGGATCATTGGGTAAATCATCGAGGAATAATCAAAAAACTCATTTCCCATAGGGATTGACTTGAGAGGAAGAGGTTCAAAATTTATATCCCTGGCTCTCATCATGTGATAGATAACCCCATACCAATCAACTTATGAGCTTTAATACACAAAAGAAATTGACTCTTCGGCTCTAAATCACTACCCTTCCACTTAAGAACCGACTCATTTGGAAACTGAAACTTAACCCTATGGGTTGTACAATAAATAGAGGCATACGACACATGAAACTAATCCATACCAAGAATGGCATCAAAATCAACCATATCAAGTTCAACAAGATCACAAGGAATAATTTTATGCAAGATCGATGTTGGAAAACTTTTAGAAACTTTTTTGGCCAAAATTGACTCACTAATGGGAGTACAAACTAAAAAAAGGGGTCTAACGGGATTTTGGGGCACACATCAAATTGAGTGTCTAGAAACGGAGTAAGAAATGACAAATTGGCACCTAGATCAAACAATACATACATATTAAATTGAAATACCTTCAACGTACTAATAAAACACTATGAGTCACCTTCATTTCTTGCCTAGCAGGAAGGGAATAAAATTGGTTATTGTATTGTGCACCACTTCATTGAGCTCTTTGTTGACCTTAAACTTCTAAAGTAACCTATCCTTGGGGAATACCTTCCTTACTCTTAATTGTAACACTTGGATGATCAAAAAGATTGTATCCCATCTTACCACTTCCATAGAAGGCACCAAAACCCATCAAG
The DNA here is from genome assembly GCA_025774065.1 of Solanum ossicruentum. Classification (NCBI taxonomy): domain Eukaryota; kingdom Viridiplantae; phylum Streptophyta; class Magnoliopsida; order Solanales; family Solanaceae; genus Solanum; species Solanum ossicruentum. Next base: position 7,929,786 of record JAOTQR010000092.1, read on the forward strand.
CACCTTCCCCCATGGTTCTTACCACATATAGCGCATTTAGGATAAGTTTGTCCACCACCACTTTGAACCTTAGGGTATGGAACCCTATCTTTATCAAACTATGGATTTCAAGATTGAGATGACCCTTGGCCTTTGAACTTTTTTCCTTGTTAAAAGCGGGCATTTCTGCCACCCAATATTACATTAGAGAACCCACCTTTAAAACAAGCTCTTTTGGACTCTCTCACCCTTCTTTATTTGAGCTTCTCACTCAATTTTCTCTCCATAAATCATGAGCTAAGAAATATCCATCTCCTTCAAAAACATAGTGGTTTGGTATTCCTTTACAACTAAGTCGGACACCCCTAATATGAACTTACTCATCTACCATGGGGATTAACAACCAAGAAGGAAGAATATTTGGATAGCTTGGTGAACATTAGGGCACACTCCCTCACACTCATGTTACCTTGCTTAAGATTGATGAACTAGATCATTTTGAATTCCCTTATTTTAAGAAGGCAGAAACGATTAAGAAATGTGTCTTTGAAACTTCCATCTGATAAGACCATCATAAACTCTTTTGGACTTCTATTAATCATAACATATTTGAGCACTCCCTTAAGTTGGTAGGGCACCAGCTCCACTTTTTCCTCTGAAGAGACTCCCATTATGGCCAATACTTTATAAACTTCATCGCTAAACTCTTGAGGATCTTTCTCCATCTTTGACTTATTGAATTTAAGAGGGTTCATTCTAGCAAATTTCTTGTCATGTCATTTGGGTTGACTATTGAACATGTTATATTTATGAAGTTGATGAATAGTGTATATTAGCCGTATTTTGGATTTCTTTTCAGATTATATTCATCGATGATATCTTGGTCTCCAAGACTGAGGCCAATCATGTCAAAAATTTGAGAATTATGCTTCAGAGGCTCGGGGAGGAGATCTTGTATACTAAGTTCTCCAAGTGTGAGTTTTGGCTGAGTTTATGTCACGACCCAAACTAGGGCTTAGACGTGACACGGCGAATGGGGAACCCGAAGGAACCCCAAACAACCCTCTTAGCATATCATACACATATTCTTGGTCACGAAAACAAAATAGAATAATATAAGAAACATAAACAAGGGAAATTGGGGCTAAGGAATAGAGTTGAACACTTGAATAACATAGATAAGTCAAAGCTCAAGCAATTACATAACTTGTCCAACAACACCTTTAGACATAGAACTTAGCGGGGGCTAAGACAAGCAACCGGGCTCACCATCATAGTCACATGCATACAATAGAGGAAGAAAAGTCTTATCATAACATAAGAATAAATGGTATCATCTTTGGAGTTGAGGACTCAGAAAACTTGCTTGAAAAAATATCACTATCCACGCGAAGGAGGATGATGACCAAATGGAGCTTCGGTTCCTACATAGTAACATCATGTAGGTATAAAGTATGTGTTAGTACATTTGCATGTACTAAGTATGTAGGATACAATGCAACAAGAGATAGGCTACATAATTGAAATATAGAAACATAGGCAATGGATAACATACTAACAATATGACATGTATGAATGATGCTTGGAGTATAATCATGCTTATATAGAACATATTACATATGTAGGAAGAGGCCATCATTTAGCTAATGGGTTTACCACCTCCCATCCTAGGTAATTGAGGTATCAACCCCTCAATTTGGTTATTAAATATACACCCACATCTAAGGTGATTGAGGTATCAATCCCTCAATTTGGTTAATGAGGTATCAACTCCTCAATTTGGTTAATGAGGTATCAACCCCCTCAATTTGGTTAATAAGGTATTAATCCCCTCAATTTTGTTAATGAGGTATCAATCCCCTCAATTTGGTTAATGAGGTATCAATTCCCTCAATTTGGTTAATGAGGTATCAACCCCCTCAATTTGGTTAATGAGGTATCAACCCCCTCAATTTGGCTATTGAGTTATCAACCCCTCAATTTGGTCAATGAGGTATTAACCCCTCAATTTGGTTAATGAACATTATCCCTTCCATCATAGTGGTCAAGGTGTAACACCCCTCACCAAGGCATGGCCATCTTAGAATAATATAGATATTTCCCATGAACATAACCCATATAAGCATTCCTTTCACCATCATAAAGTCATTCAACTCATAATATGCATTGGACCTTCAATAACTCAAGAAATCATAACCGGACATTTTATCATACACTTGGTGGGTGTGTAATGCTAGTGTATAACCATACAAATCAAGAGCCAAATTATACAAGAAAATCCAATGTAAAACCATTCACCAATACTTGGTAATACCATTATGCAATATACATCAAAACCTTTCATCAAATATCAAGATAGATCCAAGATTCATATCTCAAAACATGCTTAAACAGTAACACTTTCATAAAATCCCAACATAGTCCATAGTCAAATTCATAATAAGTAAGACCCATAAGTAAATCAACTTGGATCCATGCAATTTATGTAAAAAGGAATCTTGGGCACCATGGGTGAAAGGACCCAATGGTTGAAAATCATATACCTTGACTTTAGATAATTCCTTGAAGAAGATTTGAATGGAAACTTGAAGCTTGGATGTATTCCTTAAGATTCGGAAGAGATTTGGACACTTGATTTTGAGTGAAATAATAGTCTAAGTGTTTGAGAGGATTTTGGAGAATGTCTTGAATGATATGAAGGTGAAATATGCTAAGTATAGATATTTTCCCATATGGGAAGAATTAGACCCAAGACCCAAAAGCCTTAGGCTGAAATGAATAAACTGCACAAAATTGCAGTGAGGCGTGTCCTTAGCGCGTCAAGCCAGGGGCGCGAAAACCTTACTGAAATTTGATTTTTTGGGAAATTGAAATTATGATTCGTTTGCTATAAAATTGAGGTTAGACATATTTTCCATTCAAATTTACCCCCTGAGCAGGAATATGAAGTCAGACTTTCGATATCACGTACGAATTTTGAGATATATGGAAATTACAATTTTGAGCACTTCCAAGTCACATTTTCGTGCACTTTTGGGGTAGTTTCAATATCTCCCCCTTGGGAAAATTCATCCTCAAATGTCAAAGAAGCATATTTAAGAAGAGTAATCATTAAGAAATTAGCCCCAACAAGAATACAACAACACATTTAAAACACCATTTTCAAAATCTCGACATAAGTATCAAAATCATCATGAACTTGTTAACATAAACATGAATGCATGCAAATGGCATAGGGCTAAAACATAAGATTGGAATCATAAAACAAAAGGTCTTGATATGTCAGTACAAGCATGAATAGAATGAAAGAAGTACGGATATTGCTTTTCCATGCCCGCTCCAGCTCCCCGAGAGACCATAAACTTGACGATTCTTCCAAAGGGCCTTGATGAACACATCCTTATTAATCAACTTTTTCCATTCATGCATCCAATATCTCCACCGAGATCTCCTCCTAAGCCAACTTATCCTCCACCCATAACCGCAAAGAATCTTATAGCACCAGAGCCACCAATAAATCCCCTCAATCTAGAAGCAAGAAGTACTGGACAAACCATATCCATATCCACGGGCAAATTCCCATTCATATGCAACCTTACCAATCCTCCTCTACACTCTATAAGGACTCACAATCCCAAAACTCAATTGTCAACCTTATCTACACATAGTCCACTTGGTGCCCCACCATCTCCCCCTTGGGAGATAACCTCCATCCTACCATCTTTTTACTCAAAACTTCCGACTCTAATAAGGCTGAATCAAGGCCTTGCTTAAACTAGACCTCTTCAACCAAAGAAGATTTGGAACCACCAAGAACACTATACTACCATTCTCAACTTCCTTTAACTAACTCCTAATCTATCTAACTGATGGACCTTCTCTAGTTACCCTTTGTCACTATCATCAATATATGTTAGGCTACCCATAGGCATCCTACCTAGTGCATTGACCATAACATTAGCCTTACTGGGGGAAATAATACACACTCCTATCCTAATCCTTAAGGAATCTTAGCCACCTTCTTGTTATCCTCAATTCACACTATCATATTTAGCAAACAATCTCTAATCTCCCAAGACTTATAACACTACCCACAAATGACTCACAAACTCTAAATAAATCAATACTCAACCACTAGAGGACACCTCCAACATGTCAAGGTAGGGTTTTAAGACCCTATTCATGAAACCCATAAACATAGTTGGTGCATAAGTCAACCAAACAACTCCACCAATACTCAAAATGCTCACTCCTAGTCCGAAAAGAAACTTAGGGGTATTACCTACCCTCATCCTCACTTGGGTACAAAACCTGAACCAAAGATCAATCTTAGAGAAGTGACTTACCCATTGTAGTAGACCAAATAGATTCACCATCCTTAACCATCATATTACAACCTTATGGATTTTGCACTCATTGAAAGCATACTATGCAAATAGCAAAACCACCCTAAGACCTCTAACCCGTCAAGCTAAGTTCAACCAATATCACAAGATAAGACTCTATGCAATAACCCCTATAGATTTTCTAGCCACAATAGACTCACATAACCATTTGTGACACATATAAATCGTACTAGCCACAAAAAGGAATAATGAAAGGAATAGGGACCATCGGAGCCATCAAAGCATGCACAACAAAATCAAGAAGAAACTTCAACTTCTCGATAGCATCAGCGGGCACCTCATCCCCTCCTTACCTTCTTTGAAGAGCATAGAACTGATTGTGCCTTGGAGCACTACCTTGAGGACGAAAATCTTCACCCTTGCCTTGATTACGAGGACAATCTTTTCTCTTATGCCCCTTTTCACCACAATGGAAACAAGCATTGGTGTCCCTCAAACATAGGCCTCTATAAAGCTTACCACATGTTGGACACATAGCATCACCTCTACATTTGGGACTTTCGAACTTTCCTTTAAAATGGGCCCTCTTGGCCTCTTCTCTTTCTCATCTTTTCCTCCTCTAATCATTTGGCGTAGGTTATAAAGCGAGATAAGTCCATGTCATTAATTAAAATAGTGGTCTAGCATTCCTCACTCACCAAATCAGATACACCCATCATGAACTTGTTCATTCTAGACCTTGGGTCGGCAACCAATTGTGGAGCGCATTTTCAAAATTGGTTGAACTTGAGGGCATACTCCCTCATACTCATAGATCTTGCTTCAAATTCATGAACTTAATCATCTTGGCCTCCCTAAGCTCAAGAGGGAAGAATCGATTAAGAAAAGTCACCTTAAACTCCTCCCGTAGTATCATATTATTGTTCCCCTTCTCCTCTTTCTATTGAGTAAAACATATTTAGGTCACCCCTTGATTTGGTATGCCAACAACTCCGATTTCTTATTTGACCTAACAACCATGATAGCCAACACTTTGTACACCTCATCCATAAACTCTTAGGGGTCCTCATCCACCTTAGACCCATAGAACTCTGGTGGGTTCATCCTCATAAAGTCCCTCACTCAAGATGTCGAGGTAGGAATATGAGGAGCTTGGGCCCCTTGATTGGTTTGACTAACCACAGCATGAACTAACATGGTAAGCGCATATCAAAATTCTTCATGAGTAGGTTGTTCTTCGAGAAAGGGGGCTCTTCTTCCTCTCGTGTTAGGCATGATCTAGCATAGCAAAGAACAATCGTTAGGAGGGAAAAACCTTACCTCAACTCTATAGCACGACATTGACCATGAAGAAGGGAAACATTTCCTAAAACATTTCATAGCCTCTTGCTCATAGTGGTGCACAACACAACCCTAAAAAAGACTCTAATCAACGCAGTGTGTTGGACCTCAAGGACTTAACAACCTAGTGCTCTGATACTAAGTTTTTCACAACATAAACCAAGGCCTAGACGTGATACGGTGAACGGAGAACCTGAAGGAATCCTAAACAAGCCTCTTAGCATATCATACACACATCTTTGGTCGCAGAAGCAAAATAGAACATAAGAAACATAAATAAGGGAAATTGGGGATAAAGAATAGAGTTAAGCACTTGAATAACATAGATAAGTCAAAGCTCAAGCAATTACATAACTTGTCCAACAACACCTCTAGATATAGAACTTAGCGGGGACCAAGACAAGCAACCGGACTCACCCTCATAGTCATAAGCATATAATAGAAAAAGGAAAGTCTTAGCATAACATAAGAATAAATGACATCGTCCTCGGAGTTGAGGACTTACCAAACTAGCTTGAATAGATATCACTAGCCACGCGGAGGCAGAAGATGACAAAATGGAGCTTCGGTTCCTACATGGTAACATCATGTAGGCATAGAGTATGTGTCAGTACGTTTTAATATACTAAGCATGTAGGATGCAATACAACAAGAGATTGGCAATATAATCAAAATGCATAAACATAGACAACGGATAGCATACCAACAATATGGCATGTATGAATGATGCTTGGAGTAAAATCATGCTTACATAGAACATATTACGTATGTAGGAAGAGGACATTATTTAGCTAATAAGTTTACCACCTCCCATCCTAGGTGTCATGTGGCTGGACTTATATCCAACTAACCGTGCGGCCTAGCAAACTTTTACCGCTCAAGTTGCTAGTCAACCTAACTCCTGAAGCTTAGCAGAACTTAGAAAGACTAAAATTAAGAAACTTTACGAAGGAACTTGGAACTTGGAGGAACAAAGAAAGAAATTTGTATTAGAACTCTTGAAAGCTTTGCAAGACTTGATTGCTTTGTTGCTTGCTTGATGCCTAAAATGACAAGCCTAAGAGGTATGTATACTAGCCCCTTCTCTAAATGGATGGCTAGGATCATTTTGATCCAATGGATAAAATTTCTAGCCTAGAATCTTCCTAAGTAAATATCTTAGATATTTACATATCAAGACTTTCCTAGAATCTTCTAGAAGCTCCCGTGGCCTTCTTGCAAGATCTACATGTCTCCAGGGAATTCTAGAGAATTTCGGAGTCTTCCAGACTGTTCTAGAGAACTCCATGCATCCCTACAACCTTCTACACTGTTCTAAATAACTCCACATGTCTCTATAACCTTTTAGACTTCTCTACAGAATTCCACTCATCTCTAGAACCTTCAGGACTATTCTAGAGAACTTATCTAGAACCTTGTAGACTTCTCTAGAGAATTCCACATATCTCTAAAGCCTTCTACATATCTCTAGAGAATCCCACAATTTTCCATATTATGGTGGATGCATCTAGATGATTCCAGGAAGTACCTTGGACGAATTTAAGCGGTACGTCACATTCTCCCCCACTCAATCTGGCACCATCCTCAGCAGCAATGTTGTAGTAGAAACTTCTTGTCTTCCACCTTCGGACTATTGCACCTCCTTGTGTCGTCCCCTTAGGGCCTTTTCTGGAGTTTTCTATATCTCCATGCTTGAGGCATACTACTGTAGCTTCTCCTCTCTCGACGTCCTTTGATGTCTCCTCTTCTGACGTCTTCCCTTCTTGACGGGCGTGGAACATGATAGTGGCGGCTTATCCTGGAACCCCTCCACAAGCCGCATGGCCAAAAAGCACACTTGTCCTTCTGACTTGGGCTCCTATATCGAAGGCACAATGTAGGATCCTCCCTGTTCAAAAATCATGAGTTTTTGGAGGTAAGGGTCAATCACCGCATGATATGTCCTGAAAAATTCCTGCCCAAGGACGATATCAAAGAGATCTATTGGGGCAACATAGAAGTTGGTCTTGCCATGCCACCCTCCTACTGCTATTTTGACGCACTAAACTATGCCACACACAAGAGTCGTTGGCACATTGATCGTCCTAAGTTGCACATTGCTGGAATCATTTTCATCCCCAACTTGGTTGCCGCAGACTTAGTCACAACATTCATCTCTACGCCTGTGTCGACCAAGGCTCGAGTATGTCGCCTATTGATCGTCATGTCCACATATTGAAGCTGGCAACTTTTTGGCTCCAGAGGCGTCCTGGGGTCTGGCACTGCCGTAGGCGGCGTGGTACCTGCCCTAGCTCCATTTTTTGTTCCACCTCTCTCTTTGGTGGTAACCTATTTGGAAGCTCGGTCGGTCTTTCTGGTTGCCACGAGATTGCTCTGCACATCCTTATCATGTCAGCCCGTGTCATGCCCTAATCTTCCCCTGATTCAGGTCTTTCTGCTCGCGCTCCTCGATTAGGGTCAAAAGTTTGCTCCTTTTGGGGAAATCCCTCGCCCTGTGTGGTCCATCACAAAAGAAGCCGTTGATCGAGGGCCTCGGCTTGGCCTAGTGCTCCTTGAATCCCTTCGCCCTCTCCGTTGCTTCCTTGCCTCGATGTGGGTCTCCCCCATTATTCCCGTTGTCGCCCTTGTCCTTGCGTTTAGGCTTCTCTATTTTCCTAATCTTAATAAGGGACTCAGCAATGAAAATAGCAGTGGTCAAGTCTTGAGCCCCCCGTCTCTGGATCTCAAGTCTTGCCCACAGTTGCAGTCCATCCATGAAGGCAAAGAAAGCCTCCTTAGGATAGTTTGGGATCTCAAGAAGTACCTTGGTAAACTCCTTCACATACTCCCGTATTCTCCCTTCGTGCTGTAAACGTCTCAGTCTTCTGCGAGCCTCCTTTTCAAAGTTTCTTGGGTAGAAATGCTTCTTGAGCTCTGCCTTGAATTCTGCCCAAGTGTAGATAGAGCAGGTGCCTTTCTTTATGTCACCTTGTCTCCTCCTACACCACATCATCGCGATGTCCTCAAGGTAGAGACTTACCATATCCACCTTTATGGCTTCATCTGTCATGGCCAGCACCCTAAAGTATTGCTCCATGCTCCAGATGAAGTTGTCCAGCTCCTTTGCATTTCTAGACCCTTTGAAAGACTTGGGTCTCGGGACATCTAACCTGGAAGGAGCAATCCTCTTGGGTCTCGGGACATCTAACCTGGAAGGAGCAGTCCTTACCTCGGACGTACTCGCACTCCCTTAGGCAAGAGCCCTTTTGCACAAGCTAAGCTCTTTCTTAGTGCTCTCCAGCTCATGCAAAAGCCTCCCCAGCTCTTCCCGCGGTGAAGAAATCTCTGCCTTGTGCGCCTCCTTCACAGTGTCAAGACATTGGGACAAGATTCGATTCATGGCAGACTATATCTCCTCTTACAATCCGCCTAAGCCTTGTTCGACCTCTTCGAACTTCTGATCGCCCTCCTCAAATTTTTCCTGTCCATCAGCCATAGCCAATTCTAGCCTGGCTAGCCATTTCTCTCTCTTCCCTGTGGGCTCCCTAGAGCGCCCCCTCTAGCTCTTGCATTTCTCCTTGGCAATTTGGGTGATCTCAATGCCGCCTTCCATTCTTTCTTGATGTCCAATGGTCTACAAACCTGTAGCTCTAATACCAACTATCACATGGTTGTATTTATATCCAACTAACCGTGTGGCATAGAAAACTTTTATTGCTCAAGTTGCTAGTCAACCTAACTCCCGAAGCTTAGCAGAACTTAGAAATACTAAACTTAAGAAGCTTTACGAAGGAACTTGGAACTTGGAGGAACAAAGAAAGAACTTTGTATTAGAACTCTTGAAAGCTTTACAAGACTTGATTGTTTTGTTGATTGCTTGATGCCTAAAATGACAAACCTAAGAGGTATTTATACTAGCCCCTTCTCTAAATGGACGGCTAGGATCATTTTGATCTAATGGCTACAATTGCTAGCCTATAATCTTCCTAAGTAAATATCTTAGATATTTACATGTCAAGACTTTCCTGAAGTTTTCTAGAAGCTCCCATGGCCTTCTCCAAAATCTACATGTCTCCAGGAAATTCTAGAGAATTTCAGAGTCTTCCAGACTGTTCTAGAGAACTCCATGCGTCCCTAGAACCTTCTAGACTATTCTAGAGAACTCCACATGTATCTAAAACTTTCAAGACTTCTCTAGATAATTTCACACATCTCTAGAACCTTCTAGACTATTCTAGAGAACTCCACACGTATCTAGAACCTTGTAGACTTCTCTAGAGAATTCCACATATATCTAGAGCCTTCTACATATCTCTAGAGAATCCCACATTTTTCAATATTATGGTGGATGCATGTAGATGATTCCGGGCAGTACCCTGGATGAATTTAAGCGGTACATCACATTCTCCCCCACTCAATCTGGCATCGTCCTCGGTGCAATGTTGCAGTAGAAACTTCCTGTCTTCCACCTTCGGATTGTCGCACCTCTTCGTGCCATCCCCTTGGGGCCTTTTCTGGAGTTCGCTCCGTCTTCATGCCCGAGGCATACTACTGCAGCTTCTCCTCTCTTGAGTTCCATCGACGTCTCCTCTTCTGACGTCTTCCCTTCTTGACGGGCATGGAACATGATAGTGGCGGCTTATCCTAGAACCCCTCCACAAGCCGCATGGCTGACAACCGCACTTGTCCCCCTAACTTGGGCTCCTGTATCAAAGGCACCATCTAGGATCCTCCCTGCTCAAAAATCGTGAGTTTTTAGAGGTAAGGGTCAATCACCGCATGATACATCCTGAAAAATTCCTGCCCAAGGACAATATCAAAGAGATCTATTGGGGCAACATGGAAGTTGGTCTTGCCATGCCACCCTCCTAGTGCTATTTTGACTCCCTGAACTACGCCGCACACAGGAGTCGTTGGCGCATTGATCGTCCTAAGTTGCGCATTGCTGGGATCATATTTCAGCCCTAACTTGGCTATCGCAAACTTAGTCACAACGTTCGTCTTTGCGCCTGTGTTGACCAAGGCTCAAGCATGTCGCCCATTGATCGTCATGTCCACATATTGAAGCTGGCAGTTTTTCGATTCCGAAGGCGCCCTGTGGTCTGGCACTACTGTAGGCGATGTGGTAGATCGCTCCGCACAGCCTCATCATGCCAACCCGTGATGTGCCCGAATCTTCCCCTAATTCGGTGCCTTTTGCTTGCGCTCCTTGATTAGGGTCGAGAGTTTGCTCTATTTGGGGAAATCCCTCGCCCTATGTGGTTCATAACAAAAGAAGCAGCTGATCGGGGGCCTCGGTTTGGCCTGGTACTCCTTGAATCCCTTCGCCCTCTCCGTTGCTTCCTTGCCTCAATGTGGGTCTCCCCCACTATTCCCGTTGTCGCCCTTGTCCTTGGGTTTAGGTTTCTCTATTTTTCTAAACTCAATAAGGGACTTGGCAATGGAAATAGCAGTGGTCAAGTCTTGAGCCCCCCATCTCTGGACCTCAAGTCTTGCCCACTGTTGTAGTCCATCCATGAAGGCAAAGAAAGCTGCCTTATCAGGATAGTTTGGGATCTCAAGAAGTACCTCAGTAAACTCCTTTATGTACTCTCATATGGTCCCTTCGTGCTGTAGATGCCTCAGTCTGCCGTGAGTCGCCTCTTCAACGTTACTTGGGTAAAATTGCTTCATGAGCTCTGCTTTGAATTCTACCCAAGTGTTGATAGAGCAGGTGCCTTTCTCTATGTCACCTTGTCTCCTCCTCCACCACATCATCGCGATGACCTCAAGGTAAAGACTTGTCATATCCACCTTTATGGCTTCATCTGTCGTAGCCAGCACCCTAAAGTATTGCTCCATGCTCCAGATGAAGTTGTCCAGCTCCTTCACATTTCTAGACCCTTTGAAAGACTTGGGTCTCGGAACATCTAACCTGGAAGGAGCAGTACTTACCTCGGACATACTCGCACTCCCTTTGGCAAGAGCCCCTTTGCACAAGCTAAGCTCTTCCTTAGTGCTCTCCAGCTCGTGCAAAAGCCTCCCCAACTTTTCTCGCAATCAAGAAATCTCTATGTTGTGCGCCTCCTTCACAGTGTCGAGACATTGGGATAAGATTCGATTCATGGCGAATTTCATCTCCTCTCGTAATCCGTCTAAGCCATGTTCGACCTCTTCGAACTTCTGATCGCCCTCCTCAAATTTTTCCTGCCCATCGGCCATAGCCAATTCCATCTTGGCTAGCCTTTTCTCTATCTCCCCTGTGGGCTCCCTGGAGCGCCCCCTCTAGTTCTTGGATTTCTCCTTGGCAATTTGGGTGATCTCAATGCCGCCTTCCATCCCTTTTTGATGTTCCGACGGTCTACGAACCTGTAGCTCTGATACTAACTATCACGTGGCTGAATTTATATCCAACTAACCATGAGGCCTAGCAAACTTTTACCGCTCAAGTTGCTAGTCAACCTAACTTTCGAAGCTTAGCAGAACTTAGAAAGACTAAGCTTAAGAAACTTTACGAAGGAACTTGGAACTTGGAGGAACAAAGAAAGAACTTTGTATTAGAACTCTTGAAAGCTTTACAAGACTTGATTGCTTTGTTGCTTGCTTGATGCCTAAAATGACAAGCCTAAGGGGTATTTATACTAGCCCCTTATCTAAATGGACGGTTAGGATCATTTTGATCCAATGGCTAAAATTACGAGCCTAGAATCTTGCTAAGTAAATATCTTAGATATTCACATGTCAAGACTTTCCTAGAGTTTTCTAGAAGCTCCCATGGCCTTCTTGCAAGATCTACATGTCTCCAGTGAATTCTAGAGAATTTTGGAGTCTTCCAAATTGTTCTAGAGAACTGCACGCGTCCCTAGAATCTTCTAGACTATTCTAGAGAACTCCACACGTCTCTAGAATCTTCTAGACTTCTCTAGAGAACTCCACACATCGCTAGAACCTTCCAGACTATTCTAGGGAACTCCACACGTATCTAGAACCTTGCAAACTTCTCTAGAGAATTCCACACATCTCTAGAGCCTTCTACATATCTCTAGAGAATCCCACAGTTTTCCATATTATGGTGGATGCATCTAGATGATTCTGGGCAGTACTTTGGATGAATTTAAGTCGTACGTCACATAGGTGATTGAGGTATCAACCCCTCAATTTGGTTATTAAATATATCACCCACATCTAAGGTGATTGAGGTATCCTCAATTTGGTTAATGAAGTATCAACCCCTCAATTTGGTTAATGAACATCATCCCTTCCATCATAGTGGTCAAGGTGTAGCACCCGCTCACCAAGGCATGGCCATCTAAGAATAATATAGATACTTCCCATAAACATAACTCATATATATATTCCTTTCGTCATCATAAAGTCATTCAACTCATAAGACATACAGTGAACCTCAACAACTCAAGAAATCATAACCAAACATTTTATCATACATTTGGTGGGTGTGTAGTACTAGTGTATAACCATACAAATCAAGAGTGAATTCATGCAAGATAATTTAATGTAAAGCCACCCACCAATTCTTGGTAATACCATCATACAATATACATCAAAACCCTTCATTAAATCTTAAGATAGATCCAAGATTCATAGCTCAAAACATGCTTAAACAGTCTCACTTTCACAAAACCCAAACATAGTTCATAGTTAAATTCATAATAAGTAAGACTCATAAGTAAATCAACTTGGATTCATGCAATTTATGTAAAAAAAAAAAAAAAAAAAAAAAAAAAAAAAAAAAAAAAAAGAAAAAAAAAAAATTTAAAAAAAAAAAAAAAAAAAAAAAAAAAAAAAAAAAAAAAAGAAGCTTAGGCACCATGGGTGAAAGAACCCAATGGTTGAAACCCACATACCTTAACTTTGGAGAATTCCTTGAAGAAGATTTGAATGGAAACTTGAAGCTTGGATGAATTTCTTAAGGTCCAGACGAGATTTGGACACTTGATTTTGAGTGAAATAATAGTCTAAGTGTTTGAGAGGGTGTTGGGAAATGTCTTGAATGATATGAAGGTGAAATATGGCTAAGTATAGGTATTTTCCCATATGAGAAGTCTTAGGCCCATGACCCAAAAGCCTTGGGATAAAATGAAAAAACTACACAAACTTACACTGAGGCGCGCCCTTGACGCGTCATGCCAGTGGCGCAAAAACCTCATTGGAATTCGATTTTTTGGGAAACTGAAATTGTGATTTGTTTGCTTTAAAATTGAGGTTAGACTCGTTCCCTACTCAATTTTTGCCCCCTAAACAAGAATATGAAATCAGATTTTTGATATGACACACAGATTTTGAGATATATGAAAATTACAATTCCGAACACTTCCGAGGCATATTTTCAGGCACTTTTTGGGGTCATTTCAGTTTAGTAGTATTTTGGGGGCATATGTTGTCCAAGGAGGGTATCAAGGTTGACCTAGAGAAGATTGACGTAGTTAGCAAGTAGATTAGACCTACTTCAACCATCGAGAACCATAGCTTTGTGCATTTGGCTAGTTATTATCAGTGCTTTGTATAGGGCTTCTCTACCATAGCAGCTCTGTAGACTAGGCTCACTAAAGAAATATAGCCTTTTTTTGGTCGAAAGAGTGTGAGAAGAGCTTCCAAGAGCTCAAGGACTTGTTGACTACCGTGCTCGTCTTAACCTTGCCTAGGAAGGGAATTGACTTCACTATAAATTATGACGCATCGGGTGTTAGTCTGGAAGGTGTGTTGATACAGAAGGGAAAAGTGATTGCCTATGTCTCAAGGCAATTGAAGAACTAAAAAGGAATTATCCTACCCATGATTTAAAGTTAGCGATAGTAGTTTTTGTCTTGAAGTTGTAGCGGTACTATCTATATGGGGTTCATTACGAGATGTTTATTGATCAGTACATCCTATATTATATATTTAATCAGAATGACTTGAATTTGAGACAGAAGATATGGATTGAACTTCTAAAAGATTATGATTTGACTATTCTAAACCATCCTATGAAAGCCAAAGTGGTGGCTAATGCTTTGAGTAGAAAAACATCTAGCATGGGCAGCCTTGCAACCAGTCACATAGAGGAGTGACCCTTGGCTAGAGATGTACAAAGATTGGACAATGGGTTAGTAAGGCTTCAGCTTGTTGATGCAGGTAGCGTGCTAGCTTTCTTAAAGGCTCAATCATCTTTGATGAATCTGATTCGTGAGTGTTAATTTGAAGATGAAAGGCTGTGTCTCATTCGAGACAAAGTGACTAGGGGTGAGGCCGAGGAGATCGTACTTGATATCGATGGGGTTTGAGAGATTGGGAGCTAAATTTGTGTGCCTAAGGTTGGTGACTTGATCAGGTTGATATTTGAGAAGGCTTATTATGCTAGATATTCCATTCACCTCGAAGCAGCGAAGATGTACCATGACTTGAGCCAACATTACTGGTGTTGTGGTATTAAGAACGGTATAATTAATTTTATGTCCAAATATTTGGCCTAAAAAATAGATCAAGTGTGAGCATCAAGGGCTAGGGGTGAGTTCTAAAGGATACCCATTCCTACTAGGAAATGGAAGTGGGTCACGATGGATTTCATAGTTGGTTTATCCACTATTATAGGTAGGTTTGACTTTATCTAGGTTATTATGGAACACTTGACCAAGTCTACATGCTTCGTTCCATTCAAACTCTAGTTCACAATGGAGAAGTTGGCTTAGTTATATATCAGCCAAATCGTGAGGCTTCATGGTATACCAGTTTCTATAGTGTTAAACCAAGCTTCTTTATTCACTTCCACTTTTAGGAGGCCCTACAACATAGTTTGGGGACCCAGTTAGACTTGAGAATAGCATTTATCCTCAAATAGACAGGGATGTGTCATTGACTTGTGTGTTAAATCGAATCAGCATTTGCCTTTGGCAGAGTTTGATTACAATAATAGTTATCATTCTAACATCTTGATGGCTCCTTTTGAGGCCTTGTATGGAAAGAGATTTAGATCGCCCATAAGTTGGTTTGATTCTATTGTGGTGGATAGCCTTGACATGAACTTGCTTTTGCGATGCTATGGAAAAGGTTCACCTTATTCAAAGCCAATTGTTAACATCTTAGAGTCGTCAGAAGAGTTATGCTGACAAACATGTTTGACCCTTGGGGTTCATGGAGGGTGATCGGGTTTGGTTGAGAATATCACTCATGAAGGGTGTCATGAAGTTCGAGAAGAGGGAAAAACCTATTCGTAGGTTTATTGGTCCTTATGAGATTTTGGAGAGAGTGGATGAGGTGGCCTATAGACTTATCTTGCCACCTAGTTTTAATTCTATACATCTAGTATTCCACAATTCTATGCTATGGTGATATATCTTCGATGAGTCTCGTGTGATATCTAGTGACTCGATCGAGTTGGGTCCAAACTTAACTTATAAGGAGGATCCAGTGGCTATTCTAGATAGACAGGTCTAGAAGTTGAGGGCTAAAGCGGATCACTTTGGTAAAAGTTCAGTGGTGACACCAATCTGAGAGAGAGGCTACTTGGGAGACGAAGTCTAATATATAGACCTGCTATCCTCATCTCTTTGAGGCTTCTGGTACGTTCTTTACTTATGTTTGAGGATGAACATGATTAGTGGTTGATGATGTAATGCCCTTGAAGGTTATTTTTTACTTTTTTGGAAAACTAATGATTTTTCCCCTCCCGATAGTTTCTCTGTCATGTTTGAATGATTTTGAAAGTTGATTTTGAAAATCTTGAAAAACTTGAGTTTTTGTTAAAGAAGTGAGTTTTGGAAGCTTAAGTTGTCCAATTTTAAAATTTTGAGACATTTGAAGATTCGAGTATCGAAACAAAGTTCTATCAATTCCCTTAGTTCCAAAATGCGAAAATTGGTTTAGGAGAGTTGTCGGAATCACATTCGGAGTTCTTATGGTGGATTTCAGGTTTGAAGTTGGAATATAGTTACAGTTTGGCTCAAGTTTGACTTTAGTTAACATTTTAAGTTTTGGTGCTCGAATTGAATTTATGATGGTTCCAGTATTTCGGGAGGTGATTTTAGTACTAAAATGAGTTTCGCCATAGTTTTTAGGTATTCCATTGGTATTTTAGCTTTACAAGTAGCTAAAACTAGTTTAGTTTTGACTTATTAGATTTTGGGTCGAGGAGACCTCGGATTATAGTTCTGACAATTCCATTGAGTCCAAAATGTCGACTTTGGAAAGGATGCATATTTGGTTTGTGTTTTTGGGTTCCAAACAAACTACGAGGTTCCACCCCGTGATTTTTCAGTTTTTGGCAATTGTTGATATATGGTGTCATGTTACTCTTCGCATTTGTGACCCTGAGGCTTGCGACCGCAAAGTACACTTAGTTTGTTCTTTGCAATCGCAAAATTTGTCTAGCAATCGTGAAGAGTATTTTGAGTAGTGCTTCATAATCACAAAGTTCCTTGTCGCCATCATGATAAGCAATTCACCTGAAACAGTTTTAATTTTTAAAATTATAGGGATTTCATCATTTTCCCTATTTCCAACATTTTGAGCTCATTTTTGATGAATTTTCAAGAGTTTCATGGAGAATCAATTGGCTAAGTCCTTTTCAATCATTTTCTTCAATTCTCATGGTTAATTCATGTTTTCATTATCAAATTAAGGGTTTTAATTAGAGAAATAAGGGATTTCAGGGATATAATTTTCCAAATCTAAAATAGTGATTGTGGATTCATTTCAACTCCTTTTTCAAAATGGTTTCGCTGTTAGTTTTCTAAAACCTCAAGGATCATTTCATGTCAAAATTTCCAAATTTTCAGTTCATTTTCTGATAGTAAATTTTTGGATGATTTTGTCCTTCTCCCTGAATTGCTTGATTTTGGTGTCGTTAGTTTTGTATTGTGATTGTGAATTCATTTCTAAATAGAGTGTAGTGGATTCGAATTTGATTTGAAAAAGGAAAGCTTTTTCATTGGAGGGATTGATTTACTAAACTGACGTAAGTGAATTCTCACCCTTGTTGAGTTTATTAAACTTAGTATTTCCTTTCATGTAAATCTTGGGAGTTAGTAAATTATTCTAGTGGATATGATTTGGAAAATGAGAAGGTTGAAATAGTGACATGTAGACTTGTTTTATGAATTGATAACTATTATTGTTGATTTGATCTTGTCAATTGATATTGTGAAATGGGGCTTGTGATACTATTATTGATAATGTGAAAGTTTTCATGATGACCTAATTATTGAGCTTTGATTCATGTTACGTGGATTTATCTATTGAATTACTTGATGTAAAATATTGAGCTAAATACTTATGTTGAGATATTGTTAGAATTATGGAATTAAAAGCTTGTGAAATGAGGGTCTGGTGATGAATTGTCCCAAGTGATGATGAAAAGATGTACTTGAGAGACTAAACTATGTTATGATGTAATTATTATGTAATGTGTTGACAAAGACTCAAATGTTGAAAGAACAATGAAAATTATTGATGATCCTTGAATGAATCGGTTATATGAACATCTTGTATGCACTCATGATTATTAAAATGATACTTGCATGATGATCATTGATGATGTGATTCCATCAAGAAAAGAAAAGAAAGAAAAGAAATGGAAAGTCAAAAGGAAATGATTTCGGCTAGAAAAAGGAAAAAAAGTCGAAAGAAAATGATTCCAACTAAGATATAAAAGCAAATGTTGAAGGAAAATAGTTCCAGTAGATACATGATCCATGTGTGACCCCCGTGGGTTTCGATCTGATTATATCAGTGAAGGTATGTCGTAGGACAAACATGCAGCATGAATTACTTGATATTACATTCCTTAAATTTCATACATTCTTCCACTTCATATCATTACTTTCTTGAAGATTGATTTATGAACCAAGTGAGATGTATTGAATGATTTGAATTCTGTATGTTATTGAGATTGGACTACTGAAAGATTGTGATATATGTCGAATGACTTGAGCCTTGTATATCATAAAGGTGGGTTGAGATAGTGTGATATGAGATTGTAACTGTTATATTGCCTATATTGTATATGCTGGCCTTTCGTGTGTGCAGATTTTGTAGTTCAAAGGTATATGGTTGGGATGGGAGGAATGCTTAGTTCCTTATTCTATAGTTATGATTAGGTTTGCTTTTAGGTACCTTGGTACTCACTCTTATTTTACTACACATGTATAGGTTGTGAGCTCTAATAACAGCTAATATTCTTCTTCCTCTCCTTGTTGGACCGAGCTATTGACAACTGAGAGGTAGTTGTTTGTTATTTCAGCTTACCCTCAAGACTGTCAGATATCTTACTAGTTTTGTTCCATTTGAGAGACCAAGACTATTGAGACTTGTATCATTTCTTCTATTTCTGATGTATTAGAGGCTTGTACCTTGTGAAAATCGATTCTTGGATGGTTTTGTAGCTTGGTTTATATATTTATACTTTACAAACTTCTTATTCATAATGTTATCTTGATTTAGCTTTTGCATTATTATGTTTTATGTTGTTGTGATATGTCTAGATTGACTTATCTTGGTGGGTAAAAGACAAATGTCATTACCTTCAAAATTGGTTTATGACAAATCGTCTAGGTCATTTTCTCCGCTCTTTGATCTTTTCAGTATTTATAGCTTTTTTATAGTGATTCCAAGTCATTTATGACTTGTTGGCATTGACAGTTCAATACCTGATCATTTATTTGGTTTTTATATCTATTTATATGTTTTGAAGTTCTTGAAGTTTGAATGATTGACTTTGATTAAAACTCTAGAAAGATAATTGCATAATATAATTTTGACTATTTCATTAACTCTAAAATGGTCATTTTAAATTAGAAGCATGGTCTACTCGATTCGTGAGACTAGAAGCATGTCAAATCATCACTATGAAAAAGGACTTCTTTTATTAAATACAAAAATTTCTCCTTAGTAATTTTATTATCTGTTCATTAGCTTTGAAAAAATTTCAAATTTGTTTGGAGAGAACTCTACCAAATACATCATCAGACATATTCTACAAATGTCACATACAAAAATTTAAGAATAAACACTCCCAATTCCCAATATACACAATCCTATCCCTCCATGTTTTTATAAATTACATGTAAAAGTTCAGAAACGCTTTGTGGGAGGCAAGAAATATAGTAGAATATTTACCGCATGTTTATTCTTTAATTAGTAGTAACAAGCTGATGTGTTTTGACAAAACAAATACCCTTAACCTGTGTTTAACACTCACTTTCTTCTTCATCCTCTTTTTTTCTCCTTTGAATACATTTTCACGCAACTCTCAAAGAAGCCACCTTTTGACATTCATCGTACATCCAGTTGGGCAAGGGAAGATGAAATACAGAAAGGATAAATGTGATCTAATGTATGTAATTCGAGGTCTACTGTTTTTGAGCTGTTGGGTAATGGGAGTAAATGGGTCGATCCATGAGTACAAAAATGAAGCTTTCATTCCTCGTTTCAATTCATTTTTCTTCCATGGTGGTAGTGAAGGTCTTTATGCTTCTAAGGTCCAAGATTCCCCCATTCCCATTTCTGATGACAGCAATAACAATAACAATAAACCCATTAATGGCAAGTCCTTCATCAGGTACCGGAATTCAATTCTACTTTTTGTTTTTTCCAGTTCTACATTGATATATTTCTCTATTTTCTCTAGGCGTGAGTTGTTTCTGAGCCATTTGAAGAAATTATTTTACTCTTGTAAGTTGTAGATGTGGGTGTATTCCTAAATCAAAACTGAATAGGGAACAATGTGATTCTTATTTGTTTTGTAAAGATTTGAGAAGGGTATTGACAACATAGGTGATCGTTTTCGAATGCCATTATACAAAGTGGAGTTAGGTAGATCGATTTATTCTGCAGAATTATGTGCAACCAAACTTTTTTGGTGTACCAGAAAAATTAGAGAAGAAAAAAAAGAGGGGTGGTGGTGAGATTTGACTACATACAATCTGCAGAGTGTTTGTGACGATTAGAAGAGAGAATGCAACAACAACCCAGTGTATCCCACAAGTGGGGTTTGGGGTGGGCGATGTGTAGAAGACTTAACCCTACCTTGTGAAGGCACAAAGGTTGTTTTTGGTAGATCCTCGGCTCGAATTAAACATATCAAAATCAAGAATGTAAAAGTACAATAGTGACGCCAGTGATCCTAACAACACTATAGATGAGAGCACTAGTAACAACAAAATAATAGGATACCCGAGGCAAAGGAAACAACAGGAAGAAATAAAGAGAGAATGCAAAGAGCGGAATGTGGAATACATAAAGTTATGTTTTTTAAGCATTTGGCAGGGTTAAATGTTCTCCATGCAAATTGTTTTCTTAAAGAAATATTTTACATCCCTATCATCATAAGTTAAGGGTAAGGTTTGCGTACACAATACCCTCCCTGGACCCCATCCATGGAATTCTACCGGGTTTATTGTTGTTGTTGAAATTAATTTATGGATCAATTTCAGTTTTGGTTGCATATAAAAGTTGGTGAAACATAATAACCAACAAGTAACATGTAGGATTAGTATCAGGACAGTGTTTTGATGAATATTTATATGATTAAAGATTGACAAAAACTTCTGGGTGGAATAAGTAATATGGACTAGAAGTTCAGATATTTCTAAATAGATAAAAATTTCAATGTGTTCTCTGGAAATAAAATGTTTTTATGTTTGTCCTTGCATGATCAAGTTCTTTTTTATTTTAGTATATTTTTCATCAGCTAATGCATTTATTGGGTATTGATGGTATCTGATTCATAAATAGGATGTCCAAAATATGTGATGAATAATGTCAGTGACTCATGGATGCCGTCCATATTGATTTCAGGTTTGAGTCTATCACATTTAGAAGAACAAAGGAGGCTGCAAATAAGCAAAATGAGATGCAGCAGAGTACTGGAATTGTT
Source organism: Solanum ossicruentum (assembly GCA_025774065.1). Lineage (NCBI taxonomy): Eukaryota > Viridiplantae > Streptophyta > Magnoliopsida > Solanales > Solanaceae > Solanum > Solanum ossicruentum. The sequence goes on from JAOTQR010000092.1 coordinate 7,951,278, forward strand.
GAAGCCATAATACTGGAGGTCAAAGACAGGAATGAAATTGGGGGTTCCTATCTGAATTCTGACGCAATCTGCTGCACCCCTGCTCTTGCCAAAGATGGATCCTGCAAGGTAGGAGAGGTTATAATCCATCAAGATCCGGAGAACCCTGGGTGGCCAAAACGGATTCAGACGTCCTTTGAGGGAAACAGTGAAGAGGCTAATATGGTACTCCATACTGTTCAGATCAACAAGACTGGAATGTATTATCTCTATTTTATGTTTTGCAATCCGGAACTCAAGGGCACATTAATTAGTGGTAGAACTGTTTGGAGAAACCCAGAAGGCTATCTACCTGGGAAGATGGCACCACTAATGACGTTTTACGGTTTGATGTCTCTAGCGTACCTCATTCTTGGTCTCTTGTGGTTTTTACGGTTTGTGCAACATTGGAAGGATATAATACAATTGCACTATCACATTACTGCCGTGATTGGTCTTGGAATGTGTGAAATGGCTCTTTGGTATTTTGAATATGTAAATTTTAATGCTACAGGAAGTAGGCCAATGGGGATCACCATGTGGGCTGTTACCTTCAGTGCTATCAAGAAGACTGTCTCACGTTTACTGCTTCTAGTGGTATCAATGGGTTATGGTGTTGTAAGACCCACACTGGGAGGTATAACCTCAAAGGTACTTCTTCTGGGTGTGGTTTACTTTCTAGCTTCTGAAGCCTTGGAGCTGGTTGAACATTTGGGAAATATCAACGACTTCTCTGGAAAAGCGAGAATCTTTTTGGTGTTACCTGTTGCTTTATTAGATTCCTGCTTCATAGTATGGATATTTTCTTCATTATCCAAAACTTTGGAGAAGCTTCAGGTGATGACAACTTTCCCTCTCCTTATTCTAGCAGTCATAGATTGGTCAAAAAGTACTAATCACTTATTCTAGCAGTCATAGATTGGTCAAAAAGTACTAATCACAAAAATAAGATGGTTGATCGGTTTTCTTAAAAGTCGTCAAATAAAAAAAACAATGGCTGATCATCTATGTACTGTCAGATTTCGTGCTTTCCCAATTTCTCCTATGCTCAGAGGAAAAGATTACATTTTCGTCATAATCTTAATCTTTTTCTCTTTTTTATTGTTTGGTGAGGAGGTAACTGATGCCTTTGAACTCTTGTTGGTAGACATATAGAACTGCAACAATTGAACCAATAATAGGCCATTACACTCTTTTAACTCTTCATAAAACGTAGGAGAAGGTTTACATGATGGTCAACTGTTTTAAGTTGTTATGTAATTTCTGTGACTGGAAATTGTTGTTGATCTTCTTGAATGTGGAAGGACAACAACTCGCACATCCTTGTATGTAAACTGAAAGCTTCCTTTTTTGCCCATATGGACCTCAGACACGAAGAAGCCTGGCCAAGCTTGAACTGTACCGAAAGTTTACCAATTCTCTAGCCGTCTCAGTTCTTCTCTCTGTTGCTTGGATTGGCTATGAGGTATCTTTTATGGCTCTATCCCTTTTTCTTTCCTCAATATTACGAGTCTCCTTGTATCTGGAAGTTTCTCCAAGTTCTTACTGTATTATGTAACAATGCATGTGATATCTTGTGCTGTTGATGATTTCCTTCAATTCACCCTGCATCTCTTCATGTCATTTCTCTGTGTTTGAGTTTTCTTGATTTCTGTAGGAAAGCTAATTTCCTTGTTTATACA
>JAOTQR010000092.1:7954983-7980901 GCA_025774065.1 Solanum ossicruentum
GGTTCTTTTGATATGTATCTCCTAAATTGACAAGTTTTGTCAAAATGAATGAAGCATTTTGCTTGTCCCATCTTTTATTTTTGGGGCGAAAAAGAGCCTTATCTTATAACAGAAAGAAAGTTTGATACAGTTGAAAATAAATACACAAATGGATTGTCATAGGAACTAATTAGCGTAAAATTCTTCCAAGAAGATTTTTGGAAGCAACATCCTTTGCATGAGTAAAGCTCCTGATTCTTCTTCTCCTTTCAACAGATGGAATAAAGTTATTGAAATGAGGAATTAATCTGCTTCTCTTGACTAAATTCTAATAAGATGAAACTTCTATGACCCTGCCAGGGAACAAAGATAATTTAATTTTTCTTTGAGCTCCGTCTGTATAGTTATGGAAAAAAGAACTTATATCACACTGTTATTGTTGGGAGAGATCATCAAGTCAATAATAGTAATCATGAATTTGATGTGCAAATTTATGATTTGAAGCTCCGACATCGTTCTTGTGCCTTTCCAACTCTTCTAAGATTAGGTAAGCCTATAGAAGACCTGTCTTGTTTCTCCAATGTAAGGCTTTGATGAGTTCAGATAGGTTTGTAAAAGTTAATTCTCTGGTCGTAACAGCCTTTGTACTTCGTGAGAGAAAAGGAAGGTTGGAACTTAGAAAATCTGTCTATTCCATTTTTTGGTTTTATATCATGTCATTCTCTCAATGCTGTAATGTAGTCTCTAATTTGTTATCTATTCGCCATTTTTACAGATACGCATATTCAGGGGAGGCTCTTGATGATGAGGAGGAGGGTCTGTCCCTCACAGGTGGTGGTGTTATAGTGGGAGGAGATCTGTCTAAACTGGAAAGGAAGGAGAGGAAGGCATCTATTGCAACAGATCATGTGTTTGGTCTTGGAGAAGTTGTAATTGAGGAGGACAAAAGAGAATGATGATACTTGTTTTGGGTTTGTTCTTTCAACATGTCGTTCATGCAAGGACATAAGAAGTCAGCCCAGATAATATTCGTACCTCCTTTTTTTTCTCTATTTTACGTAGAAAAACAGACCAAAGTATGTGATGGTTGGAAATAGCAAGTTGGACCGGAGAATTGAAACAATGTTGCATGGAAGATTGGCATCTTTCTGAAGCTTCATGTATTGACTAATAGGCAGAGAAGTCCAGCAGGTGAGCTTGGCAGTGAAGTCTAGTTCGTAGGGGCAATCACAATTGTAGGCTGAGTATTTGAAACTTCAAACAATGTGCAGTAGATTAGGCTTCATGCTAATTTAGAGAGGATACAAAAAGATTCTCTGTGATAACCAAATGCTTCAAATTCAAATATGAGTACTTATTTGTTCTGTAATACTTTTCCATTATCAATATCTTTATTTTTCTTTCCCCTTTTAGGCTTGATGTACACTTGTTGGTCTTTGAATCTACTGAGCCTTCTTGATAAACAAAATGATCCTATAATGCTTACTTATTAATTAATAATTATTTTGGGACAATTATTTTTAGTATATCTGACAACTAAAATGGGATGGAGAAAATAATAAATAGAAGGCATAGTAGACTAACCCTTAGAAATAGGTGCTGAAAATGTGGAAAACGGAAAAGCATATGGGATAGCATAAGCCACAAACAATACAACTCCCATAATTGGAGGAAGCTGTGGCTCACCAGGAATGATAACCAATTCAACAATAAGAAGGAAAGAGCCAATGTGAAAAACAATTGTGACAAGGCATTGGAATGTTAATCCAGACTGAAGAAAAGGTTAACCATCCAGGTAATGTGGAAACCTCCAAGTTGAACATTGACGAGGCAATTCCCGGGGCAGGAGGCATTGAGGGAGTTTGGATTGGTGGCGTGAGCAACAAGGTTCCATGGACCACTCCAACTTTGGCAGAACTTCAAGCTCTTCGTGGAGGACTCAAGTGGGCACTAAGCAAAAGACCAACCCCTTTGGAAATTGATACTGACTTCGCTAATTTAATATCAATGCTTAACAACTCTATGATAATTTAATTCATGATTGCAATTTCTTGATGTAGGAGCTGGGAGCTCCAAAGATGGTGTACGTTTACAGGGAACAAATAGAGCCAAAATAGGTGCATGGGTGGAGGTTTTTGGTGACTCATACTTTTTGAAAGTTCCGCCAATGTGTATTTGGAACTATTTTTGCTAGTCAACTGTTTGGTCCGAGAGCCGGGGTGTGGCCAGACTATTTCCAACTGACAAACACTAGCCCCGGTAGAAAGGGCTATTTTACGTTAATTAATTAATGCACTATCCTTTCTACCAAAAAAACAAAAAATCCGGTTATGAGAAATAGCATTCTGTTTTTTTAGATTTTAATTTCTAGTGTCAACTCTACGACCTAGGTGTTGGCACGCCAATTAGATGGGCACTGTCATCCAAAAATCTTTGTTCGACCCAACGTCATTCACACGTCTTATAAATTTTTCACAAATTCAACTTTTTGTTTTATGTTTCCTTTTGGTGTAGCAAAAGAAAGAGGAAATCCATTTGGCAAGGTATGTCTATTTGTTCTTTGCTTGATTTTCATTTTGATCGTAAAGATTTCATATTTATTCAGTAGAAAGAAGAAGATGGGTCAGCACGAATGTGCCAGTCCATATGATGATCCCTTTCTGGCGTGTTGTTGCTGCCCTTGTTTGCTAGTCCCCTCTTAAGTTTATCTTTGTGGCCTGTTACCCTCTTCTAAGCTGTTTCGGATGGGATCAACATACACACCACCATTTCTTATAAATCCCTATGTTTGTGCTCTAGCAAGACAAACTTGTCACTTTTTGTTTTTTCAATTTCAGATGATTGTTAAGTATTTCAATTTGGTTGTTGCTTGTTCACTTTGATTGTAAAGGGATGTAGAATTTTTTTCAACTATAATCTTGTTTTCTTGAAACTTGGTTCTTTTGAATGAGTGAAAGAAATTCCAATTTGAATTTTGGATCACCCAACCCTCTTTGATTATTTTTTAAGTAGGGACGTTCCAAGGGTAGTTGCACAGACGTTTTACTTATATGGAAAAATTCATTGAATGTATAAGAAATATTTATTTGAAATCAAGTGACAAAAATTGAAGTTGTTACGCTAAGTTGTCCTTCCTAATTCACGCTAGAATCCCCTTGGACACTTTAATTTGTACTGACTTTTTAAAATAATTTAAGATCTTTATAGAATTCATACACTTTAAATCTTGGATTCTGTTAATTCATATTTCTTTTTTTACGGAATGAGTTGGAAATCAATCCATGAATATAAACTTAAGCCCTCTGAGTCTGGCGCTAATGATGAGTGTGGATCTCCAGCTCCCCTAGGATTTGTAAAGAAGAGAGATGTAATGCTATGATGTGATGAATAACTAAGAAATACAATTGTCTAAATGCCCCTGAGATACAAACTTTTGGCTGGGGCAAGTTCAATTGGCAAATGTTGAGGAACTTGTATCTTATTGAGTCACGTGCCAAGTATTATATATTTATATTTATGTGAAGAAGCATAGAGGCATGTGACTTATCATTCCGCGTTTGAAATGCTACGGTTGGCCTAAATGGTGATGAATACAACATCTTTCTCATCTCCTTCATGTAATGGGGCAGATAAGAGCAAAATGTTAGGGAATACATTAACATAGAGTATTGTGGGTGCTCGAGCTGACGTACAATGTATATAAATATATAACAATTGTTAGATGTAACTTGTCGGTTAATAATAGATACACAAACTATGAAATTACGAGGCCGTGGTATTGATCCTCCAAAAGGAATTTTTTGTTTATATTGTGATTTTCTCTCCTAATTCTAGGCTTTTATCTTTCCCCCTAATTCTAATTTCTCTTTAGCAATTTCTAAAATAATATAAGCAACTACAAGTTTAGATTAGCAATAACTATTGTTATTTATTTTAATTGCAAAATGTGAAAAAATCGTTGATTATATGTTTTAATTTTTGAATTATGTGCACCATCTTCTCTCCATGGAATCAAAAATATTTCCATTGAAACTACATAACGAGTAATTTTTATATATTTATAAAATTATTTAGTTTATTGTGTAAAGCATATGATATTAAAGTTTTTGAATATATCAATATTAATATTAAACATAACTTTGTCATTATTCATACTATAATGATAACAATTTTATGTTAAGAAAAGTGAATGAGCATTAAGTGATTTTAGAGGAGATTTAAATGGTTAAATGTAAGAAAAAGTCAGATAGCTAATTAGTGGTTGACAAATTTAGATAGGATCCGTGGAATGTGCATACTATATTTGCATTATTTGGCATCAGAGTGTATTTGAGCTCCTCCTTCCATGCATCTCTCAATATTTGTTCATTCATCACTACTATATCATATGACATACAAATTATCACAACTGCTACATCGACGATCCCTGCATTGAATTTCATTTCAAAGTCTTAAGGAGTTGATGAAAGAAAAGAAAATGACATATTAGTTTTTGTTTTTCTCCTTTAAGTGAATTTGTAAGTGTATGTATCTGTTACGAAAAAACATTTTTTTTTTATTATTAAATAAGTAGAGCATTGACTGACCTTTGCAAGAAGACTTGTTGAGTAAATTTTCAACAAGATTGTGATCGACAGCTAGGACATGGGGTTCATCAACTTCTCCTATTCCATTTGAAATTTAATTATACAGAAATTTCACTTTATATATAGGGACATATGAAAATAGTTCAAAATAAAAATAATGTATTTAATAAAAAGTGTGATTGAGGAAGGGAAAGATGCTCTTGCCAATAAAATCCGATTGCTGTGATCTGAATATTTGATTTTCACAAAAAAACAATATCTATCTCTATGGTGATTCCTCAGATGCCCCTTCCAGCTCATTCCTTATATACAATAATAATTTCATTTCATTTTAATCGCAATCTCAAAAAAATTATATATTTCTGTATTTTGGAATAAGTTGGTTTTAAAATATTTATTTTATTTTTTAATAAAATGATTTTATTGTCACCCAAGTATCTCTGTCTCGCTTTACATCATACATTTCAAAATATCTCTTTTTTTCTTAAATTTTGTGTCAAATCAAATTAACTAACAGAATCAAGAAAAAATATTAAAATTTATTTCCGCTATAATTAGAAATCGATCCGATACAACCTCAGCAAAAACTCCTTAATCTTTTCTATCAATTTTTAAAAGTAGGATGAGTGAGTCCGTTCTTTTGGAGGGAAAAGGTGGCAGAGGAAATTTTTTTAGTATAAGTGTATGTAACTTGTAACCTAAAGTAATATCGAGTTTAATTTAACTTACATACACACAAAATAAATAGTTACCTAACAAATACTAACTATATAGTTTCACATATTTATAGGTGGAATAATAGTAAATTGAAAAATAAGACAACAGACAACTTGCTAAAACAGTGAGATTATTCTGATGATGTAAAATTTAACAAAAATTATATATATTTTCCATTTGTAAAAGCTAAATTCATATTCCCTCACTTCACTTTTACTTATATTTTTATTTGTGACTTTTAACATATCAAAAAAAGATAATTATTTTTTTTATGTTTTACAGTTAACATTAATTATCAATTTCTCAAATAATTTTCAAGATTTAATGTTAAACCTCAATTAATAAGAATAGTGTAATAAAATAGTCATGCCAATTATTATTTTTTCTTAATCAATATGTCAAATTCAAGTATAACATGTAGTAATGAATGGAAGGAGTACTAAATAATTAAGATTACTTAAAACTCAACAAAATTATTTACATTTTCTATGTGTTAAAGCTAAATTCATACTCCGTCCGTTCATTTTTATTTATCCGTTATTTTAAAATAGATTTTCATATGATTTTTAACATATCATAAAGGATAATTATTTATCTTATATTTGACCCTTAACATTTATTACTTATTCCTCAAATTATTTTTCAAGACTTAATACATACTAAACAATAATTAATAAAAATAATGTGATAAAATAGTTATGCATGCCAATGAACGACGAAATAATCAATACGAATATTACACTATAAGTAAAAAAGAATCAATTTATATAAGCTAAATTCATCAAACTAGCTTATTTGTTAAAAAAACAAAAAAGTAGATGGCAATATTTGTGTTAAAATGAGGAATAGGATATAGAAAATCTGCTTCAAAAATAGAAAAGATTGTTTTAGTATATGATAGCGTATCCAACAAAATCTGGTTAAAATTTAGTATAATTAATTTTCAGCAAGAGAGATGTGTTGTCTTACCAGTAAGAGTAATGGCTCTCATTTCAGTTACCATAAAGTTGCACTATTATACTTCCTCCACAAGTATTTTCCTTAATTGCATATCTAACTTAATTTCTTTTCATATTTATTCTTTCATTTATTGAGTTTTATATTTTTTAACAGATGAATACACAAAGACTATCATGAAAAGTATATTTAGATTAAGATAAAATAGAATAGAGTGAGTATTGAGTAGGATGAACAAAATTAAATCGCATCAAATCAGGAAAACAAAATCTAATCAATGGTTTGGTTAATTTGATTTGGTTTTCTTAAGAAAAAAAAATTGATCTTTGATATGATATATTAACTAAAAGACGTCAACTCGACATTAAATGTATACAATTTTTTAAAATAAAACATTTATTTATAATAAGTTTTAGTTTTAACATAAAATTTGGCATTCACTCTCTGTGATTAAGAAAATAAAGTCCAAAGTAAACTAAAAGTCCCTACTATTGATGTTTCGTTCACTTTAAGTAGTAAGTCATACGCCCAAATCAATTTAAACTCTTTGAGATAGCTGAATGTTATTTTCCTCTAAATGCCATTAAAAAAAATGAAAATAAGATACTAGTATAACTAAAAGATCCCATCTTATCTTCTCAAATTTTATTTGAAATAAAATAATAGAAATATAGTGAAAATAAAGATCAGAAATCAAATGAGATGTGCCTTCACCCAGTGGTATAGTTTGTTAATATATGAAGGAAGATGTGATTGGACTTTTTATAAAAATAAGCGGCAATTGCTCTAATGAATGTTGGAAATCAAATGTTTGATGATACGTCAAATATTATTCTACACTAGTGCCAGCATATCACTACAAATTTCACATACACGAAATGTTGAATTTTTGTATCAAAGGTGTTCAACAATTAATATATATATCTATATTTAACCAAATCCCCCATGAAATGTACTCTTCATCAATTTAGTTGACCATAAACGAAACACGTAATATGCTTTTTCAGGAAACCTCTTCATGTTAAAAACCAAAATTGTGCAAGTCAAAGAAAAGAAGGATATTTCATGCAAGTTTAACAATTCATTTCCAACAAAGATGATACAAGGAAGAGAAGCTACAACGAGAGATGCTATTCTTCACCAATCATTTGATGCTTGCTCGGAGAATTGAAGATGTGCATGGTCCAGCAGATGTCATGAATGGGATTCCTTTGAATGTGGCAATTCCTTTGTCATCAGTGCAAAGGTTCTGCAATACATGACACATCTGATGGATAGAGGGTAACCCCAGAAGACGGAAATTATATGCAATCATTTTTCATACCATTTTTCCAAAAACAGATTCTAACTTCATTACCAATAGTACATAACTCAAAAATGTTAACATGCACTATTTTACAGTTCTGATCTCTGAGCAACTAAAACTCAGAAACGCCCCATCTCTCCAGTTAACTAATCAGTCTCATTTTAATAAACTTGTTAAGCTACAGCATGATGTTTCAATAAGCCTAATGCACCCTTATATGTTTGGCAAGTTGAACAACCTTGATGGACAACAAACAGAACATGACGAACTATCTGTGTTTAACTAGTTAGGTAAGAATAGAGCTTAAAGTGCAGTCAGTTTACTCGTCCATTGAACATCGACAAGATTTAGAAATTCATTAGTATCAAGATACATACCGCAGCAATTTTCTCAAACTGCTTCTTTTTAGGATTCAGGACATCTTCTGGTTTCCCATCATGCCTACATCGAAAAATGTAGAATCACAAATTAATAAAGTATATTGTTACCATAACATAATCTTCATCTTCAGTTAAAAATTCATAGTACCCAAAAAACAGTCATAATATCATATTCAGCCTAGCAGCACACTTACACAGAAGAAACACATGCAGACATGTAGAATTATGACATCCATAATTACTAGCATCAAAATATGGGAGAAAAAGAACATCAGAAAAATAAAAATATTGGATATTGAGGTTACTCAGGCACTAACTGAATATCTAATGACACTGAAATTTTAAATGTTCCTTTTCACAAAATCGACTTCCAGTTGAAAGACCTTCCTATAATTCTCTACTTCTTCAGAAGGTGATAAATATAACCCAAAAATCTTGTACCATCAGACAGAAATTCGACAGAATTTAACATGTAATGGCAGAAAGACAGCCCAAGAATTTAAAAGCGCAAATGACACAGAAGGTTTGTGAAGGAAAGGTTTTATTAAGTATTTATCTTTATGAAGAAAATCTTTTGTTAATATATTCCACATAGTATGTCATGTGAATTAGTGAATAAAATCAAGCAGGCAGCACTTGAACTTTGAATTTTTTACAATATCAACAACAGGTTTAGCTACAAATCATACCCAGAAAATGAGATGCATTCCCCAACTTTGGCACCTTCTGGTGCTATAAGAGGCTCCACAACAGAATGATCTTCATTTGAAGCACATAATACCTATAAAGGAAATTAAGAAAAATGAGTAACAACAGTAAAGAAATGAGAGATAGCATGGCAAACAGAGATAATACAAGTCATTGGTGTAAGGTATAAGGTATACCAATCCCAGGATAAAATGTAGGATTATTTTATCCAGCATTTGGTTAGAAGTATTAGGTAGTCATGGGATTAGTAATCCCACCATTTATAGCTTAGTGATGCGATAAGTTATCCCATATACACGGTGGAATAACTTATCCTGAGATAGTTAATCCCAGGATGATTTACTCCCAACCAAACGACACCTGAAAGATTAACTAGAGTTAGACTACTCTACACATTCCACTACCACCCTTTTTAATAGTACCTAAGTTTCCTATGGTCAAACTAGGATAATTTGAAATTGAAACTGCTTAAGTGGATGGTGTTCTAACTATCTAAAGCATGCCAAGATATTGAATAAAGAAAAGTACTAGAGACCTGAAGTTTTTAAACAGACACTTTGAATTCACCAGATCCACATAGCAAATGAAAAAGCAAGATGATTGTATTAGGAAGAGGAAGTAGATCATTTAATATAAGGTAAATGGTTCAGCAGCATAAGCTAGTGTGAAATTGCTAATAGCTTTAGATGGGGATATGATACCATTCCCTCAGATGTGACATCACGTAGTTTTGATGGTTTCATGTTTGTCACAAGCACCACAAGGCGATTCTGCATGCAAAACAAGAAGAACAAATCAATTAGAAGAAATAGAAGCTCCCCAATGATACAGCAAATACAATTCAGAGAAGCCAGAATAGCCACATCTGAATGCTTAACAACAGAAAGCATACAGTCAACTGCTCTGGACTGCAAAACTTTGCCAGGCCACTAACTACTTGCCGACATTTTGCTTCTCCAACATCTATCTCCTCAACCAGTAAGCTGCACACATTGATAATGCAGGAAAAGGTTTTACAACTAATTAAGAACCGTATAAAGCTGCGAGGGAGTGGACAAGTTTAGGGAAAGAGACTACAAAGAAAACGATGAAAGCTTAGCTATAATACCTGTCAGCTGATGGATGTTTCCATGCTTTTTTAATGTGGCCAATCTGTAATTTAAGCAAACTAACACTGATATCTTTATCTTTTTCATCCAACTTCTCAGGTAACTTCTTCTTTTCTGCAGAAGTTTGATTATCAGCAGCAGCTTTCTTCTTCAGAGATTTTAAGGGGTAGGTATTAGAAACATTTCAAACTTGAGCAATTTCAGAGAAAGTAAAAACTGAAGCATGTGCCACTATAACAAAACAAGTCATACCAGAGTACCTAAGACAGCAACAAAAGACACAAAATAAAAAATGACAATATTTTCTACTGTCACTGATTGAAGAAAGCAATACAATTTTTTTGCTACAATAGCAACAAACAGTTTACAGAACAAGAAATAAAATGAGATAACAAAAAAGTTTTTTAACTATGAGTAAGAAAAACATTGAAGGGTATTTGCTACAAGAGTAACAAACAGTCTACAGAACAAGAAATAAAATGAGATAACAAAAAAGTTTTTTACTGTGAGTAAGAAAAACATTGAAGGGTAAAGTGCTAAACTCACATACCACACCACTATTGTTCTTCTTTTTTGAGTCCACATCTAAACTACTAGCCGGTTTGGTCTCTGCGTCAGTCTTTTTGGTATTTGACTCCACTTCTACCTTCTTCACACTTTTTGATGCCTGAATCAATGTCAGAGAAGAACGATATTAATATAAGCCCATACTTGGACATTGTTGGGCCTAAAGTTACTCCCTCCGTCCATCTTTACATGTCCAGTATATTAAAATAGTATCCAACTTTACTTGTTCAATTTGGAAAATCAAAAGATAATTTACCATTTTGTGTCTATTTTATCCTTGCTATTAAATACTATTCATTTTTCAAAATTTAGTTGACTTTAATAGGGTGATATAGTAAAATTACCCTTTTATTTATTGTTTCTCAATGGGTGTGTCTCAACGAGTGTGTCAAATCAAATATGGACAAGTAAAAATGGATGGATGAGATAAGGAATGGATAAAAACAAGATAGAATAATAATCAAAAAGTGTTATTGATGATAGAAACTTTTTAAATTTAATATTGCATGGTAGTATCCAAAAGCAACATAATTTAGTATCACATATCTCCATTTCTAATTTCAGTATTGAAAAACCGTTAATAGTGTTTAATTAGTGAACACTGCATTAGTGATTAGAGTGGATGTCATTGCTCCTGTTCTGGTAACTGGAAATGTAGCAATGCATGGAAAACGGAGTTGAAGCAAGTCAAAAAGAAAATCAACTCTGGTCTCAAGTTAGTTCTTCAGGAAGTCTTAGATCATTACAGCAAAGGCACTACTCACAGGTGGCTCATATTGGACTTTCTCCAGCAAAATTTTTTGGAATGCATCCCCAACATCACCCTTAGTCTGCACAAGAATAGATCAATTCAAACATGTACGCTCTTGCTCAAGACAAATCTATGATCAATCAAATGCACACAAAAGATTAAAGAAGTTTAATTAATACAAAAAGTGGTTTGATGTTTAAGCACTAGGTGATTATTTTGCAAGGACAAGCATCAATAGAATGGATTAGCATAGAAAAGTGATTTTTCTCACAATTCATAATGAAAAGGCCAAACATATATATAGTAAGTTGCCACCAACTGCTCGATGGACACTTTAACTTTATAAGCAAACATTTAGACACATCTACTTAGCATAGGTGTGTCTCTTTTGGACACCCAAAGTCTTACCTAGCACCATAAGTGTGATAACTTCACATCTGAAAACATTTGATGTTATTCAAATGCATTTTCAACTGAACAGTATAGTGAATTTCTTTCTTTAACCTTATACCCCTCTATGTCAGCTCAAATGCCCACAGGTAAAGCTGCCACCACTTCTTGTATTTTTGGAAGTTTAAAAAACATTTAGCCATAGACAAGTAAACTTAGTCAGGTACACAAAGAAATCTACTGGAATATGCAAAAATGTAAAATGTTTATATGTATTTTTGTTGCATATGGATGAATTTGGCAGGTCGCCATTCAACAACTTGTTCCTTTCCAGATCCCGATGGCAACAAAACGGAAGAAATAAACACTGAAATTTCAACATTTGGAGACAAGAGTATCATCAGCATAGCTGGCTCAAATTTCGACCATTTGGAGGACAAGAAGCAGGAAAACATAGATAATTGTAGAATGACAAAGAATTTGGTGGATACGTGGTTCCTCTTTACCATGGGTCGCCAGTGGCCACACCAAAGATGGCTGCAGAGAATTCATGCCTACCCCCACTGCCTCTCCGACTCCACTTTGCTAAAATTGCTGCTTGTGGCTGCCATCAAAATTTTCATTGGCGTAAATAGGCCAAGCAGCTTCCACCTTCCAACATCACGAAGCTCTTGAGTACCAATTTCACCATCTTCCCTGCCCACCACTACATCAGGGAACTGGGGAACAAAGTAGCCTGAAGCGCGGAGGGTCAAAATTCTATTTGTTCATCTAACACGCAAGAAAAAATTATATCTCACACATGAGTCTTCCGGACCCAGGTGTGCGTAAGGCACAGTTACGATGAGAAATGTCTATCTGGTCACAATAGTGTTGTCAAAGGGGTGCTTAAGTGAGGCTCAACATGTGAGTGCTTCGCCCTCACTTAATGTGCACTTCAGCTCATCATCAAGATTCTAAGGCATACTTTTCCTAGTCAATGAGCCTCTTTAGAAGAGGCGACACCAAACAATTGATATTTCACTTTATCATAATTTTTTCCAATTTTTATATGCACATATTTGTCATTCACGCTTATAATTAATTAATTATTAGACTTGAACTAAACATATCTATTCGTATTTTTTCTCCTTTGCGCCTTTTTTCATTAAAGCCCATAACTGATTTGCACTTAAATCTCGAAGGGACCTTTGAGCTTTTTCGTGCTTTTTGCTTTTAATAACATTGGGTCACAAGAATAGTTTATGTCTATTTGACAGTTGGTGAAACTTTTAAGAGTCTATTTATAGATTTTGCCTAAGAACCCTGGAGTAGAAATAGATTGAACATGAGAGAAAATAGGACCAGGAAACCAGTAGTGCCTACAAAAGCACTTTTTTCATTGAAAAAATAAATAAACTTCTTCCCAGTATTTTCCCTTGAAAGCGTATGACTAATTCAACTTCTTAGCCCCATTCACTCAATCTAAACATACCACATGAGACAATTGAAGAACAAAACTAAATGAGCTAATTTAATATTTATTGGCATGGCTAGTAGACCAGCACAGTTTCTTCTCCAAAATACTATTGCAATCTATCAAGAGTACAAGTGGACCTTTTTTAAGAATATGGTGATCTCCAGAAAAAGAACAACTTTGTCCATTTCTTTAGCAGGTTTTTTGTCCAAAAGGGTAGTCAGGGAATTTCACTTTGCAATATTCTAGGTCAACTAGTTGATCGTATTGATCTAAAAAATTCAGAAAATAAGAGTGAAAAAGCCAAATCTTTTTCACCTTCTCCTTTCGATCAACCTAACAAAGGAAGAAAGTTTACTTTTCCTATTTGTTTAATAGAAAAATAATAATCCTTTCATCCCATTTTATGTGGCACCGTTTGAACTTGTACAACGTCTAAGAAAATACGGAAGACTTTTGAAACTTGTGGTCTAGTCATCCATAGATATTTGTGTGGTTGAAAATCACTTCATTAAGGCAAAAGGACATTTCAAAGTTAAATTATTTCTAATTCTCATAAGATGACCTCCTTTTTGGGATGGACTAAAAAAGGAAAGGGTGAATAGGACGGAGGGAGTAGAAAAAAATAACGTAGAGGCTAACACAAGAGAAAAACTTGAAGCTACTTCCTCCATTCTAGTTTATTTGGCAGCACTTCCTTTTAGTTTGCTCCAAAAAAATGGAAGCTTTCTAAATTTGAAACAATTTAACTTAAATTATGGCATGTTTAAGCCCACAAGTTTCAAAAGTCATACAGCCACACAAATGTTACAACATGTTTTTTGAATGGTAAATATTATGGCATATTTAAGAGCACAAGTTTCAAAAGTCTTTCTTTCTAAGATATCCATGTCTATTTATAGATTGCTCCAACTTTACCACAGAAATTGAAATGGAGGGAGTAACTTCTATTACACCCAGCTGCATGCTTTATTTGAATGTCATGAGTGCAGAGTGGTATATTGGAATGTCCACAGTATCAAATTCCCTAAATACATTAGCATTTATAGTTCAGAATACTTTTTGTTTGCATGTAATGTGATGGTGAATCTCCTAAATGTTATACAGGACTTACTTTCACAATTTGAGAACACAAAGAAACACTGACGTATTTTTTTCAATCAAATTAATAAAAGAATACATTCAACTTCAATGCTAAACAAGTGTGCTAAATCTTGATAAGGTTTTTTAGTTTTCCTGGTCAAAATTGTAATAGTAACCACTAAACAAAAAAAATCATAACAGCAACCACTTTCTTTTTTCCCTTTCAACAACTTATCTCCTCTCTCTATTGCCCAATCCTCAAGTTGAAGAAAGTCACATATAATCATGCCAAATCAGTTGAAAGTTCTATCTTAAGTTGAACAACATGCAGGCATCACCAGACTCACCACATATAGGCCATCGTGTAAGCCTTCCAATTTGACACTATATACCACAGGATGAAGATCCTGATTTCCATATATTACCACTATCTAAATCTCAATATGAAAATCTAACACCCTGATACAAACTTCAGCATACCTGAATATAGTCCATCCATCTAAGCAAATGCGGCAATTTTTTTCTGTCAGAGTTTGAAAGACTGATCTGGTGGCAGAGAAATATGATAGCATGTTAGAATAGAGAGTGAACCAAAAAATTTAATATCAAAAACAACAATATATTTCAATTAACGAACTGTCAAAGATATAAGTATTTGATAAAGATGAAGCAAAAGACACTTTCATTAATGTTGATGATCGACTGATATATACACATGGGAAAAACAGAGTCTGATAGACTGCTCCTACAGTGGAACTAAGAGAAGTAACATATTAAAATTCCTAAAATATTGGAACTAAATAACAACTTATACACTAAAATAATTAACAGGGTTCTAATACACCCCCCCCCAAGCTGGATGGTGTGCAACAACACCGAGCTTGGACAGATGGAGATGAAAGGAGCTTTTTGGAAGCGGTTTGGTCAGAGAATCAGCCAACTGGTCAGAACTGGGAATATACTTTAAGAGAAGTCGCTTATTGTTAACCTGTTGGCGAACATAGTGGAAGTCAACTGCTATATGCTTCATGCGGCTAAGAAGATTATTGTTCTCACATAAGTAGGTGACACCAAGGTTGTCGCAAAAAATGGTAGGTGGTGTGAGCACTTTGACATGGAGTTCCTTGAGAAGATTTTTCACCCATGTGGTCTCATCGACGGCACTTGCAAAAGCTCGATACTCTACTTCGGTGGACGAGAGAACAATGTTACGTTGTCTTTTTGATGACCAAATAATGTAAGTCCAAGAAAAATAATGTAACCTGTGGTGGAACTTCAATCAGTGAGGTTTCCAGCCCAGTCAGCATCAGAGAACACAGAGAGATTAAGACTAGTGCTTGGAGCAATTCGAAGTCCATAATTTGCAGTGCTTTTGAGATACCGAATGAGACGTGTAACAGTTTCCAGTGAGCTTCAGATGGGGCATGCATAAATTGAGACAACTTATTCACTGAGTAAGAAACATCGGGCCTTGTAAAGGACAAGTATTGCAACTTTCCAATGACTTTTCTGTACTCAGTGGCATCATGAGATGGAGTACCATCATCTTGCAGAAGACTTTGAGAAGAACTCATGGGCATGGAAACACCCTTACAGTCTTGCATCAGAAGGTCATGAAGAAGATCTGAGACATACTTTGCTTAAGAGAGCAAGATACCTTGCCATCTCGATGAACCTCAACTCCAAGAAAGCAGGATAGAGGGCCAAAGGGCCAAGATCTTTAAGTAAAAACGGGAAGCCAAGGAAGAGATAACCTGATGAACCACTGAAGAATTGTTTCCAGTAAGGATTATGTCGTCGACATAGACTAAAAGATATAAAACACCACTAGAGGCATGGCGAACAAATAGATATGGATCCGAGTGAGACTTAATAAATCCCAAATGGAAAAGATAGGATGTCAGTTCATTGTACCAGGTGCGAGGCGCTTGCTTGAGACCATAAATAGCCTTATACAATCGACAAACATACGTGGGATGAGATGCATTCTCAAATCCAGGTGGTTGTTTCATGAAAACCTGTTCTTCAAGTGTGCCTTGTAAAAACGCATTGTTTATATCTAATTGATGTAAAACCCAATTGTGCCGAACTGCAAGTGAAAGAACAATACGAATGGTCGCAGACTTGACAACCGGACTGAACGTGCAGTGATAGTCAAGACCTGGACGCTGAGTGAATCCTTTTGCAACCAACCGAGCTTTGTACCTGTCAACTGAAGCGTCAGCTTTCTGTTTCAACCTGTAAATCTACTCACAATCAACAACATGCTTATTAGAATCTGGAGGAACCAATTCCCAAGTTTGATTCCGAATTAATGCATCAAATTCAGCTTTCACAGCTGACCTCCACTCTGGATGCTTTAGAGCCTACTTTAAGGTATGAGAGGTAAAATTGGTAGGAAGCTGGACAAGGTAACTGAATGTTTATTCCTGGGAAGAATATATTATTTTGTGATCGGGTTGGCGGTGGAGGTGGGGGTCGAGGAGTAGGTGGAAAACTCTCAGGATGTACAAGAGAATTTGCGGAGGCAAGTGGCAGAATTGATCATTTGTTTCTGCGATGGTAGGTGATAAGATTGGGGGCTGGATTACGTGAAGGGACTAAGGATTGGGGGAAAGAAGAAAGTTGAGAAAGTGAGTTACCTGAACCCGTGGGATTCGCATGATTCTGGCCGGTGGAGGCGGACTCACAAGCTGGACCACTAGTAGGAGTCTCTCGAATAGGAAGAGGTGAAAGAAGCTGAGAAAGAACAGGGGAAAGAGTTTGAGTTTGAGAGACTGCAGGGGTATCAACAACATCCCACATGAGCATAAAAGACTTGTTGCGAAGATGGGAGAACATTGTGTGAAAGGGAAAAACATCTTCGAAAAACTTTACATCACACGACATATAAAATTTAGAGTGAATGGGATCAAAACACTGATGGTCATAATGAATCTGAGAGAAGCCGAGATAAACACATGGAGTGGACCTAGGCACAAGTTTACGGGTGGTGTAAGGCTTAAGCCATGAGTAACATGGACAACCAAAAGTTCTAAGAGAATCGTATTTAGGCTTGACACAAATATGCGTAGGCAGTCGATTAATAAGATAGACTGCATGTTGACAAGAAAATGACCAAAAAATTGAAGGCAAGTATGACTCATGTAAAAGCGTTTTGGCAGTTCCAATAATGTGTCGATGACGACGCTCCGCTATGGACACTCTTTGTGGTGTATGAGGAGGTGATACAAGGTGTTCAATTCCATTTGAATGGAGATACGAAGCAAGACCTTTATATTCACCTCCTCCATCAGTATACAGAGAGACAATTTTCTTGTTAAAATGTTTTTCTACCAAGGGATGAAACTTGAAAAAAATGTCTCGAACCTCATGTTTATTTTTAAGGGTGTACAACCAAATGTATTTGGTGTACTGATTAATGAAAACACAGTAGTACCGTTTTTTATCAATTGAAAGTACAGGCGATAAGACCCCATAAGTCACTAAAAAGTATTGCAGCAGTACTAATTAGAGACAAACAGTTAAATGGAAATCGTTGAACTTTATTAGAACAACAAGAATTACAGAAAGTAAGATTGTTCGATGATGAAACGGGGAGAAAAGTTATTCAAAACAAAGTTCAAGATTCTGGAATGGGGATGGCCAAGGCGACGGTGCCAAATTTGACGAGGAATTGTTGTAGTGGCAACTTGAACAGTGGGCTTATTAACTGGGAAATTGGGTCATTCATAGAGTCCGTTCCTATTTCGGCCCGATACCAATTGAGCTCGCGTTTTCAAGTCCTTCACAAAGAAAGAAAATGGGAAAAATTTAATGGAGGTCAGGTTATCTTGACAAAATTTGATACATAGAGAATATTTTGTTTGATAGCAGGTGCACACAAAGTATCGGTAAGTTTAAAAGCATTATTTGATGCAATTAATTTAGTAGAACCATGATGAGTGATTGAGATTCTATTACCATCACCAATAGCTATGCCTTCTGAACCATTATATTCTTCAAGATTGGTTGGCTCCACTGTGACATGATGCATAGCACCAGAGTCGACAATCCATTGACTTTCTATTGCTTGATTACCGAAAAGAGAATTTGCCTTTGCCTCTAAATGATTGTGAGACTGTGACCTGCAAACATTCGCAGTATGACCCTGTCTGTTCCATAGCTAACAGCGAACCAAATTATTGGTGGAACACCCTTGTGTAGGAGCATTTGTACGATTGTTAGAGCGCTATTGTGAGCTATTGTTGGATCGACGAGCAGTGCGATTGTTGGAATTGGTGGATCTGTTGTGAGTGACCATTGCAGCAGATATTCCAGTTGGTTCTTTCTTCAATTCCTCATGTTTGAGGAAGAGTTAGTAATCAATCAGTTTTGCATATAACTCATCATACGAGATGATGGAATCTCTTGCTCGAATTGCAGCGGAAATCTCATGAAAATCTGATCCAAGACCACTCAGTATTTTCACTACCAACTCATCGTTGGTGACTATAGCAGTGGCAGTGGCAAGCTCATTGTAGATAGAGTGCACTTGATGGAAATAATTAGCAACTAGACGGGAGTCTTTTGATAGTCGTGCAAGCTGGTCACGAAGGCTAAAGATTCGTGTTTGGGACTTGTTGGCAAAGCCAGGTGCAGGGAGTCCCAAGCAAGTTTAGCAGTGGAGGGTTGAAGCAATCATTGGATCGACAGAAGCCATGATGGCATTCTGGATCAATTGATCCTGGTGGAACCAAGAGTGGAATGTTGGCTTCACCACTTCTTGATTATTTTGAGTGATAGTTGACGGAGGGGTAGGAGAAGAGCCGTCAAGATGACCGAACAGATCGTGCTCCACGCATAAGCATGGAGATCTGGGCTTTCAAGGTGGGAAATTATGGCTGCCAACAAGCTTGATAGGTAGTTGAGACACTGGATTAAACTGAACAACAATGTTAGAGTTGCTGCCAAAGGAGTCTGAATTCCATACATTCCCAGACATGTTAACAGTGAATCTGGTAGGCAGAGGATTGAAAAATTAAAAAAAAAAAAAAAACTTGGAGACTTACGGCTTGGGCTCGGATACCATATAAGTATCTGAGAAAGATGAAGCAAAAGACACTTTCATTAATGCTGAGGATCGACTGATATATACACATGGGAAAAACAGAGTCTGATAGACTCATCCTACAGTGGAACTAAGAGAAGTAAAGTATTAAAATTCCTAAACTAGTGAAACTAAATAACAACCTATACAGTAAATAAAATAGTAAAAACAGTAATTAACAGGGTTCGAATAAAAGATCAACTATTAAGAAACCACTTATAATACAGTTCAAAGAGAATAAGAACCTAATCGACTAAAGTCAAAATTCTTTTAACATTAATGCCTAACATGAATGAAAATCAAAGATCATGAAATATAACTCTACAAAAATGTGATTTTTTTGACAGAAATTGTTTTCCTTATAAAAAAAATAATTTCCAAGAGCAGATGAAAATGACTCCAGACGCATATAGGCAGAAAAATTTTCCTTGGCAAGTATCTGAAAAAAGCACAAGCACCAAAAGAGAAGGAAATGCATACCACGGATGAATGCACAGCAGCAAAGACAACGACATCAGCTTCTGATATCTTGAACCCTTTCCCCAGAACAACAGACTTCTTACTCAAATCCTCATTCAACTCACTTAGAGCTTTAAGGCTTGTCCCAGAATCAACAGGGAAGTTACTGGCAAACTCGACCCACTTCATTAACTGTAATGAAAAAATAATTTCGATGTCAAACTGAAACTAACACATCCAAAATTCATTACAGAAAACCAGGAAATGTTGAAATGTTACCTCATTATCTTTTGTGATAGAAGGCCCACTTGGGGAAGAATTGAAAATGTCTATACACAAGCTTTTAATGTCCTTATCCAAATTAATGGAATACGAATTCTGCATAATTTAGCACAAAAAGAAATCCATTAACGAGCAAGAAAACTGATGGATGATTCAATTTATTACATGCATTCAACTTAATCATGCATACTACATCAAAATCTTACTGGGTCTAATGTCAGCATTGACAGGTGCTTGCATAGAGCTGAAACAATGTTTTGCTTGCGATCTACAGCTGCCATGGTTCGATTGTCTGGTATTTTTACTTCACTTCAATTGTTCCAAAAGAACCAGGATTTTGTAGGGTTTTATTTCCCATTTGTGGGCCGGGGCACAATCCGGAACCATACCCATGTTGAAAACGGGCCATATGTGTTTTGAGTTGCCAAGGATTTAAGCCCACAATGAAAATGATC
This sequence comes from Solanum ossicruentum, assembly GCA_025774065.1. Taxonomy (NCBI): domain Eukaryota; kingdom Viridiplantae; phylum Streptophyta; class Magnoliopsida; order Solanales; family Solanaceae; genus Solanum; species Solanum ossicruentum. The sequence goes on from JAOTQR010000092.1 coordinate 7,975,258, forward strand.
AAAATGCTCATTAACGTATGAGGGTGGGATTATTTTGGTCATGATTTATACTCTTACTCAAATGGTCCTCCATGGCTACTTTTTGATAGATCAGATGGATAATTATCTTTAATGATTTAACTTATTGAATATTAATCTTTAAATATACTAATTTTCAATCCAACTAATAAGATATCAATTAATTTAATATCGAATTAGTAATTATCAGACTGTCAACAAGTGGTATATTTGCTCAATCATTTCATGCTTTCTTTTTTTACTATTATTCATCACTATATTGATTTACCATCAAACAAAATAATTTTTCTAGCTCTAATAGACCAGTAAAAAATCTGACGCATAAATCATATAAGAAGCGGCAAAATATTGAATGGAGGCTTTAGGGTTAATAATATGTACTTTTTATATCACGTGATATAATAGTCCTCACACCAATAAACCATTAAGTATAAAATTTAATTCATTCACTAACTGTTAATCCAATAATTCAATTTCAACAAGTCAATTTTGTAATTGACTTACTAGTTACGATTCGCTTTTGAACAGTCCTACCTCCATTTATGCAAAAAGCGGATTATTTTGGTCCTTTTTTTTAATCAAACTGATAGATTTTATATATAGATATATGTAGCAGCAAAATTAGCCTCCACAAGGCTGCCAGTGTTGGCTACCTAATGGTAGTATCGTTAAATCTTCAAAATTATACAAGACATTTCCAAATTATCCAAAGGTCATATCCTGGCCCGAATAGGAATCATTAATAACAAGTTTTCTAGGATGCGTGGTACCTACGGAGTCCATAACTAACAGATTTTGCATACACTCCGGCGCATTCAAAAAGACTTTTATATCTTCAAAAAGTCCTAGACTTGCTCCTTCTTTGGCCATTCGATTCTGTTCCCTGAACACGTGACGAAGTATCCACACTTTCAGTTTGCTCAACAAGTATCTGCAGTCACAAATCATATTGTCATAAAGGGGTGTGCCTTTTATAATGCATTCCAGAGCTTCCAATGCATCCGACTCAATTTTCAGGGATGACGTGTTATACCGCTAGCTGCAAGCCACATTTAATTTCTTTCAACTCTGCTTCCATCGGAGTGCTGTGTGCAATTGTTGTATAGTAGCCTATGATCCACTTGCTGCGATGGTCTTGAAAAATTCCCCCCTATCCGCAAGCCCCAGCGTATAATTAATGGCTCTATCCGTGTTCAACTTTGTTATCATGTTGCCTAGCGAGGTCCATTTGATGCGGACGGTGCTCCTGGCGTGGCATGTATCCTTGACGTTTGGCCTTAGTGTGCCATACTCCGTTGCCAGGCCAAAAGTGTTTCTAAAATGCATGGGGTTTACTTTGTGCTCAAAGACGTTGGAATTTTTATTTTTCCAGATTTGCCAAAGACAATAGGCAAAAAAATATCCCAAGTCAGCAGTGTTGAGCATTTCTTATGCTTGATCCGTTTCCAGCAGTCCATCAATGTCGTTGATTCAAGCGAGCTTCCATCAATATTGATCTGTAACTGTTCATTCAAGTGGACTTCTTTCCAAAACTTGGTTGCAATATAGTATTTGAAGAAAATGTAGGTAATGTCTTCACTGTGGTACCCACATATTTGGCAACATAGGGAGATAGTCATGCCTTATATATAAAGCCTATGGTTGATTTTGGTTCTTCGATGACAAAAAATCCACAAAAAGTGTTTGATATTCTTAAGGATGTTGGCTTTTTATATTTCCTTGAAATCATACCCTGTTTGCGGATCCTCATCGTGTTGTGTTTGACGGGCAATGTGGGAATAGGTTGAGGCAGTTGAGAATATTCTATTAGGAGTTAAGCACCAAACCACCTTGTCCGGGGTACATGAATTATCGTAGATGGCCACATCTTTGATAATTTGTTGTACCTCTAAGGGGAGGACAATGAAAAGCCTATCTAGCTCCCAATTCTGTTGAGATCTGAGATCGGCGACTGTCAAGTTATCATCCTCCAAAAGTTCTCCTTGGACATATTGTCTGAGACAATCAAAATGTGGTAGCCAGCTTTCAGTAAAGAATTTAACATGGGTACCTTTTTGTACCACCCATTTGGTGGCAGAATTGATGTTTTTCCATCCCTTCTGGATGTTTTCCAAGTTCTAAAGACACAATGTCTCCAATGAATACATTTATTTTGAAGTACAGACCTCTAGAGATTGGGGGAGTTCTGAGAGACCCTCCAGGCCAGGCCACTAAAAATGGCTCTATTTTTTATGGCAGTTTTATGAATGTCCAAGCCCTCTCGATCTTTAGAAAGAGAAAAGGTGTCCCAACCTAGAAAGTGCATTTGCTTTTTCTCTTGGGTGGTTCCCCAGATGAAGTCTCTAATGGTCTTATCCAGGGATTTTGTGTACCCTCAGAGAGTTTGATGTAGCTCATAACATGAGTAGGGATGCCACTAAAGGTTGCCTTGGCGAGAACAATTCTACCAGCCATACTCAAGATGTGTGATTCCAACCCGTGAGTCTTTGCCTCATATTATCTACAAGGAATTGAAAATCACTATTGGTGGGACAATTATTGAAAATTTGGAAGCCCAAATATTTACCAAAGGAGTGTTTTTCCTCAATACATAAGATAGAAGTACAAAGAGTCCTAGTGGCAGTCTTGCAGTTCTTAGAAAAGAGGATTCTTGATTTGGAGCAGTTTACATTTTGACCTGACTTGACCCTAAAGTTGTCGAGGATGTTAGCAATAGTGGTACAATTCTTGGCATCAACTTTTGCAAAGAGAATAAGGTCATTAGCAAAGATCAGGTGAGAGAGACCGGGTCTTTGGGTTGAGATCTTAATGGAATTTCAACAGTTGGATCTGACAGCTTGCTGAATGGTTTTGGAGAGCCTTTCCATATACATTATAAATATGTATGGCGACATAGGGTCCCTTTGCCTAATGCCTCTAGACGGATAAAAGCATCAGTGTCCTGCCATTGATAAAAACTTGAATGAAACTGGTGGTGATACAGGATATGATGAGCTCGAAGAGATTCCTATAAATGCAGAAGTACTCTAGGGTGTCTCTGATATAAGATCATTCAATCCTATCAAAAGTCTTTTCTAGGTCAATTTTTAGGGTCATGTTCCCTACTTTTCCTTTCATTTTATTGAAGTGAGAGATGACTTCCTGGACCACAATGGCATGGTCATTGGCCCTTCTGTTGGCCATGAAGCTAGCTTGACTTTCCCCAATAATGCCAGGGAGCAGAGGTTTGAGTCTATTGGCAATGATCTTGGTGATGACTTTGTAAATGGTATTGCAAAGACCAATGGGTCTGAAATTTTTCAAACACTTGACATCCGAAGTCTTAGGAATAAGGTAAAGGAGAGTTTTGTTGGCCTCAAGAGGCATGAATGCCGAATTAAACACGTTCTTAATTCTAGATGTAGTGGTCTTTTCAAATATTATGTTACATTTAACTAACTTTATATACCTCATAGAAAGAAAAGACTTTGAAAAACCTTATAGAATATTATATTCTTCTGAATATTTGATTGTCTTTGTTCCTTGCATATTCAATCATATAACAAATATAAACTTAATCTTTTCAGCATCTCTTACATCTTTCTTAGGTACAAATATATGCATATTGGAAATCGATGGCTAAATTAGGTGTCGGGTCATATATTCTATACAACTAGAATGTTTTAAGAAATTTCTATGTAAATCCATGTAATTCTAAGGTCTTTCAAGATAATACTCCACTTATCTCTAGAATACTCCACTAAGAACTAACATTTTTTCTTATATAAGGTTTTCCATGGTCATGTTTATATTATGTGAAATTTATGTGGCATAATGACACGACAAATTATCACACTCTTCCCCGCTTGATTTTGTGACAATCGTGGCGTATTATTGTTGTATAAATTCTTGAATCTTGTCTTTAAATTGCCAAAAATTTTTGTACCGCTCTTATGTGATTTTTTCTTGTGATTGTCTCTTCCAATTGATGAGGAACATGGTAGTAGCTTTTTGTCCTTATTTTTGCCTAGCTGAAAAATCAATGACAGATTCAATCTCCTGATAATAGGAGGCGGTAACTGTAACAAGTGCACAACTTGATTAGCCTCCATTTGGGTCATTTTTATCTTCGTGGGATGACTTAAGCATGCTAATATAGAAGTAGGGATGGCAATGAGACGGTGTGGGGTGCTTTGAGCTCAACTTGTAAACTTTTAAAATTGCCCAATCCCGCCTGACATGACAATTTTTTCCATTTTCAACTCGCCCTGCCCTGCTTCATATAGATCCGCCTAGCATAAATTTTTAAGTTCTTTTATTTCTTAATTACATTTAATATGAAAAATAAAAATTCATAAAAATTTTTCAGTTTCCACTAATTAATATCTCAACAACTAATTAACTCTTATATAGTTAACATTTCAACAACTAACAAGTTTGCCAAACATGTTTAGTCTAAATTTTAGAAAGAAATTAAAATTAAAGTCAATATTTAATATAAAAAATTATGTATAATTTTTAATAATTACCAAAATTTAATTTTCTTCGAGTTCCTATGTGGTTCCTTAAATCTGCAACCAGCCCCATCTTGTATTAATTTAAAAAATAGTTATTTCAACCTACCCCAACCCACATAATTTTAACTCGTCCTACCTTGCATAGCACTATATATGTATCGTACCCGCCTCGCTCGTCCCATTGTCATCCCTACATGGAAGACATGATGAATCTTAAAATATTGAGGCATTTCAAACTTATATTAGATCTTGTACATCTTGGAAAGGATCATAAATAGGTCCTTGTACTTGCGAAAATAAATTTTGATGTATTCCTCATAATGCCTTAAATTGTTTTGAGTTAAACTTTACCATGACCATGTTGTCAATACTATAGTCTATGGGATGCCTCTCGTGATCACAAATTTCTTCAATGATGCTGCCTTGGTTTAATATCCACCAATGAACTGATGATCATAGTTAATAAGGTCAAAGAAGGATCTCAACTCGATTATCTTTGTAAGTGTCTTCCACTCATGGCTAGCTTATACCTTAGCCTCATCCAGGTGTGGCTCACTATTGTTGATAACATGACCCAAAAAGTGTACTTTTAATTGTGCAATATCATACTTCTCTTTCTTGATATATACTACATTCGCTCATAATACTTGATAAACCTTCTTTAAGTTATCTACATACTCCTCCAAGGTGTTGCTATAGGTGACTATGACATCTAAGTATACTATCATAAACTTATCAAGACAAGGATGAAAGATCTTATTCATAGGGTTGAAAAATATAATGAATGCATTTTAATTCGAAAGGTATTATTAACCACTAATAGGCTTCATATCTTATCATACATGTTGTCTTTGACTTGTCTCCTTTTGCAATGCAAACTTGATCGTAGCCTTTGCAAAGATCTACTTTAGTAAAGTACTTGTCCTAGCCAAATATACCAAATAAGTAAGCTATTAACGTGATTAGATGTTTATTTTTCATTGTGATCTTATTAGCACCCAGCAATCTATGCATTGAGCAATGATCTATCCTTTTGCTTTTGGAGCAAAAATGCTGTGCTTAAGTTTAAAGTGATGTATGCCATTAGGTTGAGGTTTGTGTGTTACTGTACTATATATATAGATTGAGTT
>JAOTQR010000092.1:7981001-7994926 GCA_025774065.1 Solanum ossicruentum
AGACTCAAATATCGCCCACTAACACGAGATTCAAGTACTTTCAAGAATTGATGCAAATTTAACCAAACCATAACATATTTCACTTAAATAGCATTAGTACATATAAAATGTGGGGTGTTACACGTACTACTGCATAGCATGATGTTATCCTTATAATTGATTGTGCTATCATCTTTAGCTTGTGCATTGGAAATTGTGATATGATGAAATATCATCTTTATTATGTATTATGTATTTCTAGGTCGGAATAACTTTCTGTGCAGGTTGTAGCCGTGGAGATCGACTCGGACCAAAGGAGGTTGTGTATTCTATTAGACTTCCTTTGTTTTGTTAGTTGACTTGTTAGGTACGCATGATAATTGGTACTCACCCATTGCTTCTACACTTGTGTAGGTTGTGAATCCGGGCAGTGAATAGTATTTCCTTGATCCGTCGAGGATTCCCAGGAAACGTAGAGAGGTAGCTGTTGTCATCTGCCCAACTCTCTTGTTCCTATTTTCTTCTGTACTTGTTCTTTTCGAGAAGAAGGACAGTGTGAACTTGTATTTCTTTGATTTTTTGTATTGTTAGTTGCTTGTACATGTGACAACCAATCCTTGGGTGATATTTAAACTTATGGAAATTTTCAGGTTTACTAATCTACTCTAATTAATTGCTTCCGCATGATATATTTATTATCCCTTTGAGTTAAGACTAACTTGTTCTGGTGGGATTGAGCAAGTGCCATCACGTCCAATTTTTGGATCGTGACAGAATTGTAGGCAATTACATGGTATAATTCTATGTTATTACTTTTTAATTTCTTTCTTTTATTTTTATTTTTATATTTTTATTTTTATTTATTTTTTATTTTAATTATTTTAAAATTCTTTTTATTTTCATTATTCTAATTTTTTTGAAAAACTATATTTTACTTTATAATATTTATTTTTTCATTTCTTTCTTATTCTCAATCCTTATGTGATTCTATACAATGTTGCACCTTATCTTTATTTATTTATTTATTTATTTTCTATTTTTATTTTTCACTAGCATAATTTTATTAGCATTCTACTTTTGAAATTAAAGTTGAATTCATATTGTTGGATAAAGATATACATACATATATTTTTTTCTTTTAAATTATATTTATGTATGTTATATTGAAATCTGGCATCAAGAGTATTATGTTAATTTTTTTATTTTGTATTTAAAACTTATGTTATATTTTTTTAGTTTCATTTGTTTGTGTAGTATTTGACTTGATATTTCACATTACAAGCCATTTATTTTCTTTAGCCAGATAGTTTCTTTTTTATCAAATATTTTAGCAAAATTACTATGATATTATATTATAATATTTAATAGTTTTGTTAAACACATATTTCATGATGTTGTTATAATACTTTTATTTTGAATTTTTATAATTAATTTAATTAAAATACTAATTTTAAAAATATAAATTATTTTTTTTATAATATTAGTTAAGAATATATATTTACTAATTAATATATTTTTGAAAGATAATATACATCGTAAATATTTAATTTAATATTATTTATAAATACCTATATTTATCTAATATAAATTTTTAATTTTAGATAATTAAATTTTATTTTTAAAATTTAATATAACCTTATAATTACACTCGTGCAACCAAACAACACACTTGTAACTCTGGCAAATAAACAAGATAATGTAATTACCAAGGTGTGTAATTACAAAGTGTGTAATTATTACGTTAGTAATTACACCAATTCCAATTACCATGTGACTTTCCAAATAGATCCTAAATTTTCAGTCGCTAAGGGAAGTGGCAAACTACATGAAATTATTCTTTTCTTAATTATTTTATCCGTCTATTTTTATTTGTTCATTATATTAATTTGAGATGATTAATAATATTTATTCACTTTATTAAATTACAATGTAATTTAATATTTAATTCCTAATTTATTTTTATTATTAATTATAATTATTTTCATATTATACTTTTAAAGATATTATATTTAAGTTATTTTTATTTTTTAATACTTCCTAATTCATATGTCAATATATTAAGTCAATGACATATAACTATTATTGAACGACGAAAATAAACATTTCGACTTTAAGCTGCAAGGTCGAGGGCGGGATGAGTTCCGATGTAAACCAAAAAAATATAATTTCAAGACTGTGTCCATTTACTTCTATTCTGACAGTGACTTACGTGTATGCCACAACAGACTCACATAACCGACCATACAATGCCACGTGTCACATTTAATAAAAGCACCCACTCCCTCATCTTTCCCGTTAAGAGAAGGCTAATAAATGCTCCACTGACCCACCGTCCTCGGAAAAGCTTTACTACTACTATCTACTTTCTCCGGCTTCCTTCTAATAAGCCGTAACTTCACTGGCGGTTGACATTTTCCGGCGAAATCCCTCATTCATTCACATTCTGTGCTTCTCTTGCCTAATCTTACTGCTACAGATTTCCCCTTTTCTGCTCCCGAAATTCAACTCTAAGTCAGCTGTTTCTTCAACTACATTTTGTTCGCTTCCGCAAATATTTACTCTTTCCGGATTTTTATTATCAGTTTTCTAGGGCATTTTAAGAACAGGGTACTTTTTTATAAAAAAATTCTTTCACCCATTTTACTGGCCGTTACGTTGTTCTTGTGCCTTTGTATCCGCGCGAGCCGAAGTTTGTATCTTTTGCTTGTTATCCATTTGAGATTATGAGTTGCATACAAACTTCTTAGTGATTAATGAGTGGGAAAATGGAAATAAAGAAGGTCTTTGTTATAGTAATATTGTGTTTTTTATCTCCTATTTTTGTCAAAGCCTTGAGCTTATCTTTCAATGATGATATACTGGGGTTGATGGTATTCAAGGCCGATGTTCAAGATCCACTAGGAAAGCTGGTGTCTTGGAATGAAGAAGATGATAGTCCCTGCAGCTGGAATGGAATCAAATGTAACCCCAGATCCAATAGGGTCTCTCAAATTGTTCTGGATGGGTTTGGTCTTTCAGGTAAGATTAGTAGAGGCCTTATGAGGTTGCAGTTTCTTCGAAAGCTTTCGCTTGCCAAGAACAATTTTACAGGGAGTATAAGTACTAGTGTTGCTCAACTTGCTAATCTGAGGATTCTGGACTTGAGTGAGAATAACTTATTTGGGACGATTCCGGGTGATTTCTTTCAACAATGTGGTCCTTTGAGATCAATTTCTTTGGCCAAGAATAAGTTTTCGGGGAAAATTCCAGAAAGTTTTAACTCATGTGTAGCATTGGGGTCTTTAAACTTGTCTTCAAATCAGTTTTCAGGATTGTTACCTTCTGGAATTTGGTCTTTGAATGGGCTAAGGTCTCTTGATCTGTCAGATAATTTGCTGGATGGTGAAATTCCAGTAGGCATTGAAGGTATGTATAATTTGAGAGCCATAAATTTGAGGAAAAATCATCTCAAAGGTGAAGTTCCAGATGGAATTGGAAGTTGTTTGCTGTTGAGGTCAATTGATTTGAGTGAAAATTCTTTCTCTGGAGAACTTCCAAAAACAATGCAGATGCTTAGTTTGTGTAATGAGTTGATTTTGAAACACAATGCATTTGTTGGTACTGTACCAGAATGGATTGGAGAGATGGAAAGCCTTGAGATGCTTGATCTTTCTGGGAACAACTTCTCTGGTCAGTTCCCGAGTTCAGTTGGGAAGCTTCAATCACTGAAACTACTGAACATGTCCCAAAATGCTATTTCTGGGAACTTGCCCAACTCCATGAGCAGTTGTCTTAATCTTATGACACTGGATGTTAGTCACAACTCTTTAACGGGTGATCTTCCTCCTTGGGTATTCAAATTAGGACTTCGACAAGTTTTGTTTTCTGAGAATAAATTAAGTGGGGGCTTGAAGAATGCTTTTGCTTCTTCACTGGACAACTCTCGCCAAAAGCTTCTAGCTCTCGATATCTCTTGCAATGAGTTAGCTGGTGAAATTCCATTTGGTATTGGTGATTTTAACAGCTTGCAGGCCTTGAATTTATCTAGAAATTCACTTATAGGGACCATTCCTGAGACTGTTGGCCACCTGAAGTCACTTGGTGTTCTTGACTTAAGCGAGAATCAGTTAAATGGTAGTATCCCTGTGGAACTTGGAGGAGCCTTTTCTCTCAGGGAACTGAAACTGGAGAGGAACGCCTTGACAGGAGAAATTCCTTCTTCTATCGGAAACTGTTCTGCACTTTTGTCCTTGTAAGTTGTTGTTTCTCTTTATCGTTCATTTATATCTTCATTTGAGATAATCTCTCTTCTTGGAGGTTTTCATAAGGGTGGTTACGTTATTGTATGAAAGGACCTGATCGACATATAGTTTGATGACTAAGGAACTAGCATTTGCATTCTTTTACCTGGTTTATGGTGTTTTTTTGTGACATATCCTTTAAATTTATTACGAAGTAAGTACTTGAATATCAGCTTTCGTCAAAGCTTGGCTAATCGTTTTGTTTCCCTAAACTTGGCAGGTCTCTGTCACATAATTCTTTAACTGGCCCTGTACCTGCAACCGTTGCTAAACTAACCAACCTACATAATGTTGACCTTTCCTTTAACAAATTAACTGGAGTGTTGCCAAAGCAGCTGGTAAATCTTGGTCACCTTGAGTCGTTCAACATCTCACACAACCAGCTGAAGGGCGAACTGCCTTCTGGTGGGTTTTTTAACACTATTTCTCCTTATTCAGTGTCAGCCAATCCATCTCTTTGTGGGGCTGCTGTTGATAGGTCTTGTCCAACAGTCCTTCCCAAGCCAATTGTTCTGAATCCCAACTCCACAGGATCTATTCCTAGTACTATCCCTCCGACTTTGGGCCATGAAAGGAAAATCCTAAGCATCTCTGCGCTTATTGCCATTAGTGCAGCTGCTATTATTGTTGTTGGTGTTATTGCCATTACTGTACTAAATCTTCGCGTACAGTCTGCAACATCTCACTCTGCTGCCGCCCTTACATTTTCTGGTCGAGATGACTATAGTCCCTCACACAGTACAGATGCAAATTCTGGTAAGCTTGTCATGTTTTCAGGCGAACTTGACTTCAGCACAGGGTCACATGCTCTTCTTAACAAGGATTGTGAGCTCGGACGTGGTGGTTTTGGAGCCGTTTATCGCACTGTCCTCGGAGATGGGATGCCTGTGGCCATTAAGAAGCTTACTGTTTCTGGTCTTGTTAAGTCTCAGGGAGACTTTGAAAAGGAGGTTAAGAAATTGGGAAAAATTCATCACCCTAATCTCGTGGCTCTTCAAGGTTATTATTGGACAACCTCACTACAGCTACTTATATATGAATTCATAACTGGTGGAAATTTGTATGAGCATATACATGAAGGTTCTGGTAAAAACTTGCTGTCATGGAATGAGCGATTCAACATTATTCTTGGGACTGCAAAAGGCTTGGCTAGCTTACATCAAATGAACATAATTCACTATAACCTAAAGTCCAGCAATATTTTGATTGATAGCTCTGGTGATCCTAAAGTTGCAGATTATGGGTTAGCAAGGTTGTTACCGATGTTAGATCGATATGTTTTGAGCAGCAAAATTCAAAGTGCACTTGGTTACATGGCGCCTGAAATTGCATGCAAGACTGTGAAGATAACTGAGAAGTGCGATGTGTATGGGTTTGGAGTTCTTGTTCTGGAGATAGTCACTGGAAAGAAGCCTGTTGAGTACATGGAGGACGATGTTATTGTATTGTGTGACATGGTAAGGGGCGCATTGGAAGAAGGCAAGGTAGAGGAATGTGTTGACAAGAGGCTGCACGGGAAATTTCCAGCGGAGGAAGCAATTCCCGTGATGAAGTTGGGTTTGATCTGCACATCACAAGTCCCTTCAAACAGGCCTGATATGGCAGAAGTGGTAAACATATTGGAGATGATCAGATGTCCTTCAGAAGGCCAGGAAGAACTGGTATGATATCCTACTAGACTGATGGAAATTTTAACATATGCTATTAACCCCGGGGAAGAAGAATCCGCTTGATAATCTGTTCAGAGAGAAATCAGAATTTGTCGTTGGAATTTTTTTTCCTGTTAAAAGAAATATATATTCCATATTATGGTCATTTAAAGTTTTATTTCTTTTTAATGTAATTGCTTCTCTGTTATTCTGGGTTTTAGTATGTGGGGATGATCTCACTTATCCCCTTTTCTTGGCTCTATTCTGTAACAGTTGATTCTAACATGTAATTCCAGTAACCTCTTCTGTTTGTTCGAATGAGAATCAAGATTTGTAAGATTGGGAAGCTCCAAATGTAGATAGTGGATGTGCCCATGAGTACATTTCATGACAAAATGATCAAACATGCACTATTATATGTCCGTCTGACTGGAAAATGACTTCTCAAAGCAGCAAAAGTACTTTGCAGTGTAATATCCAGGTTGTGCTTCCAATTATTGTTAATTGCTACCCATGGTTGGTGAGTGCTTTTGTTTTCTGAAATAATATATTGGAAAGTTGTTGATACTTGATAGCCTGAGGGTCATTATTATCTCCCACTAATTATGAAGCAAATAATCTCAGTGATAATGATTAGAATATGGTTGCACCAAAAAAAGAAGAGAGAGATTAAAATGGTGGGTATGGGAGAAAGTGTTTATTCAGATATAATTGTCTTGTCTTTAGGTTGTAGTACCAACTTTTGTTGTTGTTTATATTTAAATGTATGTTTTGGTGTCTATTCTTCTACTAGCCGCTGAAACTCACATGGCTTTCGTCCTTCTTCACTGTCTTTATATTACTTGGAATTTCACCACTTGCAAGATATTACCCTTTCTTTTTTCTATTGTCAAACAAAAAGCAGGATCAACCACTCTCTCGCCTCTCTTTTATATTTTCTTTTTTGGATAGTGACGGGTCGAGTCTGGTGCGCAGCTCAACCTACTATTTTCTATAATGAGTAATTCTGTGCATCAAATTTTGCTTTCTCTTTTATTTATTTGCGAGCTTTGGTGGTGCACATCTTGATTATTTCATATTATTTTACCAGGTACTTAGTATATCTCTTATCGACAGGTCATAGGCATAATCAAACATATATAAGTACATAATTTGCAAGTTCACGGATTCCAATAGACCTCTTGTAATAATCCAGCTCCGCTAGTGTCCCTCGCGAGTTTTCAAGTTTCAATAATGGTGAAATAATTAGAAAATAATGATTCTGCTTACTTATACTCCCTTCGTCCATCTTTACTTGTCCCATTTGACTTGACAGAGAGATTAAGAAATAGTAAATAATAAGAATAATTTATCAAATTACCCTCTGAATACTAGAAATATAATGTCTTGAAAAATATATAATTAATAATAAGGGCAAATTAGGAACTCAAGATAAAATTATTTCTTTATTTCATAAAGTGAACAAGTATTATTAGATAATTCAAAAATAATATAATGGACAAGTAACTGACATAATAATCTAGTATCTGTCTATACCTTCATACAACTCCATTAATTTTTACTGTTTCCTCTCCAATATTCAGCATGTCCTAGATTTTATATTTGATTATGCATTAACAAAAATCTCAGTAGCAACAAAAAAAAGAAGCCAGTATGGTTATTTTTAAGTTTAGACGACAGATAATGTCACTAAAATTCCAACGCCATGTGATTTTAGATTTAGAAAACTAATATGAGTTGTCTTAAAAATTGTTGCAACTCTGGCGTGCGATTGTTGGGCCCAAGAAAACCTAATTTGTTTGGCGTTTGCATCATCATGAACAAGCACATGCTCTTACAATTAAGCTTCTGATTGCAATACTATAATACTCTTTCTGTCTCAAATTAATTAAATTTTTGAGACTTCTTTTAATGTTAAAATTATTTGAATTTTTTAAAGTTTAAGATGAATATTTGAAACATTTTTCATATTTGCATTGAACTTTTACATTTTTTAGGAAATAAATTATATTATATATTTATGATTTTATAAAGAATAATAATAAAAAGTATGATGTAAAATTTATCTTCGAACATTTTTCTTAATATGTATAAGTTAATATGTGATAGAGAGTATAAATTATTCTATTGAAAAAGAATCTTCGAGGCATTCTAGAAACTAAAGCTAGACAAATGGCTCCTCCTCCTAGAAGCTACAAGCCCCAAGGGCCAACATCAGCAATTCCTTTTTCTTTTAGAAACGAATTTCTTGAAGAAAGGCGTCAAAGAATTAATGGTATGCTTGGTCCAAAGCATGATCCACTAGTATGAATTGGACCATGCATGCAAAGGTATTAATGATGTAGTTGGCCGATGAAGAGTATGAATTACATATCTGAATTACAAATTTAAATAATGAAAAGAATTGGTCCAAACACAGATTTTGCCATTATTACTCCCACCATCCCATGTTATATGACATCTTTTGACTTGAAATAATATTTAAGAAAAGAAGGAAGATTTTTTAAACTTATGATATAAAATCATTCTTATATATTTGTGTGACTGACAATCATTTCATTAAAGATAAAAGAACAATTTTAAAGTTAAATTATTTTCAATTAGGGTAAGATGACATTCTTTTTAAAATAGACAATAGCAGTATTTAGCAACAATAATATAATTGATCTTATATGTATTCTTTATTTGTCGTAATTTTTTTTTTGAGAGTCATAGGATATGAATTTTGACTAATATTTTTAACATATATATTTTTTTATCATATTGATATAAAAAATTGCAATTCATAGCACTTTTCATACAATTGTGAATATCTAAAATTTTATTTTAAAATATCAAATTAATATAATCTAATTGAATTTTGAAAGTTAGTCATGACTTCCAAAAATCACAACATGGCAACTAAAAAGAAACCGAATATACTATATTGCATTAATAAAAATGATTATTTATAACTAGCACACTATATAAATACTGCTAAATATTTCAGCAAGATACAATAATATTAACTCAATTATCAGTAAATATTTTTATTATAATAAATATTGTCAGTAAAAAAGACTATCACTAAATACCTCTTTTATTAGGTCAAAAGAAAGGTATAATCACTGACTACCCATTCAACATACTGAGTAATTTAGTCAAATACCCCTTGGGAATGAAATAATTCTATTTATGAATGTGCCAAAAGTTTGAGCTATAGATAAATAGAATGGATAATTTTGTCATCTTTTTTTTAAATACAACAAATATATAATATTTTTAAAAATGTAATAAAAAATAACTATAATTAATAATAAGAATAAATTAGGAACTAATCATAAAACTATCATTTTATTTCATACATTAAATAAATATTAGTGAACATCTATTTTTGATATAGTGAATAACTATTATTCAACAGAATAATACAAAAAGATGCGAGCAAAGCTGCGTGATTAATTTATTTTCAAGGATAAAGAAAATGCAAATGAGATTTGAAGAATTCTTGAGTTGATGGAAAGAGAGGGGTAGAAGCAATTTTATGCATTTTGCAACTATTTTTATACATTGCGGTCCTATACATCAATAGAAAAAAAAAGGACAAAATTTCTTCAAGAAAATCAAAGCAGTAATTTATAATATGCCAATTGGGTGTCAAAAATAAAATTAAAACTAAAATATGCTAATTAAGTCCAAAGTATGACTCACAAGTAGGTGTTGGACTTGGACCATATATGTAAAATATAGTACTCACTCTATTTTTAAAGAGAAGGCTTTTTTTTAATATTTTAATTTTAACTTTTCATATAATGTGTTTAAAGTCACAAAAATAAAGAGTATTTTGATACATTTAATATAACTTTAATTTAAGATCATAAGATCAAAATATCTTCATTATTTTCTTAAAATTCGTACCAAAATAAAATAGATCCTTTCTTTTTAAACCCCACAGGAATAATATGTTAGTGCAATGAGAAGTTGAGTTAAAGTAATATTTGCATTGTGTAGCGCATCAAACAGGTGGTAAGCAATGTGGCAGAAAGAGGTGAAAAAGCTGCATAATAATTTGAAGCATTAATTCTTTGAGATGATGAAAACTAAAGCTAGGAAAGGAGATGACTGGCGTGATGGGTCCATCAGAATATATTATATATATATATATATATATAGTGAATGCTGCAGCAACATGCCTTAATTCTTTTTAGAGAGTATGGGTTTGCTTTATTGGGAGTGGAGAGTGGAGACTTGAGAGTGGACATGCACACCAAACCATTTCCATTTTAGTTTGCATTTGAAACCAATGTTGTCAAAAACATGCATGCCTTTCTTCCAATAGGATACCCTACAATGGTCAATGCACAACTTATGAAGAGGCTTGGTAGGCACTTGATCATGCTATTTGAAGTTTTGGGGGGTAGAATTTCAATTCCAAATATTTTAAAAATTTAAAAGTTGACTCATAAATTTATATTTTTTAAAAAATAATTTAAAAAATTTTATGAACAAAGATTCAAGTTTGATGTGAAGAGAATATTCATATCATGCGAGAGAAATCTATTAGGAGTCGTTTGGTTTGAATACAAGTTATGATTAGATAAGTTGTAACGCAATTAGTTATTATGAGATAATTTATAATGAAATTATTTCTTATTGAATGTTTGGTTTGTTGCGTTCAAAATAACATGCATTATATAAATTTTAAGAATAAATTATTTATTTACAAAAATACTCTTTATGATTATGAAAAGAGATGTATAAAAAGAGTTTAAGCATTTGGGCATAAGGCTAAGGATTTCCCTACATGTTCTCCCATTCTACTTTGCTCGACTCACAGACGGTTCGCTCTCTACTAGCTCCAGCATCTAGAGGTACTTCACAAAGTCGTATAGGTGGCACCAGAGGGTGAACTCGAGGTAGTGCTCCCAATGGTTCACAGGCTAGTAGTAATTGTAGAGTATGTTATGCTATACAAGGAAGGGCTAAGGCGGAGGCTTCTGATCTAGTGATCACATGTATTGTTCTAGTTTGTCGTCGCTCCACTTCAATAATATTTAATTCTAGGTCCATTTATTCCTAGTTGTTGACTTATTTTGTCATGGATATTGATTATGCGTGTGAGCATCTTGATGTACCTATTTGTGTTTGTACCTGATAGATGAGTCTTTAGTGATGGATCAGATGTATCGGGGTTGTATTATGACATTCTCAAGTATATGGACCCAGGCAGACTTGATTTTATTAAATAATCTTAACTTTGATGTGATAGCTGGCATGAATTGCTTATTTCCTTATGATGTGATCCTTGACTGTTATGTCAAGATTGTGATTTTACTTGATCTAACTTGTCTTTGTGTGAACAAGTGCTACTAGCTCGTCTCCAAAAGGAGTGACATTTTATGTTCCTGCTCGTTGTATGATGGGTAAGGTTGTTTTTGTCTTATATATCTCATATGCATGAGACTGTTAACGAGTTATCTCAATTAAATACCATGAGGGTAGTAAGAAAGCTCTTAGATGTGGTTTTATAGATCCATATATTTTCCCAGATGTTCCTCTCAACTGTGAAATTGATTTTGTGATTAATTTAGATTGGGCACCAAGCTCATCTCTATTTCTCCTTATTGGATAGCTCCCTTGGAATTAAAGGAGCAATTAAAGGATCTGTTGAACAAAGGGCTTATCCAGCCTAATGTTTAGGGTGCATCGATATTGTTTGTGAAGAACATAGATGGCACAATTAGAATGTGTATTAATTATCATCAACCAAACAAAGTCACCATAAAAAATAAATTTTTCTTTCCACACATTGACGATTTGTTCGATCAGCTTTAGGGTGATTACGTGTTCTCTAAGATTGATTTGAGGTCAGATTATCACTAGTTGAGAGTTTGATGGTCTGATATCTCAAAGATCGATTTTAGGACTCGTTATAGATACTGCGAGTTTGTGATAGTGTCTCTTGGGCTGAATAATGTCCCAATTGCTTTTATGGAGTTAATGACTTGAGTATTTATGCCTTATTTGAATTCTTTTGAGATTGTGTTTATCAATTATATCTTGATCTACTCCAAAATGAGGTTGATCATACTCGTCATTTGAGGGTTGTAGTATAAAGATTGAGATTTGAAGCTTTATTGGCTAATAGGTAGTTATTGCAATTTGTTCAAGGATTCTACTCCATTGCAACTCCTTTAACTAGGCTTACTCAGAAGACCATGACATTTTACTTTTTAGTGGACTAATAAGAGTGGATTGATCTTACAAAAGCTCAAAAAGTTATTAACTTTGGCACCTATTCTAGCATCGTCAGAGGAAGGCGTGGATTGTGATGCTTCTAGTGTGGGTTTAGGTGGTGTGTTGATATAGAAGACGAGAGTTACAACTAATGTTTCCCATAACTGAAGGTTCATGAGAAGAATTGCCCCACCCACGATCTAGAGTTTGCGGTGGTGTTTGTTTTGAATTTATGGAGGCACTATCTTTAAAGGGTATATTATGAGATCTTTACTGATCATCATAGCTTCAAATATGTATGTTCTTGGCTGAAATTGAACATGAGGAAGCATAGAGTAGATGGAGCTATTAGAGGATTATGACATTAATATTTTTTATCATCCAGGCAAGGCTAACATGGCGGTAGATGCTTTGAGTCAGACGGCCTCTAGTATGGGTAGCTTAGCATTTCTTAAGACAGAACAGAGATCTTTCCCCTTAGAGATTCATTCATTGTCTAGGCAGATAGTTCAACTTTATATTTATCCACCTCATAGTGTTTTGGCTTTTATTGAAGCTAGGTCTACCTTGATGGATCAAATCCATGCGCACCAGTTCGATAATGAAAATTAAGTTGAGGACAATTCGAGACTATATGTTGAGGGTTGAAGCTAAGGTGGGTGAATGGGTGTGTATGATCTTGCAGGAGGCTCATTGTTCTACATATTCCATTCACCCGGGAGTTGGCAAAAATATTTTATGATCTAAAGCAGCACTATTGGAGGTGTGAGATGAAGAGGAATATTGTAGAGTTTGTGGTCAAGTGTTTGTATTGCCAATAGGTGTAATGTAAGCTCTAGAGATCGGGTTTTGATATAGAGGATGCGTATTCACGAGTGAAAGTAGGAGCGGACCACTCTAGATTTTGTTACTGGTTTACTCTTGGCATTGGGTAAGTGTGACTTAGTAGACTATTTGACCAAATCATCTCATTCTCTTCTGGTGAAGACTAGCTACAATGTAGGGTAACTAGTTAGGATCTATATTCGTGAGGTGATCTGATTGCATGGGGTGCCTATTTTCATTATCATAGATCGAGGTTAATTTTTCACATCTCATTTTTGGAATGAATTACAGCATGGGTTGTGTACTTGATTAGATATGAGTTCAACATTTTACCCTCAAATCAATGGCCAGTCCAAGCGGACTATTCAAGTGCTAGATGATATGATTTGGGCTTATGTGATTGATTTTTCGTATCCAATGGGATCATCATTTACCTTTAGAGGAGTTTGCCTACAACAATAACTACTATTCTAGCATTCAAATAGCTCAACTTGAGGCCTTGTATAGAAGAGGTGTCGATCTCTCATTGGTTGATTTGATTTTGTTGCAATGGATGCTTTGGACATGTATTTGCTTAGGGATGCTATGGATCAGATGCGTTTGGTTCAAAGTTAGTTATTGACAGCCAAAGTCGCTAGAAGAGTTATGCCCACAAGAGGGTTTGACCTTTAGAATTCGTGAAGGGTGATTGTGTATGGTTGATATCGCCATAAAGGGTATAATGAGGTTGGGGAATAAGGGAAAGCTTAGCCTAATGTTCTTTGGTTAGTTGGAGATTCTAAGAAGAGGAGAGGTGGCTTATGATTTGGCTTTGTCTCCTAGACTATCAGTTGCTTATCCCGTGTTTCATATTTTCATGTATTTCAGTTAATTTGAGTCCTATGTAATTTCTTATGATTCTGTCACACCCCAAGTCCCGTTAGGGTGGACCGGCACCCGTTGCCGATAAGGCTCGGGAGAACCAACCTGTACTATA
>JAOTQR010000092.1:7995026-8026200 GCA_025774065.1 Solanum ossicruentum
CAAGTGAGGATGAAGGAGGAAGATATACCTAAGACTGCTTTCAGAACACGCTATGGTCACTTTGAATTTCTTGTTATGCCGCCATTTGGGCTAACAAATGCACCAGTTGTTTTTATGGATTTAATGAACTGGGTATTTAAGCCATTCTTGGATGTGTTCGTGATAGTATTTATAAATGACATCTTTGTATTCTCAAGATCAGAAGAGGACCATGCAAAGCACTTACTATAGGTGTTAAAGATTCTTCGTGATCGACAGTTGTATGTGAAGTTTTTTAAATGTGAATTTTGGCTACAATCAGTGGCATTCTTGGGTCATATTGTATCTGAGAAAGGAATAATGGTTGATTCAAAAAAGATAGAGACTGTGAGAGATTGGCCAAGACCAACGACACCTATGGAAGTTCAAAGCTTCCTAGGATTGGCAAGTTATTACGGGAGGTTTGTTGAAGATTTTTCTTCTATTTCTGCACCCCTAACAAATTTGACACATAAGGTAACCAAGTTCCAATAGAATGATGCATGTGAAAGGAGCTTCGAGGAACTGAAAAATAAGCTAACTTCTGCAGCTGCGCTAGTACTTCTAAAAGGATCTGAGGGTTATGCAGTGTATTGTGATGCTTCAAGAGTTGGCTTAGGGTGTGTACTGACACAACATGGTAGGGTAATTTCTTATGCATCTAGACAATTACAACCACATGAGAAAATTACCCAACTAATGATCTTGTGCTAGCAGCGATTGTATTTGCTTTGAAAATATGGAGCCACTATTTGTATGGGGTTCACGTTGACATATACATTTATCATAAGAGCCTGCAATACATCTTTAAGCAAAAAGACCTAAATTTAAGATAGTAGAGATGGCTAGAGCTAATAAAGGATTACGATGTTAATATACTATACCATCTGCTAGTTTGGGAGTTCGTCTTCTTGACACTCCAAAGGAAGCGGTTATTGTACATAATGTAGCATCATCTTCATTTGTAACAGAGGTGAAAGCAAAACAATTTGAGGATCCTATTCTACGACGACTTAAGGTCAAGGCGAGTCAGGGTACGATAAAAGGCTTTGAGATTTCACAAAATGGAGTACTTTACTGCTAAAATAGATTATGTGTGCCTGATATTAATAGATTAAGAAAGAGGATAATGGAGGAATCCCATCATTCCTGATATTCCATCCATCCAGGATCGATTAAGATGTACCATGACCTAAAGGGAATGTTTTGGGGGGGAGGCATAAAAAAGGATCTTGCAGAATTTGTGGCTCAATGTCCAAATTGACAGCAAGTGAAAGTAGAACACCAAAAGCCAGGAGGTTATATGGAATGCATAGAGCTTCCCACATGGAAGTGGGATATGATCAACGTAGATTTTGTTACTGATTTGCCTCGTTCATTTCAGAAGTTTGACTCCATATGGGTAATAGTTGAAGGACTCACAAAGTCAGGAGTTATTATACAGCTAAAGAGTATACCAAGCTATACCTAAAAGAGATAGTCATGCTACATAGAGTCCCAGTCTCCATTATATCTGACTGAGGAACTCAATTCACTATAAGGTTTTGGAAGTCCTTCCAAAGGATTTTAGGGACACAAGTAAATTTGAGTACAGCATTCCACCCTCAAACAGATGGTCAAGCAGGACGCACCATTCAAACACTTGAAGATATGTTACAAGCTTGTGCATTGGACATTAAAGGGATTTGGGTGGACCATTTGCCACTTATTGAATTTGCCTATAATAATAGCTATCACTCAAGTATATAGATGGTACCTTATGAAGCTTTGTATCGAAGGAAATGTAGACTTCCAATTGGATGGTTTGAAGTGGGAGAAACCACCTTGCTTGGGCCATATTTAGTACAACAAGCCATGAAAAAAGTTAAGGTAATACAGCAGCGACTAGAAATAGACCAAAGTCGTCACAAATCATATGTGGATGCTAGAATGAGAGGACTGGAATTCTCAGTAAGGGATTGGGTATTTTTAAAGGTGTCTCTAGTGAAAGGGGTTATGAGATTTGGTAAAAAAGGAAAACTGAGTCAACGTTACATAGGGCCATATAAAATTATTAAGAAGTTCGGGCAGGTTGCATATGAACTAAAGCTACCCCAAGAGCTTTCAATGGTTCATCCTGTTTTCCATGTCTCAATGCTTCAAAAATGCATAGGTGACCCATCCCATATCACTCTTATTGAGGATGTGTAGGTTACAGAAGATCTCATGTATGACAAGGTACCTATTGTTATTCTAGATCGTCAAGTTAAGAAGCTAAAAAATAAAGAAATAGCTTCGGTGAAGGTACTTTGGAGAAGCCATCAAGCAGAAGAAATAACATGGGAGGCCGAGAACGTGATGAAATCAAAATATCCTTACTTATTGGAAGCTAAAGAGGAAGTCCAACATGCAGAATTACAAATAGGTATGTGTGATTGAATACTTAGTGTATTGTCAAAAGTTTGTTTAAATAAAGGTTTTAACTTGGTTAAGCCATCCAATTGTGCTAACATTCGAGGATGAATGATCCTAAGGGGGAAGGATGTAACACCCCACAATTTATATGTACTAATGCTATGTAAATAAAACATGATATGGTTTGGTCAAATTAGCACCAATTCTTAAAAGTGTTTGAATCTCGTGTTAATGGGCGATATGTGCGTCTAATGCTTGAGAGGGTTGAGTGTATACATGTTTTGTGTTAAATTAAGGAGATCACAAGCCTAAACAAAGTAAAAGAATTGAGGTACTTGAATAACATAATAATCTAGTAGGTGAGTCACCTACTTGCTTAGCTTAAATTTGCTATCAAAACGGAGACGAGGCCCAACATCGAATTTGTCCAAGTCCGATTATGAATAAAATTCGTGTTAAGGGAGTAAATTCAGCCCACGTTTTAGCATCATAAATGTACTATATGTTCATCCCAAGGTGGATATTAAAAGGGGCCCAAAGACATCACAATTTCTTTGATAAACTAGGCCCAAACTAATTAAAAAGAAAGCTGAAAAAATGGGCAGCAAAAGGCCCATTAAGTTGGAGAGCCATTTAGGCCCAAGTGCAAGGGATAACATGCTGCATAACAAGTGTATTAATAGTTGTCAATATTTAGTCAAATGGAAATAAAAAGTTGGCCAAAAGAGTCTTTAAAAACAGATCAAAAGCAGCCCTCAATTCATTCCACTTAAAATAATTTTTCAGCTTTCCTAAAGACTCTTGTCTTCTATTTATTTCACTTTACCAAACTGCAAATACAATCCTCTAAGACTCTTGAAGGGAAACCTAAATCTTCAAGGCAAAGGTAAGCAATTATAGTTATGTATTTAGCATGGTTTCTTCATGAAAAACAAGAAGTATATGCTAGTATGTTGTTCTAGAAATTCTGGAAAGCATGTGTCCTATGTATTGTTATGAACGTTTCTTGTTGTTCAATAGGATTTTCTCTTGATTGGTTGGCTGAATTGTGAAGTAAGACTTATGTTTTAACAAGGTATAGTTTATTAGTCATGTAATTGAGCTACTGCACTACTTTTGCAGTCCATACAAGTGAGTCCTTATATGATATCACAATTGTGTTCTTAGTATGAACTTGTGGGCTATTGGATGTAAAGCTATTGACTCACGTCCTTCATGACTACTTTGGTACTATTATAAGATTATTTGAAGGATGTTTTTATGTATGGATGTATTTAGGACAGTTCAGTTAAAGTTGAAACAGGTTTGGAATTGTCAACGCCAAAATGGGGCAAAGGGACGTAACATTATGTTGTCCATTTTTAGATTGTGTAGAATTGTAATATGTTGTTCCACAACCTTCCCCTAATTTGGGACTATTTGTGGACTATCTTAACACTGGGTGGTAAAAACATTGGAAACAATGTAGATAAAGTTAAAACAGATTCGGGATTGTTGACGTCAAAGTGTGGAGAAAGGATGTAACGTTGTGCCACTTGTTTGTATGTTGTGAAGAATTGTTCTATGTTGTGTCTTATGGGCTATTATAAGAATGTTAAGAGTCTAAAATAAGATGTATATGACATGTACTTAAGAAATTGTTGTCATAAAATATGATTATAAGTGATAAGGTTGAAGAAATGCCTTTGAGTCACCAATTAAAAGTTTGCTGCCCGGATGTTAGTTTTTACGGTATTGGGCTTCCGAGAAGTGTTTCGTCACTGCTAATACTAGCATTGTTGCCTAATATACTGTAGATAAATATTTGAGGGAAAATGCAGCCACTCCAAGGTAGTAACGAGGTAATACAATGAGATATGTTAGGCTACTTGATTTCATATCGTTTGGCATACATAAAGGCATTTACCAAACTCAAACACAACTATTAACCGTGTCTCCACCTTTCATATGTTCACATGCTACCATATATAATCACCTTCAAATCTACATATACACATGGATAGCAAGTTACATGGGTTCTTGTTGCTAAAGAAAGTTCACGAGTTGTTTCATTTCATATGCATCTCATTATATATGTAACATATTCTTTTCATTGTCATATTATCTTATATGATTATTTACATTTCATCAGCTACATCTACAGTCCTACAACTCCAATATTATGACCACCAAAAGAATAATATCAAAGGTGATTGAAAGATAAAGTGTATTGTTTATTGATGGATGATAGCCCGAGGGGTGGAAGCATCACCTAGCCAGGGATGATCCTATCACAAGTGGTAGCCCGAGGGGTTAAGGAAGAACCTAGCCAGGGATGACCCCTATATAGATTTACCCTGATCAGTTGGTCATTTGTATTACAGTTGTGCACAAATTATACAGTAAAGATAAAGTAATATAAAGAACATAAAGTACATGATTCCAAAGTATAACCAAAGGTGGTCTCTTGTCCTACACCAGTGCATAGTTTCATTTGAGCTGTTACTTGATATACAATATTTTTTGCCTTACATATTTAGTACATTATCTTATACTAACATCCCTTACGAGGGACCTGCATTTCATAATGTAGGCACAGGTGCTAGTAGATCTCCCCAGTAGAGTACAAGTCATCCAGCTTCTATTACCAAACTCTAGGTTTCTTCAGAGCTTTGCATGTATCTAGAGCTTATATGTTTGTATTGTACAGTAGTTGAGGTGGGGCCTATCCCGACTCTTATTAGATACTGCGGGGCCTGTCCCGACCCTTATTAGATACTTTTTCTTATCTAGAGGCTTTGTAGACTATGTGAACTAAAGTGTGGTTATGTCTCATACCTTAGACACCGTAGCCCCAACGGTCTAGTCATATGCATTTCCTTTTGGCTTATTATTACTGTTTGCTGGCATAAAGGCATGTTGATTGTAGAAATCCCTTATAATATGTCTAAAAAGTGCATAGATATAGTTTGATTTTTCCAAGCCTTATCGACAACGGGTGCCGATCCGCCTTAAAGGGACTTTGGGGCATGACAACTTTAGTGAAGAATCACTTAAATTGATGAGTATCTTTCTATATGAATATCTATAGTTGAATTACTTTTGGATTAAAAAAATAAATTTAAGTGCTTTTACAAAATAACTACCCTCGATTGAATGACCATATGATTAGACCTACCTCATTAAATGGGTGAAGTGTTTCGCTAAACAAGATTTCACATGTTCAAAAGATGCATAATACAAAAATAAGGATGTTGAAATTATTTGAGTGAAGGAGGGAATGACTTCTATGGTAGGTAAGATGAGGGAAGTAAGACTCAAATGATTTAGACATTTGAATATGAGATGCATTAATGCCCCAGTAAAGAGGTGTGCAGGCTGGTGGTAGGACATAAGCAGAGGGGTAGAAGTAAGTCAAAAAGGTATTAGAGAGAGGCAATTAGACGGGATATAACACAACTTTATATTATCGAGAACAGAACTCTAGATAGGAAGAAGTGGAGGTTGTGTATTACGGTGGAAGGTCAACAGGGGTAGAGTGTTATCTTGACTTGAAAGGTTGATATGTAGTGTTAGTTGTACCCAAGTAGTTCTTGTCATATATGTTTTTTTATTATGCTTTAATTGTCAAACTATTTTCTGGTATGTTACCGCTCTTTCTCGTAGACTTTACGTTGCTTTTTTTTCTAACTTGTATGCTTCTTCATTATTTTCTTCTTATTGAATTCGATCTTGACGCACTTGGGTTGAGTGTATTTCAGAAGTATCCTCTCTATCTTCACGATGTAGCGATAAGTTCTACGTATCCTCTATCATCCCCAGATAGCACAGCCGTGTTGGCCAACTTTAATTAAAGATTGGCGGGCTTCAATGAAAAATACAAAAAATATTTATGAAAAATTTACCAAAGTATACAACTTAATTTACATTTATCTCAAATATTTCCTACCAATTTTATAAATTTTCGAAATATCTCTTTTCATATTTTCGCTCCATACGTCTGATACTCTCTTTTCACAATCCCATCTCTTCTGTCATAAATCCTATTTTTCTCCTAAAATTAAGCTCAACTTGATTTAGTTACTTCCAAATTCTCTCCAATTTCAACGGCATTTTCTCCCTCTATTATTCAATTTCAAATTTCAAACAGAAAGTAGGCTAACTTCATTTTCCTAATTATAATTTCATATGGTTTCTTTTGAAATTCACTTGCAATTTTATTTTTTTTTTCAATTTTCATATACTGATACATATGTATTTTTCATCCTTTAGTATTAGGCTCACTCAATTAGAGTAAATACAAGCTACTCTAGATGGTATCTATAACTATGACAATGAATCTTTTTATGAAAATAGATCTAAACACATCAATGATTTTTTGACCATGAAGAAAAAGAGAAAAATCAAATCGAACAAGAACAAAGCTTCAAGTTCGTTCATATCTTGTAAGTGCCATATAACAAATCGATTTATCATAACTTATGAAGGAATCAAACACCTGCAGTGTATCCTAGTACTTGATACACCAGTATATTGTTTGATTCATCATAGAGATGAATGAATCATATACTATTCCTTAAAAAATTATAAAATATGAATAAACTAATTAACATAATCTCAATGAATCTGATGCATGATACAAACCATCTACATACCTCTTCGCATCAGATCTCTTGACTTAAAGTTGATGTTATTCTCTATTCTATATTAACAAATATTTATTCAAAATTCATCCACACATTTTATCTTTGATACAAATTAACAAACTACATGAGCCAATTTTTATATAAAATATTATTCATTTAGTTATGTGTCATACATATCTTGTAAGTGCCACATAATAAATAGTTTCATCATAACCTATGAATGAATCAAACACATGCAATGTATCCTAATACTTGGTACATCAGTATATTGTTTGATTTTTCATAGGTATAGATGAATCATATATTATTCCTAAAAAGTATAAAACATGATACACTAATTAATATAATCTCAATGAATCTGATGCATGATATAAACCACCTACATATCTCTTCACATTAAATCTCTTGACTTTGAAGTTGAAATTATTCTTTATTCAATATTTTGCCATCACTGCAATCAGTGTTTATAGTATCATTCTCTTTTGTTACAGGTTGAAGATCTGTAAATTTTGATTTTTGAAACATATTATTGCCTTTTTGTAGGGATTTGATTAGGATCTGTTTAGTAAATTTTTAGGGATTGAAATTTGAAACTATGCTACTTTTCGTTTAAATTATAACTAAAATTAAATATAATGAATCTTCACCTATGAAACTAACTTTCAGGTAATATATCCGCATAATGCTTATTATAAGAGATATTTGTAAATTTGCAAAGAGTTGAAATATATTGAATTTATTACATACACTATATGATTACTAAAATTTTTACAATATTTACTGCGAATGAAATGTCCAAATTCAAGTCCAAAAGTAAGAAGAGTAAGGCCACATGAAGCCCAAAAGGGAGTTCAAAATGCTAAATGTTCAAAGTCAAAGTTTCTTTGTTTATAAGTTTCCAAGTTGAAAAGTTTTCTAGTTTAAGGTTCATAGTTATTATTTCTTTAAAATTGTATTTTAAATCTCATTCTATTTAGGATAGATTTTTTCTATATAAGGGGTGGATTTTATCATTTCATGAGACAAACATGATTAATATTATTTGAGAGGTTCTCTTCTATACACCTCTGTGTATGGTGACTTTGAATTTATCTTACAACCTTATAAATACGATTCTTTAAGAGGTTCAAGTAAGCTAATACTTATCACTCCACTTAATGGGATTTCACTGGGTATATTACTATCGTAATTAGCTCTGGTGAAGAGGAAATCATACAAAGTTATATAGAATTAGCTATCTTTTTTGTTTGTTTGTTTGTTTTTCATTAATTGAACAATACTTGGGGTGTGCTTGGTACAGAGGAAAATATTTTCTAGAAAAGGTTTTTCAATTTATCATGTTTGGTTAGTTTAAATATTTTTAAAAATATTTTTTCAATCAAGTCATTTTCGTTAAATTTCACAGAAAATGACTTCCTTCTAAAAAGTAGGGAAAATATTTTCAAAATTCTCCTCCTATCTTATTTTTTCATGCCATCCATACCATGATCCCCTCCCTCCTAAAAAATTAAATTATTTTTTTTTACCCCACCCGTTGCCCTTCCCCAGACCAGCCCCCCTTCCCCTCCACCCATAAAAAAAATTTAATGTTTATTTTTGAAAATTTTATTTGTTAAAATGCTCCTCCGCACCCTCCTCCATATAAGAAAAATTAAAAATCTATTTTCAAAAGGTATTTTAAATTTTTCAAACTTTTATTGTTTTTATTCTATCCTTACCTCCGAACCCCCACCAATCATCCCCTACCCACCCCACCAACAACCAACCCCAAATAAATTCTAAATTATTTGAAAATTAGGTCTAATGTTGGATATGATCGGATTTCGATTCGAAAGTCAAGGCCTAGTCTATATTTGGAAGTTGCATCTTTGACCAGAAGTTGACTTGGGTCTCTTATTAAGTATTAGAGTCGGATCCTAAATTAGGTTGATTTTCATATTAGAAACTATTTTCCTAAAAAATATTTTGTACTTTCTATCCAAAAATAAAAGATATTTTGTAAAAAGTATATTTTTATTCAATAACAAAAATTGTTAGGATTCCGTAGGTGCACTTATACTTTTTTAATGATGACAAACAGGACCAGGTTCCAAGTGTTGTACTAGCGGTCCTGAGGCACAATCCCAGTTGAAGAAGGATTGTTGTATAAGTAAACCGAATCAAAGTATAACTCGAAAAAAGTAGCTTGTTAGAAAAAGTACTCCTTTAAGGAAAAGAATCGTGTTCCCTATTCAAGAAAGGAATCCTAAATGGAATGTTGTAACACTCCTCATATGCTTCGAAAATGTCCTATAGTATAATTCTTGAATATCTCAAAATCTGTGCATGATTCTAAAAATTTGACTTCATATTCTTGTTCAAAGGGAAAAATTATGTAGGAAATGGGTGGCCTTTGATTTCTAGATGACCCGTAGAAAATGTGTTCATGAGGGGGTTATGCCCTAAGGGGCAAAATAGTAAGGCAAATGTCTTCATGAGGGGGTTATTCCCTAAGTTGTATTCTTCACCCTCATGTATGGCTTAATACTATGCACTATCTAGTGCCTAGATAAAAGGGTTATGACCTAAGTTGTATTCCTCACCCTCATGTACTACCCAATACCTACTAGAATGGGTTATGACTTAAGTTGTATTCCTCACCCTCTGGTACAAGGTATTTGGATGAGCTACTCATGCTACTTTATTATGTTAAAAAAAAGCTATGCACGTATGATAATTTTACGTATATATTAACCTAAGCATTGATTATAATGTCATATTGAGCTCATATCTAATGATTATGATTATGCATCTTGATTATAATGACTTATGATCCTTTTCGCATTGTACCCCGCATATTTAGTATATTTCAAGTACTAACGCATACTTTATGCCTACATGATCTCACCATGTAGGGAAGAGCTCCTATTGATCCTCCTCCTCCACAGGGCTAGCCGGATCGTTTGAAGTTAGCTTTGGGTGAGTCCTCAATTTTGGGGAAAATATCTATCTTACTATCATGCTTTGCTAACAGTTGCCTACTATTTTTGCATACTTATTTTGAGGGTGAGCCTGAGAGATGTCTTGGCCCCCGCTCTATTAGTAGTAGAGGTGTTGTTGGATATGGATTTCATGTATTGAGTTTGACTCTTATTTTACCTACATTATTATGAAAGACTTCCTTTAGTCCCCTATTCTCTCTATGCTCTTTTATGTTGATGATGAGATGGAAGTCCCAAGTCCCGCTTCCCTTAGACTCTTTTGTTACTTGTTTGTTATCTTATTTTACTTCTGCAACCAAGGCTGTGTAAATGATATGTTAAGAGGCTTGTTTGGTTCCCTCCAGGTTCCTCATTCGCCATGTCATATCTAGGCCCTAGGCTTGGGTCATGACAGGCTTGGTATCATAGCACTAGGTTGTTAATGGTCCTCAAAAATCTAACACACCACGTTAAGTAGAGTTTTGTTCATGGTTGTGAAGCATGCCACAACTATGAATAGGAGGCTACGAGGCATTTTAGTAAAATAGTTCACTTCTTCATGATCGATGTTCTGCTTTAGGTTTAAAGATAAGGTTTCCTTCCCTGACAGGCGCTCTTCTGCTCTTTTAGATCATGCCGCTACTAAGAAAGAGACCACAAAGGGCTCGTATACCTGAGGAGCTACTGGCTTATCCGGCTCCCCAAGAAGAAGGGGCTGCACATGTTGAATTTCGGAATATCATTACCATGTTGGCACATGCCATGATTAACCAATTGAACCAAGGGGCCTAAACTTCTCATGCTCCTACTCCAGCCTCAAAAGTAAGGGACTTTACAAGGATGAACCTTCTGTAGTTTCATAGTTCCAAAATGGAAGATGATCCCTAAGAGTTTATTAGTGAGGTATATAAGGTGCTTGCTATTATGGGGGTGAGTTCGGGAAAGCGGATCTTGCGACCTACAAACTCAAGGGTGTTGCATAAATTTGGTTTGCTCAATGGAAGCTAGAGAGGGGGAAAATGATCCTATCTCATGAGGGGAATTCAAGGTCACTTTCCTCAATCGATTCTTCCCTATTAAATTGAGAAAGACAAAGATGATAGAGTTCATGAATCTCTAATATGGCTCCATAAGTGTGAGAGAGTATGCCCTCAAATTCAGCAAGCTCTCATTGTATGCTCCTCACTATGTTGCCAATCATAGGGCAAGAATGAACAAGTTTGTGTCGGGGGTGTTCGATTTGGTGAATTAAGAATACCACATCGATATACTTATGGGTGACATAGACTTGTCCCGACTTATGACCTATTCTGAACAACTTGAAGGGGAGAAGCTTAGGAAGAGGAAGAGTGGGGAGTCCAAGAGGTCTCGATTTGATGGTAGCTTTCAAGGTGTTAAGGGTGTCCATTTCCAACAAGGTCACAAATTTCAAGGTCAAGGGTCCTTTAATGCTCCAAACAAAAGGTTTGCTAATGATAGGGTGCCTAACCCAAGGTTCCAAGTTGACCAAAATGTGGAAGAAATCATAATAACAAGTGCTTGAGGGATTCGAATGCTTGCTATAGGTGTGGAAGAGTGGGCCATAGGATTGTTGATTACCCTTATGCTCAAAACAATTGCAAGGATGGTCATCCTTAAGGAAAAGGTGCTCATGTTGATCAAAGGGCCCAAAGTTATCAACAAGGGGGTGCTCCACGTCACAATCGATATTATGCTCTTCAAGGAGGAGAAGGAGTGGAAGAGGTGTCCAATGTTGTTACCGGTATGTTAAAGGTTTTTTATTATGATGTGTATCTTTATTAGATCGGGGTGCCACTTTTCTTTCGTTACTCCTTTTTGTTGCCAATAAGCTTCATGTGTTTCCCGAATTGTTGTGTGAACCCTATGAGGTGTCTACCCCCCATTGGTGAGTCCGCTGTTGGTAGGAGTGTCTATAGGGATTGTCCCATGTCTATACTGCATAAAGTCTTACCTTGTGATTTTATTGAACTTGACATGGTAGATTTTGATATTATTCTTGGGATGGATTGGTTACATGCATATCATGCCTCCATTGATTGTAAAATCGTAAAGTTAGGTTCCGAATTCCTAATGAACCCATCTTTGAGTGGGAAAGTCATAATTTAGTAGCTACACATAGGTTCATTTCTCGTTTTAAGGCCCGAAAATTGATTTCTAAGGGTTCCATTTACCATCTTGCAAGAGTCAGGGATGTTGAGTCTAAAGTCCTTCCTATTGAGTCGGTTTTGGTGGTAAATGAGTTTCTTTATGTCTTTCCTGATGAGCTTCCCGGTGTTCCTCCCAAAAGGAAAATAGGCTTTGGTATAGACCTCTTTCCCAATACTCAACCTATTTCCATTTCCCCTTACCGTATGGCACCAGTGAAGTTAATGGATCAATTGAAGGATTTATTGGAGAAGGTTTTCATAAGGCCTAGCAAATCACCTTGGAGTGCACTGATTTGTAAGAAAGAAAGATGGTTCGCTTAGAATGTGCATCGAGTACCAGCAACTCAATAGGGTCACTATAAAGAACAAATACCCTCTACCAAGGATAGATGACTTATTTGTCCAACTACAAAGGGCTAGTCATTTTTCTGAGATTGATCTTTAGTCCAGATACCACCAAGTGAGGGTTAGGGAGTGTGATATTCTCAAGATGGCTTTTTGGACTAGGTATGGACACTTTGAATTTGTGGTGATGTCATTTGGTTTGACTAATACACGAGCAATATTTATGGATCTCATGAAATGGGTCTTTAAACCTTACCTTTACATGATTGTAGTAGTTTTCATAGATGACATATTGATTTATTCCTGAAGTGAAGAAGAGCAAGTGAATCATTTGAGAGTCGTGTTGCAAATACTGAGGGATGAGAGGTTGTTTGCTAAATTTAATAAATGTCAATTTTGACTGAAAGAGGTTGCATTCCTAGAGCATGTGATGTCGGGTGATGGAATTAAGGTAGACCCTAAGAAGACGAAAGTGATAAGAAATTGGCCTAAGCCCTTAACTCCAATGGATATTAGGAGGTTATTGGGTTTGGCATGATACTACCAGAGGTTTGTGTATGGTTTCTCTTCAATTGCTTTCCCTTTGATAAAATTAAGACAAAAGAAGGCAAAATTTGTTTGGACCGATAAATGTGAAAGAAGTTTTCAAACTTTGAAAGAAAAGTTTATCTTCGGTCCTATATTGGCTTTACTGGAAGGACTAGAAGGGTTTGTGGTTTACTGTGATGCTTAAAAGATTGGTTTGGGGTGTGTGTTGATGAAAAATGGTAAGGTTATAGCATGTGTTTCTCGGCAACTCAATGTACATGAGCATAATTATCCCACCCTTCATCGTGAATTAGTCACTGTGGTATTTGCTTTGAAAATATGGAGTCATTATTTGTATGGGGCTCATGTAGATGCATTCACTGATCATAAGAATCTCCAAAATGTGTTCACACAAAGGGATCTTAATTTGAGACAAAAGGGTGGTTGGAAGTCCTTAATGATTATGACATGAGTGTGCATTATCATCCCGACAAAGTTAATGTTGTAGTCCATGCTCTAAGTAGAGTGTCCACGGGAAGTCTAGCTCATATTGATGATGATAATAAGGAGGTGGCTAGAGAAGTCCATCGGTTGGATAGGTTGGGAGTGAGGTTAAATGATGTGGAGAATGGGGGTGTGGTGGTATTTGATGGCTCCAAATCTTCTTTGATTAAAGAGGTCAAGTCCAAACACGACCTTGATCCTGCCTTGCTAGAATTGAAAGTTTTGGTGAAGGATGGTAAAGTAAAGGTTTTCTCCCAAAGGGGAGATGGTGTCCTTAGGTACCAAGGTAGGTTATGTGTGCTTAATGTTGATAGGTCGAGGGATTTGATTTTGAATAAGGCATATAATACTCTATTTCTCTCGATTCCTCAACATGTATAGAGATCTGAGGGAGGTGTATTGGTGGGTTGGATGAAAAGAGATATTTCCAAGCTTGTATCCAATTGTCACAATTGCCAACAAGTCAAAGCGAACATTAAAGGTCGAGTGGCCTAGCCCAAAACATAGAAGTTCTGACTTGAAAGTGGGAAGAGATTAACATGAATTTTGTGATTGGTTTGCCAAAGACTAGAAAACACTTTGATGCTATTTGGCTTATCATTAATAGGATGACAATGTCAACTCATTTTCTACCGGTTAAAACAATTTATGGTGTCGAGGATTATGCCAAGCTATATTCATGAGATGGTTAGGTTTCATAGAGTACCATTGTCTATTATTTGGATCATGATGCTTAATTCACTTCGCATTTTTGGAGATCCTTCCAAAAGGGTCTTGGTACCAAAGTCAAACTTAGCACAACTTTTCATCCTCAGATGGATGGTCAAGTCAAAAGAACAATTAAAACTCTAGAGGATATACTTAGTACTTGTATTTTGGAGTTCAAGGGTAGTTAGGATAAACATCTTTCACACATTGAGTTTGTTTACAATAATAGTTACCGCTTTAGTATTGGCATGGATCCTTTTGAAGCTTTATATGGTAGGCATTGTAGATCCCCGGTTGGGTGGTTTGATATAGGGAAAATAGCTTTTTTAGGCTCGAATTTGGTGATGGAAGCTTTGGAGAAGGTGAAGTTGGTAAGGGAGAGATTGAGGAAGGATCAAAGTAGGCAAAAGTCCTACTCCAATGTGAGGAGGAGATACTTTGAGTTTAATCTTGATGATTAAGTGTATTTTAAGGTCTCACCCATGTACGGTGTGGTCTGGTTTAGCAAAAAGGGGGAATTGATCCCAAGGTTTGTGGGAAGGAGAATTGGTAAGGTTGACTATAAATTGGTGTTGGCTATAAATATGAGTATGGTTTATCCGTCCTCCATGTGCCCATGTTGAGGAAGTGTATAGGTGATCCAAGTACTATTGTACCCTTAGAAGTTATAGGTGTTGTGGAGAATAACTTGACCTATGAGGATGTCCCAGTGAAAATATTGGATAGGCAAGTGAAAAGGCTAAGGAACAAAGATGTGGCATCCTTCAAAGTCCTTTGGAGGAATTAACAAGTCGTAAGTGACACTTAGGAAGCTGAAGCAGACATGAAAAAATGATATTCGTATCTCTTTCACTCTACACAAGCTGAAGGTAACAACTTAAGTCCTATCTATGATTTCAAGTCTTAAGTTTCATCCCTCATGTCATTCTTGCATGCATACATGTTCATGGTGACAAGCGTTGGTGATTTTTGATGTATATGTTTAAAACTTTTTGAAAATCATGTTTAGTGTATTTATTGCATTAATGTTAGGTTGGAAGTCTCCTAATTACTCCTCCTCTTACATATGTTTTCTTTAAATTTGGGGACGAATGTTCCCAAGGGAGAGCTATTGTAACACCCCTCATGTGCTTCGAAAATGACTTACAGTGTTATTCTTGAATATCTCAAAATTCATGTATGATTTTGAAAATTCAAATTCATATTCTTGTGCAGGGAAAAATTGTGTAGGTAATCGGTGGTCTTCGATTCTTAGATGACCCATAGAGAAAAATATTTTTTCGCTATGGGAGACGAGGCAGTAAGCCTCCATGATAGAGCCACGTCACCCTTGGGCGCGGCTCAATGTAAAGTGTGCTCCAAGATGGGTCGGCGTCGCACCTTGGGCGCGGGACAGTATAAAAATTCCCTTAATTTTCCAGTTTCACTGAAAGGCATTTGGGTAATAACTTAATGCCTATATATATGGGAATACTTCAATTTTACACCATTTTCAAGCCCTAGAACTCAAGAACCCAACTCAAGCCTTAAGTCTTCCTCAAATCTTTTTCAAGAAATTCCAAGGTTTAGATGTGTGGGTCTTCATCCATAGGTCCTTTTACACATGGAGCCCAACCCTCTCTTTTTATGAAATTTCATGATTTCAAAGTTATATTTCTTATGGGTATTCTCTATTATTACTCCTATGCGTGAATGGATTATTGATGCATGAGCTTCTATTAAGAAATGAGATTATACAATACATATGTTGTTAAAGCTCGTATGCTATGATATCTTGAATTTCTTGGAAAGATTATGGAATTTTGAATGGCTTTCATGTAACCTATTATGAAGGTTTTATTGCTAAGTTGGTGGTTTCTTTCAATGATATCTTATTGACTATATTTTACTCTACCCATATTCTCTACCCTTGAAATGCACTATTTTAAGCATATGTACATATACCCACCATGTTTGACTAAATTACATGATAATGATTCATATGTTGAAGAAGGAATATTACATGATTTGCAAGACAAGTATTTCTATGGTGATTATGGGCTTTCAAGCATGTATTAAACTCATGAAAAGTTTCTATGATCTACAAGTGAATTATTGAGCTCTTATGTTATGTTTTATTCTCATATGAAATATGAAGCCTACTAGAAGGGGTTATGACCTAAGTTGTATTCCTCACCCTCTAGTACAAGGAAAATGTCTAAGGGGTTATGACCTAAGTTGTATTCCTCACCTTCATGTACTACCCAATACCTACTAGAAGGGGCTATGACATAAGTTGTATTCCTCACCCCTAGTATAAGGTATTTGGATGAGCTACTCATGCTACTTTATTGAGTTAAACAAGTTATGCAAGTATGATTGTTTTTACACATGTTTTAACCTAAACATTGATTATACATGTCATATTGAACTCATGTCTAATGATTATGATTATGCATCTTGATTATAATGGCTTATGATCCTTGTTGCATTGTACCTCGCATACTTAGTACATTCGGAGTACTAATGCATACTTTATCCTACATGATTTCACCATGTAGGGACAGGAGCACCTATTGATCCTCCTTCATGTGGCTAGCTAGATCATCTGAAGTTAGCTTTGGGTGAGTCCTCAATTCCGGGGGTAATATCTATCTTACTATCATGTTCTGCTAAGACTTGTCTAATATTTTTGGATACTTATTTTGGGGGTGAACCCAGAAAATATCTTAGCCCCCACTCCATTTGTAGTAGAGGTGTTGTTAGATATGGATTTCATGCATTGAGGTTGAGTCTTATTTTACCTACATTATTATGAAAGACTTTCGTTGGTCCTCTATTCTCTGTATGCTCTTTTATGTTGATGATGAGATGGAAGTCCTAATTCTTGCTTCCCTTAGAGTCTTTTGTTACTTGTTTGTTGTCTTATTTTACTTCTACAACCAAGGATGTGTAAATGATATGCTAAGAGGCTTGTTTGGTCCCTCCGGGTTCCCTATTCGTCGTGTCACATCTAGGACCTAGGCTTCGATCATGACAAATGTCTCTAGGATTCAATACAAATACAATCATTAACCCTAGAAAACATAGATTTTGCATTTTGAAATGGCGAGAGCATTCAAGTAAGAGCACGGGCACTTAAGGAGAGCACTCAAGCAAGATCTAAAGTTAGGGTTTCCTGATTGTTCAAGTTTGTTTGACAATCTTCTTAGAATCTTTGTTTAGGGACAAACATTGTCGGAATTTGTTTTCTTTGAATGACGTTTGTTTGAGAGTGGGTTTGACTCTCAATAATTATGGTATGAAGTGTGAATTGTAAGTTGATATTGCTCGCATTTGAAATAAAAAAAATTATTGAAATCCTACTAGTGCAGGTAGTGATTGTTACTCCCTTGAGCAAGGAATTTTTTCCACTATAAGTTGGTTGGCTTGTTTACAGCTTTGAATTTACTGTCGGGTACTGCTAGCTGAGCCATGTTCACTAGTAGAATAGGGATAGTTGTCTTTTCAGTTGGTATCTGAGAAGGTCATATCAAATCAGGCTAATCACCTCTGAAAGCTAACATGGAAGCCCCACCCATATGTCAAGAAAGAGCCTCTCAGACTAGACCCCCATTGTTTAACGAAAACTACTATGAATGGTGGAAGAACAGGATGATGGATCACTTCGAAGGAGACAACCCTAATCTCTAGAACGTCGTGATGAATGGACCAATCATTCCAATGAAGGATGGACCCACTTCTAGCACTACGGTACCCAATGAACGAAGTGAGTTGGATGCAGTAGAAAATAATTCTACTCTGTGGAATTAGTCCTGATGAATACAACAGGATCTCTTCATTCCAATAAGCTAAGCAAATATGGGATATGATGTAGGTTGCTCATGAAGGAACTACTAAGGTGAAAAAGGTTAAGATTGAAAATCTTAACCGACAGTATAAACTCTTCAAGATTATAAGGGAGAATCCGTACAAGCCATGGAAACCAGGTTCTCTACGATGGTGAATGAAATCTACTAGGGAAAATCATTCTGATAGGCAAAGCCATATGGAAGATGCTAAGTGTGTTACTTGAATCCTAGGAAAGTATGGTAGAAGCCATTACCGAAACCAAGGATCTCGACACCATGACTATGGACTAGCTAATGGGAACTCTAGTGACCTATGAAATAAAGAAGAACCAAGAGAAAGAGTTGAACAACAAAAGGAAGGATAAGAATCTGGTCCTGAAGGCTACTAAGAAAGAGGACTTTAAGGAAGAAAATATTGCACCAATTACCAAGAGGTTTTGACAAGTGCTGCGAAAGGGAACTGGTGGACAGAGAAGGCCCCCACAATGAACTGCTGAGAAAGATCTGAGGGAACAACTCTGTCACAAGTGTGGAAGTCCTGATCACTTTATCAAGTTTTGTTCCCTCTGGGCACTTGAAAACAAGAAAAATGTTCCTGATAAACCCAAGGAAACTAGGCCTAAACCATATGTTCGTAAGGATAGGAGAATGACGAATCAAGAAGGTGACTTATCAGTGCAAAGAACCCTTGCTGCCTTGGCCAGCAACACTGGTGAAGAATCTAATGGAGAAGCACCCAAAACACAATCTCTCATGGCCATTGAGGAGCCCGAGAAGTACGACTTTCTTGCTCTTGTTGCTATGGATGAATCTGATGATGAAAGTAGCAAGAATCAGGTGACTATTAGGATTGATCCCGAATCTGACATCTACATGCCTGAGAGTAATCAAGAAAATCTGGCTGATGGTTGGAGTAGGTTCTTCTGACAAATACAACGCACTATTGGACACCAAGGTAAGCTTTGAACAAGCTAAAGCTAATATCCATACATATTCTAAGAAAAAGTTTGAGTCCTTGTCCCAGGTCCTAATTGTGGCCTATCCGATCGTTTGAAACTCCAAGGAATGTCTATTGGAGGACCTTCAAAGTATTAATCAAAAACTTCAGTTTGAGATTGACAACCTCAAGTCCTCCAGAAAGGAGAAAAACATGATGAGTCAAGCCCAATTAGATCCAAAATAAAAGGCTAAAAGGCTAGGGAATGAGCTTATGATCCTATCTAATAAAAATGAAGATCTTATGAAAAAACTTGACCAAATCAAAACTAAGATAGACCATAGCATGAAATGGACCAGGTCCTCTGCAATGCTTGATGATTTACGGCAAGGTCAGTCCACTACCAAGTTCGGATCAGGTTCAAGATTAAGGAACCCAAAGAATGTGTGACTGGCCACGGAGTCCTTTGCACCTTGTACGGCAAGGTAGGTCACCTGAGAGATTGCGCTAACAAGAACACAAAGCCTTTTGACAGTAGTTTCTCCTACCAAACCAACACTTATGGAAAAAGGGGTAAACAGACTAGAATAGGAAAAAAATATCCACCTAAAGCTAATTGTAATAAAACAGGAAGAAGATATCCACTTAGAAATTATATCTATTGGTCAGGAAGAAGATATCTACCTAGTTTTAATTGGACTAAGAAAGAAAGCAGATATCCTTCTGAAAGCATGAGAACCTGTTGACCCCTATGGGCTCAGGGATATCCACTAGGTCAAAACTCAAAAACATCTGTGCATTCTCGATATATGTATCTCTTGTAGAACCCAAAAAATGTCAAGAAAGCATTGTTGGATGACTAGTGGATATCCGTTATGCAGGAGGAGCTTCTACAATTTGAACATAGTGTCACTAGGAACAAAGTCAGACTTGTGGTCAAAACTCAAAAACATATGTGTCTTCTCGATATATGTGTCTCATGTAGAACCCAAAATTGTCAAGGAAGCGTTGCTAGATGACGAGTGGATATCCGTTATGCAGGAAGTGCTTCTATAATTTGAATGTAGTGTCACTAGAAACAAAGTCAGACTTGTAGTTTAGGGAACAAGCAAGAAGAGGGCATTGACTATGACGAAACCTTCATGCCAGTAGCGGATATTGAAGCTATCAGGATGCTCATAGACTTCGCAGCTCATATGAAATTCAGGTTGTACTAAATGGATGTCAAAAGTGCATTTCTTAATGGGTATGCAGGAAGAGGTCTATGTAAAGTAACCCCCAGGTTTTGAAAAATATGAGCACCCTGACTATGTATACAAGTTGGATAAAGCCTTGTAAGGGCTAAATCAGGCCGTTAGAGCATGTTACGATAGATTTTCTAGTTTCTTCCTAAGTCATTGATATTTGAGCGGATAGATAGACAACAACTATTTCTCTAGAAGAAAGGTGTTCACGTTCTCATGGTACATATATACATTGACGACATCATCTTTGGAGGAATACATGAATCCCTAGGAGCAGAATTTGTAAAACTCATGGGTAGTGAGTTCGAGATAAGCATGATGGGAGAACTGGACTGCTTTTTGGGACTACAGATTCATCAGATGCTAGTAGGTACATCCATTTATTAATAAAAGTATATCAAGGAATTAATTGCTAAGTTCGGGTTGCTTGACACCAAAATTAATGACACCCTATGGCGACCACTACCAAATTGGACAGGGATGAAGCAAGGGTCAGTGTGGATGCCACCAGTATAGGGAATGATTTGGTCACTACTGTACTTGACTTCCAACAGGCCAGATATTGTGTTCTGTGTAAGCATGTGTGCTAAGTTTCAGTCAGAACTCAAGGAGTCTCACCTTAAAGCTATAAAATGGATCCTACGATAACTTAAAAGTACCATGAACTTGGTTCTCTGGTACCCCACTTGTTTCTTATTTGACCTAGTGGGTTTATTGATGCTGATTATGCTGGGTACCTGATTAATAGGAAAAGCACATTAGGAATGGCACACTTTTTGGGACCTTGTCTAATTTCTTGGGCTACAAAGAAACAAAACTCAATAGCTCTTTTGACTGTTGAAGCTGAATACGTGGCCACTTCCTCATACTATGGTCAGCTTCTCTGGATTAAAGAAAAAATAGCTGCTCTTGGACTTTGGTGTAAAAATTGACTGCATTCCCATCATGTGTGATAACACAAGTGCAGTGAATATAGCTAAGAACCTGTTGCATCATAAGAGGACTAAGCACATTGATGTCAAACATCACTTCCTGCAATACATTGTTGAAAAAGATTCATTGAGATGGTGTTTAGTAAAATGGAGGACCAAGTGGCTGATATTTTCAACAAGGCCCTGGCTAGAGATCACTTTGAGTAAAATCGACTACATCTGGGCCTACTCAG
Organism: Solanum ossicruentum; assembly: GCA_025774065.1. NCBI lineage: Eukaryota > Viridiplantae > Streptophyta > Magnoliopsida > Solanales > Solanaceae > Solanum > Solanum ossicruentum. The sequence goes on from JAOTQR010000092.1 coordinate 8,016,453, forward strand.
GAGGACCTAATTCTTTCCTTTGTTCTTTCATTTAGAATGTGAGGAGAGTTTGTACTAAAGAACTAATAGACTGAATATGCAAGTACATTACTCCATAGGTAGCAGCAGGACTCCTCCACGAGAAACTAATGATATTACCCTTAGTGTCCATAAAGCTGGCATATTATGGCTACAAGCATACTTTGCAGATATCCGTATTACACGAACAGGTACTTTCTCCTACTGAATGAATATAGTTAGCTAATACGTTCATACTCTAATCTAGAATAAGTCTAGAGCTATTGTCCCAAGAACCTGGTTCCCTCCTTGGTTCATCAGTTGACTTCTATCTTGGCGGGAGCTAGTAAGAAATGCCTCCACAAAGCCAAGGTCCCTGTGGTCCCTTCATCTCCTATTTGACTTGACTCATCTCCTTAGGGTTCACCTGCACCAGGCTCCTCTATGTTTGCCCTAACCGCCCCTCGCCAGGACAAGCATGGGGAGCGATTCTTGGCCATTGGGAAGGAAAGGTACCTTGCTGCAAAGGTGGCTTTGCGGGGTCATGCTATTCACCAAGAGGTTTGTTAGTTTCCCTTCATTAAATGGTGGTGCGCCAAACTGGATACTCTAAAATGGTTGCACCTGTTTCTGAATACTGACTTGTTGATTTATGAGGATGAGGTGGTGGAATTCCATACTAATCTTTATGTACTGGAAGGGAATGTGGCGACTTCGAAGTTTTGTGGCATGGAACTGGTTTTCGATAAGGTTCGCCTAGGCAAAATATTATAGATTCCATCGATTGGCTTAGCGGAGTATGTTTGGAACAAGGACGAAGATTGTGTACTCACTTCGGCATTTACCCAGAGGTGCGTCACTGACACTCCGCGTAAGGTCTTTAAGAGAGAGATGCCTCCATTTCTCAAGCTGTTGTTTGAACTGGTTCACAAGGGCATCCTCTGAACGGAAAGCATCGTCATGAGGTGACATTTAGGGACATGGGACTGGCCCATGCCATTGATCTAGAGGAAGTGGTGGATTAGCCCTCCTTGATCATTAGGCACATGGCCAAAATCATTGGCCCTGCCCAAGCACAACATCATCTTGCAATGGGAATTTGTTGCCCTTTTTCTTCAAGGAGTTCTAGGGCCCTGTTGGTGCGGGTCTCCCTCTGACGAAGAAGGATATAATTGACAGGGCGATTGCTCAGGAGTGTGATTGTTTATGTTTTCCTATTAATTCTTTATACAGGTTCACCTCATTTCTTTTTTATGTGTCAAAAGGGGGAAGATGGTTTTATACAGGAGCTGTTGCAGGGTTTGCCATCATCAAAAGGGGGAATTTGTTAGGATATGACAAGTGCACTTATACTGTTTTAATGATGACAAATAAGAATAGGTTCTAGGTGTTGTACCAACAGTCGTGAGACACAATCCCAATGGAAGAAGGATTGTTGTATAAGGAAACCGAATCAAAGTGGAACTCGGAAAAAAAAAAGATGCTTAAGAAAAGGACTCAATAAGGAAAAGAATTGCATGCCCTATTCAAGAAAGGAGTCCTACATGGAATGTCTCTAGGGTTCAATGTAGGTACAACCATTAACCTTAGAAGACATAGCTTTTGCATTCTGAAATGTTGAGAGCATTCAAGCAAGAGCACGGGCACTTAAGGAGAGCACTCAAGCAAGATCTAGAGTTAGATTTTCTTGATTATTCAAGTTTGTTTGACAATCTTCTTAGAATCTTTGTTTAGGGACAAACATTGTAAGAAGTCATTTTCTTTGAGTGAAGTTTGTTTCAGAGTGGGTTTGACTCTCAATAGTTATGGTATGAAGTGTGATTTGTAAGTTGACATTGCTCGAGTTTGAAGTAATAAAGAGTTGTTGAAATTCTACCAGTGTAGGTAGTGGTTGTTTCTCCCTTGAGCAAGAATTTTTTTCCACTATAAGTTGGTTGGCTTGTTTACTGCATTGAATTTACTGTTGGGTACTACTACTTGAACTAGGTTCACTAGTGGAATAGAAGTAGTTGTCTTTTCAAAAACAATAGAAATACTTTTTGGAAAATATTTTTCATTCACCAACCAAACATGAGAAAATAAATTAGAAACCAACTTGGTTTCTAGGAAATAATTTTCGTGGAAAATATTTTTTTTCATACCAAACACATCCTTGCTGTCTTATTTTTTTCAATGAAGTCGAAAGAATGAAGGCCAATTTTCTATGGCCTAGGGAATCAGTTGAAACGCACATTAGGAATTCAAAATAGAGAACGATGAACGTGATATAATATAAGGCATTTTCAATATCATATATAACTAAAAGTGGGAAGAATGTTAGGCAAAGTTGGATTATCATTTTGCCCCTACACTAAATTATAATTTAATTAATGAAATATCAAAAATAAATTGCTAATTTATTATGTAATCTTAATTACTCTTAATTTAAAAGTTGAAAATTTTAAAAAGTTAATTACATTTAATAATTTAACGACATAGTTTAAAATTGAATGTAAAACGTTGGATTACTATTTTACCACTATCCTATATCAAAATTATGAAAATTGTTTTGTTAGTATGATATTGGTAAATAATATTCTAAATGCTCAAGATATATATTGCTAAATATATATAATATTAGCTTTAAGGCACGTGCTTTTTTTTTTTTTTGGAATCAGTTAAAGTTTAATGAATAGTAATTTATTTATCTATGTTAATTAATATTTCCTTATTCCTTATTTTAATGCTCCAATAGGTGAGTAAATTATTTTAATGAGAAATTGGAGTTATTGTAGTCTATTCAATTTCTTAAAGTTATTTTTTACCTTCAATACAAATTGAGAGCACATTATTATTATTATTATTATTATTATTATTATTGTTGTTGTTGTTGTTGTTGTTGTTGTTGTTGTTGTTGTTGTTGTTGTTGTTGTCGTCGTCGTTGTCCTCGTCACACATCTTATATGAAGTATTTAATTCTTGAATTACAATGTGCACTAGTTTAGCTATAAATGATGGAAACGAAGAGGCATAACAGAAGAGGGAATGTAATGAACAATCTTTGTAATTGAAGATAACAAAACATCCTATTCACTTTAATATATTGTGCGAATTCTCTTTATCAAAAGTTTACCTTTTTAGCCTATTACTTCGCTGGATTTCACATGTTTGCCAGAAATACTTGAGTAAGTTTATGTTCATTCATGGCTTCTATTTTATATATCTTTGCCATATTATAATTTTATAAGTACAAATTATGATAAATAAAATTGTCGGACTACTTAGGTCAATGGACACAATGGTTAATTATGTTATATGTCATTCATATCAAATGTTTTTACATAGTTGAATATTTCATAAACTGTTAGAGGAATGAAAGCATCCGAACCTACGGTTATATATAACTAAATCTTGCTAAAATTAAAAGACGAATTATTAGAGTAATACTATTTTGTACATGTTCAGATCATACAAATCATCTCTTAATACTTCTTTTGTTTGGTTCAACACTCTTATATCTTTCTTCAATTCTCTTTTGAGTTTGGAGAAAATATATATATATATATATATATAAAACTATCGAAAGAGTATAAATTCAGCATGATTGGTTTTGGTTCGACGTCTTGGTGTGACAAAGATAACTCGTATGGTTATTTACACTTTATTTAAGGTTTATTTTATAATTATTCTTATTTTCTTGAATCCACATATTGTAAGGACAAGAACATTTCAATTTTTAGAGTACTCTTTTAAAAGTCTCCTATTTCAACATCAATCTGTTGAAACCTATATCAAACTGTCCATAAGGAAGTGCTTATGACGTCTTTGTGATTGGTCAGATGGATGAAAAAACTTTTAATGGTGATTTGACATATAATTATAGAAATTGTTTGAATACTTCAATTTCTTTATCATCTCTAGTTATGAAGTTTGTTTAAGCGCCTAATATTAAATTTTAGATATGATTATTTTGTTATATTCCATTGTTATCCAATTAAATTTTGGATAGTGTTAATATCTTTTTATCACATTTACAAATGCAAGATGTTGTAACTTTGAATCAGACAAAAGGACCATGTATCTGTGATGCTAATATTATTATAATTTTTTTAAGTTTATATATATTTTGAGCGTCTCTTCATAAATAATTTTTACCTTTTAAAGGTTAACATCATGAAATTGATATAGTATATCAGTCATTCTAAGAATAATATACATGTATTGATCAAAAATATCTACATTACTTCAATACATATTACTTTCATTCGATAACATCTTTTTGATATTTATGTGGCTATAGAGGGAATCAACTTACAATATCTTGAAGATAAGATAAACTCTTTTATACGTGAATTATCTGCACTTTGAATTGATCATATTATTTGCACTTTGAATCGATATTGATCATATTCTTTATATGTTGACAATGTTGTTGAAAGCGTAAAATAAAATTAAAAAAAAAAAAAAGCCATACAATTATCAAGTTGAATGTTTGGTTGCCAATTGATTTACATAACTAATTTAGGTGTTCAAACAATATCGAAAAATCATCTTATATTCATCTATATAAGGTGGTTGAATCGGCTTAGGACATATCCATTGAGTTTTGTATATTACATCATTTCAATGTTAGTGCTACTCATTACAAACATATTACCACATTTGTTATATCATTTTAAAATATTTGGACTAACACACGCAGGATTCACCTGCCCAAAGACTAGTATTAGGATAAATCAGAAACTAGAGGAACTGAGGTTCCCCACTGGAGTGTCAACCAGACACATTAAAAGGAATATGCCTCGTTTTATGTTTTGAGTTAAAAAACTAAGCACTCACATACTCCAAAGAAGTCGTACCTAGTTAGTGAACAGTGAACCACAAGAGCCTTGCATCCGTCATATTAACTCCTCTACTCCAACTCCTCTACTCCAACTCATACATTATAATCTCAGAAACTAATCCATTTTCTTCCTTTCTTAGTTTGTTTAACTGGCGAGAACGGAGTTTCTTACGGCATAGTATCAGTACAAATGTAGTAACGGTACAAATTATGAAGGCATACAACACGTACGTGAAAGTTGAGGAGACAATCATAAGGTCATCCCTTCCAACAAAGGTGGCACTTTCCAAAATTTCAATAAAACAATACTTCCAAAGTTAAAAAAGAATTTGTTGCAACTCATAACAAGTTTCCAGTAATGTCACCTTCAGATCCAACAAGTTCGAAGACACAACGGACCATGACACCATAAAATACAGCAATTGAGCAGTTATAACAACCTTCCTTTAAAGATACACGAATAAATCACAAGAAATGATTCAAAGTTGAACAAACTAAAAATAAGAACACATCAAGACATCTGGAAGCTACTAACCTAAGACTGCAGTGGAAAAAATAAAAAATAAAAGAAAATGAATATCATGTTTGGATGTTAAACACATGTCAGTCTATGAACAATTCCAATAAATAAGTTTGGGAGGGCGATTGCACAAATTGGCAATGCAATCACAATGTACTGCTGCTCTCGCTGGCAGAAATAGAAGGTGTTTCAGTTTTGACAAGGTGCATACCCCTGCCACCAATATCGAGACCCTGAAAACGACCAAGGGGATCCTGTAGCATTGTATCTGGGAGAGCCTGTACATGGCCTGCAAGTAAACGTCGATGAGGATTCAACAAGCTGTCCTGGAGGGAATGAAATTGCTGCATCTGTATGTTCTGGGATTCACTAGACCCTGATTGTGGCTGATGGGAAAAGAATGCTGATTGGTTATATGGAATGTGCTGCATCCCCAAATTGTATGCATCTGAAGAGGACATTTCCCCTGTAGCCATTTTAAGTCTCTCCACTTCCTGCTTCAGGGCTTCATTCAGAGCTGTACAATAGGAATAGCATACAAAGATATACAGCATTATTAACTGCTCTCATGATAAATGAAATTAACATAATCTGAAATTTGTCATTATCGCAATAAAGCAGGACAGAGCAAGCATTATGACTTTCAATTTGTTGATTAGAAAAGTAACAGTAGGCTTTGTATTGCTATCTATATCTTGTCAACCAGGAGGTGGAATAAGTTTCGAGCTGATGTTAAAATGACTGAGAAACATAAAATTCTGGAAGGCAATGGATATAATAAATCATACCATCGCGTAACTGAGCTTGTTGTGCCATAGCTTGCAAACGGAGCTTAAGCTCTGTGTTCTCATTAGTAAACTGGGTTGTATCCCGCTGCAGAACGAAAGAACTATTAGATGTGATATCAATTATTGCAAGGGAAACAAACAAAAAATTTGCTAACTGACATCTCAAAATATCTTCTGTTACTTTTGAGATATTTACTTTTTTCCCTCTATATATGGCCCCTCCCCAATGCGTTGTTGAGACGAGGGTTTCCAAGAAACAGTCTCTCTACTTTTATGAGGTACTGGTAAAGTCTGCATACATTCTACTCTCCCCAGACCCCACTTGTGAGATTCCACTGGGTATGTTGTTGTTGTTGTAGTATATGGCCCCTCTCCACAATGAGATTCCGGTTATTTCAGGGGATATTATTTGCAAAACCCACTTGAGAATTCTTGCGTTTTGCATTGAATACTTAGTTAGAGGAAAGGACTCTTATTTTATAAAAACATTTAGCTGAGAAGATAATATCATTTAAATGCCTGAAGTCAGTATTTATATTCTCAGACAAAATGGAAATTGCTTTCTCTGTCAAATTCAATCATCAAACACAATGGCTGTTATAGTAAGGTGTACACACCTATAGTTCCCATAGTTAATGGAGTTGAACACAATTTATGAACAAGCCTCCGAATTTTATAACATATATCACAAGTTCTTGAAAAGGTTTATTGAGCAGAATCACCTGGAAAAGGGTTAATTGAGCAGAAAGAGTGGTTGCTTCTGTTTGAAGGGTCTGAACCTTTCTCTCAAGTTCAGTTATGTAACGGGCCTTCCTCTCTTTCGAGCGAGAAGCAGACTGCCGATTCGCCAAAATCCTGTACAATATTCTCAAAATCAGAAACATGACATGGAATTGTATGTGCGTCAGACTCAATGGTATATTGACTTAAATTTTGAGACAAGTGGTGCATTCTTAGATGCATCAGCACACTGGAGCGGGTTACTGTAAAATAGAAATATATTTTCCTCTGCTTCTTGGACAAGAGGCATTTTAGTAGTTCCAACAAACTACATAGTTTTCTTCAAAAATAATTTTCCAAAATAGTCGCACATAAATTGCCTGACAATATAAGCCACTTCAATTCTCATATTAAGCACAAGTTCTTGAATAAGAGGCATAATAATTTGCTGTTTTTGGCTCAAAAATGCCTTCCAACTAGCCAAATAGCTCAAAATTACCCTTCTTTCTCAATCTGTCAAAAACAAAATACCCTTCTTTCTAACGATTGCTCCAAAACAAGAAAAAATGATCCAATTTTCCCCTTCAACTAGGCAAAGTAAGCCAGTTTTTCCCTTCATTTACTGTTTGGAACAAGTGCTCTTAATTCTGAAGACTAGAGCAGAAACTTATACTGGAGATTGTGAGATTAATTGACTATTTTAAATGACAATATTTATAAAATCACGATTTTTATATAAAGTTTAATTCCTTGCATTAATTTTCAACTATATATTTATTCTACTTTTCCTTTCAAAACTATTATACCGTCCCTTGGCTGAAACTTTGACGACTTAAATAACAATGATCTCATTTCAAAGCTCATTAGAGCTTGCTAAAACTATGCTGGTTTAACAAGATCAGTGATATTTTTCATGGACTAAACAACAATGGTCTCATTTGATACTTCCGTAGTGTTTTTCTTTAATGAAAATAGATTTTGTATAGCTGCGGCATCAAGAAGATACTTTAGCAGTGTTCGAAAACTCAAAAATCAAGATTAGTGAAATCTACTGTAGTTCAGAAATATTTTTACACAGGTTACCTTAGAAGAGACTCAATCCAATTGTAGACCTAATGAATTGCTTGTCTAGTCCAGAAGAACAATCAGATTGACATCACCTGGACGTACTAATCTTCTTACAGATAGTACATGACTAAACTTAGTCCTATCAGACTTCATTTTTCACTAAACTCCATTTAGTAAAGCTGAAGATCCATTTCAGTTTAACCCAAATACATTACAAAGTATGAACTAACTCAGAAAAATACGGAAGAATCTCTTTTGATGAGATGGATCAAACCCAAATACACTAAAAAGTAAGAACTACCTCAGAACAAGACAGAAGAATCTCTTTTGATAAGATGGATCAAACCCAAATACACTACAAAATAAGAACTACCTCAAAAGAAGACAGAGGAAACTCTTTTAAGGAGATGGTCCAAACCAAATCCAATGACCAATCCAATAGTAAAAGTTCCTGACAATAATGTCTGTTTAAAATAACTGTTTTGACTTCTGTTCTGGAAAATTTTCATGCCAACACAGTTGCAAGTCTCTAGGAGTTATGCCATGCAAAAGGGGTCCCATTTCAACATTCAGGTTTAGGAAGTTCTAGTAACTTCGCAATGAAAATGCCACAGATCTAACAAAGCTTTCAGCACACCATTTCTGGGAATAAGGACTTTCAGATATAGATCTTTGACATCCCACTGTTAGTTTGATTTAGCATTTGTCTTGTTCTCGCTTCTACAGAAATGCCGATTTTATTTTAAATGACTACGTCTCCATCTCATTTGACATGGCCTTTTATATTGTATACCATGAATGTTTTTCTTTCTAAAAACTGTCAACAGTTGTTTACTTTCCTAATTAACTGAGACCCTCGATCCAAATTCACGCGATATATAGTGAACAACTAGTGCATTGACACCAATGCAGATCAATTTTAAAAGGTAAGAAATGTTCGGATCTCCAAAAGAGAAACAAACTGTGATTCGTTGTTTTGGAAGTAAATCATTTTCAAAGGAGAAGAATCAATGGAGGACTAAATCATGATGTAGACTAAGTAGATCTACTTCGAGAGTCCCCCTAAACTCTGAATTCTTCTATTAGATGTGATGAGTATTTTGTAAGCCTCAGCGCCAAATCACCGTTCACAATTCAAACAACTAGAACTAATTTTCAGAGTCAAAGCTATAAAAGTATGTACCTTTTGGCGCGTTTTGGATCAATGGTCCAAAGTTCAGCAAGCTTATCCGGAGCCATAGCTTTCTTAGCTTCAATACTCTCACTTAGCAACAAGTTCGAATTGTCGACCGAATTGCTATGCCTGTGGCGTGGCCTGGGGAAGTTCTTATCTCCGTCAGCAGAGTCAGCTACCACTCCACTACTTCCGGCGCCGGCATTGTTGAATCCTGGAACATCAGTAGGATTGGATCCAGAGCTGAGTTTTTCAATGTCCATGTAAGTGTTGAAGAAATCGTCCTCGGATCCGATCTCCTCAAAACTTGCGGCGGACGCATCGAATGGATCGGATACCAGATCTAGATCCTCAGGCAGCCGGAAGTTCACCTCCGAATGAGCTCGACGGTGGTGAGACGGCCGGAATGTAGCGGAGAATGGCGGCGTCTGATTGGAGTTTGGATTTGATGGATCTTGCATTTTGAGGCGAAATCTGTGGGAGATTCAGACAGTCGATCCCCAATGTGGGAACCAGGAAGAAGAGCGGTGGATTTAAGTTAATGGACTGGAGTAGTATATTATACTCCCCTTCCAAGTCCAACCATGTACCTTCTCTACATTTCCTTTATTATTCTCTGTCCTATCTTATATTGTACTATTAACTTTGATATAATATTT
>JAOTQR010000092.1:8031094-8042801 GCA_025774065.1 Solanum ossicruentum
CCAAGTGTTTGATAAAATGTCCGGTTACGATTTCTTGAGGAATTGAAGGTCCAAACCATGAGATATGATATAATTGACATTATGATGATTAAAAGAGCTTATGTATATGATATAATCTATATAAAGTATTGCATTAGACCATGCCAATACGGGGACTAAGAGCCTGGATAACCTTGTCAGGGGGTTAGTACCTTGATAACCGAGGTGGGGGATTTGTACTCATCAACCATGTGAGGGGTTTGTACTTTGCCACCAAGGTGATAATGTGACATTATCATAAATCATGTGAGGGATTTGTACCACACCACTAGGGTGATGGGGTGAGATCATCATCAACCTACCAAGGGGTTTGTACTTTGGAAATCTAGTTTGGTTTCTTCTACACATATGATATCCTATATGAGCATGAGTTACTTAAGCATGTTTTACTTAAGCATTGACTATACATGCCATATTGTTATATTATGCCTATTGCCTATTGATATGCATTTTGATTATGATGTCTATCTCTTGTTTCATTGCATCCTACATACTTAGTAAATTCAAACTTACTAACGCATACTCTTGCCTACATGATATCACCATGTTGGAACCGGAGTCCAAGTCGATTATCCTCCTCCTCCACGTGGCTAGTTCGGTATTACTCTAGCTAGTTGGTGAGTCCTCCACTTTGGGGACCTTAGTCTATGTTGTTCTTATATTGTATTGAGTCATTCTTCTTTATGTTCTATTTTGACTATGAGGGTGAGCCCGATTGCTTTGTCTTGCCCGCCGCTCTTATCTATGTAGTAGAGGTATTTGTTGGACATGTTATGTATGAGCTTTGACTCTTGGTCTATTGATTATGATGTTATGCAAGCTTTCTCCTAAGTCCCTTGGCCCCTATACTTACTCTTTATGTCTCTTATATGCTTCCGCAATCAATGATGTGCAATGAAAGTTAAAGGCTTTTTTGGGGTTCATTAGGGTTATCCATTCGCCGTATCATGTCTAGGCCCTTGGCTTGGATCGTGACATTCTATTCCTATTTGTGAGCTTTCGGTTTTCCTCCCCTCCCCTTCACAACAAGGATATGGTGTTGTTAGTATATTTTTGAATGATGCTCTCTGATTTTCTTCTGGTACTTCTTTGTTTTCCTAGTTATCCACCTGCATATCATCATCATCAATGTAGGTTGTGGCTGTTTTTCGTTATTGCTTTCGTTGTTTGGATTGTGCGTGTAGTTTACGTTTGGTGCAATTTCCTTTGCTTTTCAGATATCGGTGCCAACTCATTCACTTCCCAATGCGCCGTTTGCAGTTTCCCTATCATCAGGTGGGTCATATTGAATGTCAACTATATTTGTGCTTATATTTTCAGTACTTCATCTTCAATGCTTATATACACTAACTTTAGAAAAGTTCCGTTTAGATCAACTAGCACCTTCACCTGAGCACAACTCGATCTTGCCTTATTAATGGGATATATAGGTTTCCAACCGTTGATGCTAAAGAAAACGTATACTCTTTAATGAAGAATGCAGGTAAAAGGTGAGAAAAAGAGATCTATGCCATGGCCATAGAAGTTTCCTCATTGACTTTGCATTTCGAATCATAGATGAGTGTACACACGAGATAAGAATACTTAGCTTTACTGGTGAAATAAAATGCACCTTTCGAAATCAAATTAACAAAGTCTTCTTCTTTGGATACTAGAATCAAAATATGCTTATTATAGAATAGTATATAGTCCAATTTGATAACTTTCTTTCACCCCACATTGTTGAGGGATAATCTTCCTTAATTCATCTAAATCGACCCAATCATGTTTCAATTTTTCAATAACACCACATTAGAGTCTTTCAATTTGGTTCATTAGACTCACTTCCATCTCTGTCCATCAATCAATGGAATCTCTTCCACTACGGTAATCTCCTTGTTAAAGAGGCATGTTCCTGGACTTGCACATTGTTTCGATTCATGGAATTAGCAAAAGTAAAAGGCAAATTAGAGTTTACAATCGATTCAGTATTCGTAATTGAAGGTAGGCAAGAAAATCAGTATTAAAAATTTGCAGCCCCACCCCATCCCCTCACCCATAGTGGTTGGCCGCCCATCCATGTGCTCGTAGATGGGTTAAATATATCATCCTATTGTCTATTTATACTACCAGTACGTCATTTTAGTGGAGACATTCAGATATGTATCCATTTGTTACAAACTAATTAAACTCATCAATGAATTCTACTCCAAATTCATTAAATAACAAAATGTAAAAGAGACACGTAGTTAAATTCAAAAAAGCAGTACTTATAAAAATTTGTGAATGCCAACTATTTTATTTAGCACAATTTTCTTGAAATTCCACTTATATCATCCCATTATGGGGTATACGAAGAAAGAACAACGACACATGCATATAAAAAATATTAAAATTCTCTAGACACATTCACATGTGAATCTAAACTAAAGCATTGTGAATGAAATAGTTGACGGAGAAGGAACTCAAACAGTTGTCTATAGCAAATTGTTCATATGATTTTTGATGATGTGGTCAATGAGAATCTTGTAACCTTTCTCCGTGGGATGGAAACTATCCCAGAACAAATATTTCGTGTCATCGTCACATGTTGCACTGTACTTATTGCATAATGTGCTCACCTCAATCATTCCGGTACCACAACACCCTTTCTCTACCTCTTCAAATCCTAAAATTAATCAACCAAACCAAATAATTAAATTCTTAAAAGTAAAGCTTAAAGAGTATAAATATGTAGTAGTAATGCTTATCGTACCGTATTTTGTATTATTGGCAATGAAATCAAACACAAGATTATAGATATCGATGAAACCCAGCTTGGACTGAGGCAACATCTTTGATAATAAATTAAATTCGACTCCGAATTTGGTGTTGGCCAATTGTGCAGCTTGATTGTATTCATCGACACAAGCTCTAGCTATAATTCCACCTAATATTGTTCTTTGAAAAGGGCACACACCCTATTGGAGGAAGCCCAAAAACGCCAATTCTTCTTGCACCCAAGTAGTACAATTCCTTACAAAAATAATAACAATTCATGTGATTTTGGCGGATCAAATCTGAGAATTACTCATTACAAAATTAATATATTTATAGGTATATATACGCACTTGTACGAAGTTGGAAGCCCATGCCACTATACGATTAGTATACGAGTTAATATCGTATTGATACCGACGAAATCCGGTGACATAGTAATTATTGAGAAAGTCGTTACTACCAGCGACCACCATATAAAAGCTTTCGTTTAAGATATGCATGGCTTCTTCTTTCCCAACTAAGCCCTCTAGCTTCTCAATATATTCTTGGAAGAGAGTTAATTGATCCGATAGATGTAGAATTGACTGATAAACATAATCAACAACATAGACAAAGGATTAGTATTGATTTTTTTGGACAGAAATAAGATGTTTGGTATAATGAAAAATATAGTCTAGAATGTCGTTTTTTGGTGTTTGGTTAAGTGAAAATGTTTTTTTCCAAAATAAATTATTTTTCATGAAAATAAAAAAATTGACTTTGTCTAGTTATAATGGGCTATTATTAATCTTTATTCTTTAGTATTCAAAAATTTCATTAAGACACTCTCCCATTTTTATGATAATTTCATCAAGAAACTCTCCGATTTTGAAATATTCATGTATGGTTAATTTTTCGTCTATAACTAAATATTTTTTTTGTTTATCAACCAAACATCAGATAAAATAATTTTTTGGAGAATATTTGCCAAATTTTATATTTTTTTAAATGAAAAATGACTTACATGAAACACTTTTTTATGTGTTCAAGGACAACACAAATATCAATAAATTTAGCTTCATTTGGAGGGGGGAAATAATTAAGAACTTACGAGGGTGGAACCTGTTAGAGGATCATATCCGCAACCACCAGATGCAAAACTTACACCAGTTTTGAGATCTTCATCGTTTAGATTCGGATCCAAATAAGCTGGAATAAGCCCTTTGACCCCCAGTTCTTCAGCTGAAATCACAACATGAAGCTATGTCAAACTCATTGTAATTACTCCTAGCATTTAATTAGGATTGCATGCATTTCAATAAATATGCTACTTATAATTAACTTGTTATATTTGTTTAAATTACAGCCCCGTCAAATTTAGTGTTTGATTTAGAGGGCATGTGAAGCCAGAGAATTTTTGCAAAACAATACATGTTATGTAGTACATAATTTTTTAGAATTGATCTAATATTACATGGAGACACTCATGCTACAAAAAAACTTAATGATGCACTCAATTGATGCTATGTTATTTATAAAAGCAAAAAGAAAGAAACATGGTAGGCAACATAGTTGGGATGAAAAAATGATCGGAGAGTTTGTCCCAAAGCATTTATCAATGGGTCTGGCAAAATAAAATCATATGACAGTGTTGATTGATTAAACAAAAGCGAATAAATTCAAGAAGAAGTGATGAACAATCACGTTGTTTTAGACAAAATTGAAGAAGAATTTAGATAGGCTATCTATATTTTTTATTCTATACATTTGTTAAAGGAAGATGGATGTTGATAACTCAACTTTCTTCTTGGCTTTTACATTTTATCATTATTTAAGCATCCTCATTTGTAATATCATCATTGAGTCTATTACAAACTCAATGATGGTTATAGCATACCTAGTTCTTTCTAGCTCTTATTTTCTTTATGTTTGTTAATTAACATATGTTCATTTCTTTATTAGGATTGGTAAGATAAGGGCTAGCCCTGTTGCTTGTACTTTTTCCTAATGAGGATTTTTATGTTAATAAAAGATCGTTATAGCATTATAAAGTTGGAAAAAAAATTAAAGTTACAAAGAATAATTCCACTTATTAATGCATTTTTTCCTCCTTAGTAGTGCAATCATATCTTAACTATCCGATGATTAGAGAAATTTGTATATAGTAGCGGTGTATATAACTTATTAAATAGTTGGTGATACCCATCAAGTCAGGTGGCGTCTTGGCATTACTGAACCTTCCAGTTGGTAATCCATCCCTAAGGTCCTTGCCATAAGGTGGAAAATTGCATTTGATTGGCGTGTCTAGGTAGTTATTATTTCCCTGATCCACAATTGAGTCTCCAAATGCATAAACCGCCGTCGTGACCGCCTTTGCCGGCAGCTTCACCTTCGCTTCGATGATGCTGCGACTAAACAACAATGCATGACAAACAACTACATACAATAAATACAACATATTGAATAGGAGTTGGTTGTTCAAACTCAGAAAGTCCAATACTGAAATTCGCGCTTATGTTTACTTGTATATATAGAGACTAGAAAATATTTAATGCATGAAAAATAGTTATGGGTTGATGACGGGCAGTGTCATTCAAACCTACTTCAGTGGAAAATTAAATATGGTAGATGTTCAACTGGTTTTGATTTCTTTTGAGTGTGTTTATTTTTTTATATATATTTTAAATTCGGCTCTTTAGTGAAAATTCTAACCACACTATTAGTACATGATAAGAATTCTAGCTAGCTTTTGGCAAATCAAGGAAATTATTGAATTTAGATCGAGGAAACATGTGCAAAAACTGCATTACTTCATCTGTATTTTGGTCGTAATTAATATACACATCATTCAATTAAACTGATAATAATCGTTGCTGACTTTTTTATCCCAAGCTCAATTGTTCTAGAGGAAGTGCTAAGTAATGGAATAAGGTAGTACTATTAGCTAAATATTTTGAAAGTATACTTTGATTCCTGTTAGACTTAGGCGCCAGCTAGTCCATATGGAACATCTAATTAAGGATATGCACCACATTAAGTCTTAGTAAAGACCTAATATTGGTGCTAATTTGTAAAATTAGATTTTGGCCCTAACTCACAGCTCAAAAGCAAGTTCAAAGTAAGAAATATTGTCCAAGGCTTATAAAGAGTCCACTCACCACCAATATGAGACTTTTATCATTGTTCAACACCCCACCTCATGCCCAATGCTTAGCATCTGGTTGGTGGGCAATTTTAATTTTAGGGGGCCCTACATTGGGTGAGATGGGTCCTGCTCTGATACCATATAAAATTAGGTATGACCTAACTCACACCCCAAAAACTAGCTCAAAGGAAGGGGATTGTTCAAGCCTTATAAAGAGTTCATCTATCTCATTAACCTCTAACCTACGTGATTTTCACACCAAGAATAGAAAGTTGTCCATATAATTTTCAAACCAATTAGACTACAATTTGCTATGGATCGCAAAATTAAGGTTATTTTAATTGAGAAGAATGGAGGACAGCCTACAGTTGTTGTGAGCAATATAATGTAAAGAACATATCAAGTGGCTGAGAGTACCATTGTGTAAACAAGTTGAAAAAGTTGAACAAACTTATTTCCTTCTCAAGAAAACGAACTAAAAAGAAGCTAGATTGTATAGGTGGTATGTGTTAGGATGGGTCTTGAGGGGTGTATATACACACATAAATCACTATAGTAAAGGAGAATATTTAGCGATAATAAATTTTTTCATTTATTGGAGTAAAAGTTAGCATCAATTAAGTTAATGATATTGCATCCAAAGTTGCTAATCTTTAACGACATTTATAGAGAGCACGTTATAAATACTCACATTTGTTATTGTTCCTAATATAATATAGCGACAATACTATTGTTGCCGCTAAATAAATTATCACAAAATTCTTTATTTTTGCAATGAATAGTGTATTTACATTTAACTAGCAAATATAATTATTTTTTATCTATTGACCAAATATGTAACAACCATATATTATAATCCTTCTAGTGTATGTGGCATTAATTACTGATTAGTTTGTTTCTAAAGAGTAGCACGTTTGATATCTACATTGAAAATATCAAATCTTTGTTTCGTTTTAAATTTTATATCAAATAAAATTTTATCATATAATATTAATTATTGTCCTTGTTAGTAGCTTTTGGACAATCTACGGTCTACCAAAGTTGCTTTCTTGATTGGGCGGGGCAAATCTTTACAATATGAAAAAGTTTCATGCTCTTAATATGTAAGTTAAAAGCTGTCAAATTAATGATAGACATTATATTCAACAAAACCAACAATGTTCACCGACTTACTTATGACAGCACTACCGTTCTAGGGAGCACACGTTTTATATAATACACATAATTGTTTTCATTTTAGTATACATTTTCCTTTGGGGGCTCTAAAAGAGGATTAGAATTGTTTTCAATATCTTTTGATATATATATGTATAATCTCCTACTGATATTAGCATATCTTTTGTATCAAAGAATAGATTAACACTGTAACAGCAGAACAAAATAATTGATATTGTCTAGTTATATCAACCTATAATCAATGAAATAATTACAGAGTCAATATTATGTGTCCTGATTTCACACCTCAAAATATATATCCCCTAAATATAGTAAAGCAACCATTAGTTAAAATTGTCTATTGGAAAAATGGGTGCACAATTAAATTTATAATAAGGTCAAGATCACATGTCTTGAAATAATTTGTTAGGTATGATTATAAGTAATTACATAAGCTTATAAAAATAAATAAATAAATAGAAGTAAATAATTAGTAAGTAAATAAAGCCGTATAAAGCAGTAGAGCTCCAATAAGAAGTGCTTGCACTAAATCCATCGATGTTATAGTGATATTGGTCTAGGTCCGAGAAGAAAAACTTAGTGAAAATATGAAAAAATTGAGCATAAGAATGATAGTATATTGTTGATGTGTTGTTCAATATAAAATATTCTTACAATTGTGTTAAAATAACTATGTATAGATTATAAAGGTAGTTCATTCAAGCCCTAAAGTACTATGATCAATGGTTGTTGTCCACGTGAAAATGACATTAATAGTGTCAACTAATATTCTTCTATTATGGTCAGGATATTGTACGGTCATATATGGTGTATTCATCCTTTTCACCACACCATTGGGACACAAATCCTTTCTCACTTTCAGACATGAGTCCATTTTTTTTATACTGATGACGATCACTTAACAATAGAGACTATTGTAACTAACCGGATTCACAACCTACGTTTTGTAACACTAAGAAGAAACTTTGGATTGATTTTCATATCTCTATGAAAGACTTCACGATCCGTGAATTAGATGATAGTCCCTGAAGTCAGCCCTAGAGAATCATCAAATTGAAGTTGTCAATTTTTAGAGAAAATGGCAACTTAGGTAATAGTGGACTACGTGACAACCATCCTATCACCCATAGAAATCTATTAGAGGGTTGTCACAGTCTTGGAGTAAAGACAGCTCGATCAATGATCTGTAGACCAAAGGATGGTTGATCATCTCAGTTGTGAACTTTGAATTCGCAGGACGACTACAAATAAAATACTTAATTATTTTTTGATTATTTTTAATCTGTACCATTTCTCTTGACCCTGGGAGAAAAAATTCTTCTCCAACGGTTAGGTAGGTCTTCTCTTTTGTTCATAAGTTTAATCTAAAATTTTGTAAATCTTATTTAAGGATTCTAGTGTTTTTTGATACGAAACCAGAAGAGTCATTGAAGAAATCAATTCATATAGTTTCCAAAGAAGTTCTTCCCAGATTCTCTATTAAGGTTTTCAGTGTTTGAGGTATGTAAGACCATCATAGTGAGGAACTAATTAGTTCTTCCTCACACTTTACATTTATAGTTTTAGTTAACAAAGTCAAAGATAGAGTTTTTACTCCAAATTCTATGATTTTGATCCAAATATATATCTCCTATTTTAAATTTCTTGTTATTGATTCTACTATGAAAACTTCGTATCGCTGAAAATTCTTGATTGATGATCCATGCTTATTCTATCAAGTGGACCCTTCCAACTAAAGTTATTTGAAAATCTATCCCTACATCATTACAGTTCATTTAGGATTAAGACGTGTAATCGGACCTCCTTTTTACATATCTCGGAAAGAATTACAATCCCTATTCCACCTAAAGTTTGCGGAATTCGTTGATAATTAGAATAGATTCATAGAACAGGTCGGCTGATTCATTTTAAATTTAAAATATTTTTGTAGGGTCTTTTCCTATTCCTTCTACTTCGCAGGGTTGGAACCAAAAAATATTTATTGTAACACAACAATTCCTTAAAGGAAGAGCCAAACAGAGAGGACAATGAGTAGGAGAAATGGAGGTTTGGGCTCTAGAAGGATTTGGGGTTGCTCATATTTTACAAGCGAAGCTTACTTATAAATCAGATCATATTAGAGCTCATCAGATCATATTAAAGCTCGCCAGGAAATACTTGGTACTATGATATTAGGGAACAATACCTGATCCCGAAGATGCTCCAGAATCTTTTCGACTGCTTGTTCAAGGACTACGATCTTTAGCTTTGGTATTGAGTTCCAATCTTTCATATTTAGCTTTAGGTGTTGTAATAACCCTGAAAATCATTTTTGAAAATTTCAATTAAATTACTATTTTACTCTTCTCGGGAGTTGCCTTGAGTCATTTTTGATTAAGTCTGAAAGTCAAATTTTGAAAAACTTTGTAAAAGTTAGAGTTTTGCGAAAGCAAGAATTTTTAATGCTTAAGTTGAGAAATTTTGAGTTTTGGAGTTATTTTGAGTTTTGAGTGTTAGATTGCAATTTTGTCGATTCCATTAGCTTCGAAACGTCAAACTGTTCTATGAGAACTTGCAGAGCTAAATTCAAAGTTACGATGAAGTTTTTGGATCCAAAGTTGTGCTTTTAGTCATTTTCGAAGCAAAGTTTAACTTTGGTCAATATTCGAAGTTTGGAAGCTCGAATTGAGATTTCGACAGTTCCAATAGTTTGGGATGATTAAACTAACACTAGAAATGATCTCCTCATAATTTTTGAAGTCTCCAAGGGCAGTTTTGGTATACAGATTTTTAAACTAGTTTAATTGAGTTGCGTTGTTAATTGTATCGTAGTCATCTCGAAATCAAATTCTAATTATTCCATTGAGTTCGGATCGTCATTTTTGATATGATTGCATGTTTGATTTGTGTAATTCTGAGTCTGAATCCCAGGGGGTCCTTTCCGCAAATTTGCAATAGCTGTGTTTTTTGATATTTGGTCTAGTCATCCTTCTTCCTCGCGTTCGCGAAGGTTTGGCATATTAACCTATTAGACTATGTTGAGAATTCATTCATTTATTTTTTTAAAATATCCTTCTCGTAAATATGAAGTGCGCATTTCTAACAGTAGCATTTCTGGGAATGACATTTATTTACATTTAGTTGGTAATTATTTATATAATTGTGGTTCCATTAACATTTTTTTAATCAATAATTCTTAATAGTAGCCAACGCAACATTCCACTCAAATGTTCCATTAATGCCCATTAAGTTTAAATATTATATCCTTATGCAGTATTCTACTCATAGCTAGTGAAATACAATTGTTCATTTAGTTTTTAAAAAATCTTCTTGTAACGTTTGTTGAGGCTTTATGCCTCTATAAAAGGGGTTGAGAATTTTTGCTCATGGATACACGAAAAAACATAGAACAAACGTGATAAGTTAGAAAAAGACGAGTAAATAGTAGAGAAAAGAAGAGACAAGTAGAACGTGTACGACGACAAGCTAGAATAGTTACCAAGTAAGAGTCTTAATTCAAATTCCTGGGGAATATATTACTTGTAGGATGTAAGCCATGTATAATGCTAAGAAATATGTTGACCATTGCAACCATGTTATATGCAATTACATGTGTACTTGTCTCCATATAATTTTAAGTGCAGAGGGCTTCTTCCATGTGTTTCCTTCTTATGCTATATATAATGTTTTATATTATAATAATTTTGACTACTGCAAATGTGTTGTGTGGTTTCAAGTAGGGAAAATCTTAGTGGTTATCACGTTTTAATTTTTGGATTAGTTGCTGTAAGTTGATAGTTTGACATGTGATTAGATTAATAGTTTTAAGGGTGTGAACATATATTAGGCTTTAAGACTCATTACTACACTTGATACCTAATCGGATTTTATTTTTGATTATTTTATTGTAGAAGTGTAATTTGTGCATAATATGATACGTAATTTTGTGTGTGTGTGTCTGTGTGTGTGTGTGTGTGTAATTTTTGTATTCACATTTAATAAAGTTGAAACTTAATCTTAGACTTAAAGTTTTGAAAATTAACAATGAAGTTGATTGGTCGGTCTTTGGGTCTAGGCTAGATAGATGGTAAAATGAATATTGTGAGTTTTAAAATCTTATGGTAATAATTTATTTAACTAGATCATGGTGCTACGGATTCCACTCGAAAGGGAAAGGCCCAAGTGTTAGATTGATTGTGATTCGACTAAGGCAAGTGGACTTTCAAAACTTTGTAATTCTCGTAGAATTCTCAAATTATCCTTTCTCCTACGTGTGATTCTACGTGTGTGTGTATGTGTGTGTGTGTGTGTGTGTGTGTGTGTGTAATTTTTGTATTCACATATAATAAAGTTGAAACTTAATCTTAGACTTAAAATTTTGAAAATTAACAATGAAGTTGATTGGTCGGTCTTTGGGTCTAGGCTAGATAGATGGTAAAATGAATATTGTGAGTTTTAAAATCTTATGGTAATAATTTATTTAACTAGATCATGGTGCTACGGATTCCACTCGAAAGGGAAAGGCCCAAGTGTTAGATTGATTGTGATTCGACTAAGGCAAGTGGACTTTCAAAACTTTGTAATTCTCGTAGAATTCTCAAATTATCCTTTCTCCTACGTGTGATACATGAAATATTTTAATATTATAAG
>JAOTQR010000092.1:8075980-8154464 GCA_025774065.1 Solanum ossicruentum
GATCAGGAGGCGAGACCGCATTATTTTATGTATGATGTGATTATTAGGCGGCAGGACCGCAGCGGAGACCTTGTCGGCCCACATTTATGTATATGTATAAAGAATTATGTATTGTATTATTTTCTGGGATGCTGCTGAGTTTTATTGCAGGTGAGGTTAGCTAAAAAAACAGAGGAAACTCTGCCGAAATTACGGCAGGTTTCCAGGTCGGATAGATTGGGAAATTCAGATTAGTATATGTCTAGGTGCCCCTATCGGGCACTGGTCACCACCCTAGGATGGGGTGTGACAAAAGTCAACAATGTAATTCAAATGCCCTCACAAAAAGAGTCACAAATCTCACTCAAAATGATATGTTTAAATTCAACACTCGGGATGGACAGAAACACTCGCACTCACAAAAGATATTTA
Source organism: Solanum ossicruentum (assembly GCA_025774065.1). Taxonomy (NCBI): domain Eukaryota; kingdom Viridiplantae; phylum Streptophyta; class Magnoliopsida; order Solanales; family Solanaceae; genus Solanum; species Solanum ossicruentum. The sequence continues at coordinate 8,076,392 of JAOTQR010000092.1, forward strand.
AACACTGTGTAAAATACCGTAGTCTTGCCCATATACTCATGACCATGACATTCGACTAGTTGACATAGGATCATTATAGGACTTTCTTAGCTTGTGTAGGCTCGGAGAGGGGGTGTGGGTGGGCGCGAGGGGCTTTGTATGATATGTTTGGAATATACTGACTAATTTCCCTCCTTGACTCTATGCTATTTTGCACTTTTGACCTACCAACATTGATATTATAAACTCATCTATCTCTTTTTCCTATTTCACACACTTGCAAGTGCCCTATTATGATTTTTAGCTCATTGCCTTTTATTTTTCTAAATTGTTTGGCTTCTTAGCTCACAAATCAGGCATCTATTTATTTTTTCGCACCCATATCATTTTTTCCTTTTTGATTCCCTCGCCACGCTTCCTTCCTCATTTGGTGTTACTTCCTTGCTACAACCACCCTCAACTTAGGCTTTTGGCCTTAGTTGAGGTGCACAATATCCAACCTATGAACCAGGGCTACTTTTGGTACCCATCCTCAATTTAGGCTTTTAACATGGGTTGAGGTGCACAATATTCAAGGAGGGACTAGGGCCGATTTCAGGATTACACAAACAATGAAGTTTGGTTACTAAGGTGTCTATAAAGTGTGGCACCCCGTAACTCCATGTGCATATGTGCCAATGTTTCAAACCTCATTCGTATGGTTGGGAAGTGTATTAGGATCATGAGAGACTTCTAGTACTTGGATGAGTTCAGGACTTCCCTTTAAATTGAGTTTTGGGTGTTGGTTTTTGCAAGGGTCAGATTTTAATGGCCATAACTTTTACCACATAAAGAACAAGATGACCCATTAAATACTAAATGAAAGCTCTTTTAGTTAGCTTTCCAACACACTTGGTTTCACCTCACTCTGAGTTTTGATGAAGGAGTTATACTCATTTTTGTAGAGCCCCTCCATGCAGTGTTGCCAGATGGGCCATTAATTGGGCCGTGTGGCATCTCACGACCCGTGAGACTATCCTGCAGCCTGAAAAGGCCAAAGTTTGGCCAAGTCATGTTCCACGACCAGCCACATGGACCGTTTGGTGTGGCATGGGTTGTGAGGCCTTCCATGAGTCTTCAGGCGCAAAAAGTTTTCTAAGTATAAAATTAACGTCTTGTAATTTTCAAGAAATTTTCTACGTATGATTTGACGGATCTGTAAATGGACCATGTGGCTTCACACGACCTGTGAATCAGCCAGTGAGGTTACCTTTTGTCAATTTTCCCTCCATTTCACTAATGGCTTTTTCCTAAATTTAATCTATTCTAATGGCTTTCGGACTTCCAATGCTATCTTAACCTTCCTAAAAGACCTAAACCCTATTCCAAAGGAACAAATTCATTCCTTTCAACTTGAATAAACTCTCAAATTCTCTTAAGAGCTTTTACCAAAACCCTAATTGGAATTCAAGGGAACTCGAGAGCAAGTTTTGGATTCCAAGATCCCCTTCCAAGCTTCAAGTCTTTCTCTACCCAATTTCAAAAATTCAAGGTCTAAGGTATATGGGTTTCAACCATTAGGTCCTTTAACCCATGGTGGCCAATCTTCCTTTTCATCAAATTTGTATGTTTTCAAGTTCTATTATCTATGAATATCTTTTGATATGAATTTTGAATTTAAACTATGTTGGGGGTTTATGACATGTTGTTTAACTATTCATGTTTTGAGTTATGGAACTATGAACTATTGTGAGTTTTGATGAGGGATCTTTATGTATCTTGCAAGAGGGTGTTACTAAGTGTTAGTGGGTGGATTTTATTGAATCTTCTCATATGATTTCACTCTTGAATTACATGGATTTAAGCTAGCATTGCACACCTGCCAAGTATTTGATAAAATGTCTTGACATCAATTCTTGAGTCATTGATGACCTAATGCATGGCTTATGAGTCAAGTGACTTTATGATGAATATGGGCTATCAAATATCTTATGAAATTATCTATGTTTATGCAAGTATGAAGTTAATCCCAATTATCAAAGATTTTACTTCTTGTGAGCCTTTGATATTGATGTTAATGCAAGGGTAACGTTGATGATGATCTTTTCTTATGTTTTAAAGTTAGGCTCATTATTAGAGGTCAAAAATGTTTTAGAGCTACTAATGTCATGCTTCCATGTTTCTTATGATTTATTAATGCTATGATTATTTTATATATTCCATGGGATTGGATTTAGCATTGATGTATTGAGGGAGTGCTCTCTTTCCTAGAACTATGTGCCACCATAGGATGATGTTTTACCATTGCTCTACTAATGAATCCACTTAGTACACTTTCTCTTGAGGTTCTTTCAGAAATGGGTCATATTCTCGTAAGGTAAATTTTCCAATGAAATCCTTTCCGAAATTGGGTCATGTTCCCGTAAGGAAGGTTACTTCATATGACATAAGTCATATTCCCATAAGTTTGAAGTATGGTTTACCTTGGCAAATAGACCACCTGTTTACTGGTGAGGGGTAATCATCGGGATTCCAAGTTGTAGCTCACTAGGTGTTATTCTTTGTTGGTTGAGGTCTCTTCCACGCATATTATTTTGTTCTATATAAGATGAATGATTTGTAAATCATGTTTTACTTTAACCATTGATCATGCATGCCATATTGTTACTATGCTTATCCATTGTTTATAATTATGCATTTTGATCACATTGCCTATCTCTTGTTGCATTGCATCCTACATATTTAGTACATCCAAATGTACTAACGCCTACTCTATGCCTATATGATGTTACCATGTAGAAACCATAGCTCCATTTGAGTATCCTCCTCCATGTGGCTAGTTTGACATCTTGAAGAAGAACTTTGGTGAGTCCTCAAGTTCGGGGATGCTCGTTATGTTTCTCTTGTATTTGTTATCTCTTTATGTTAAACTCTTGATACTATGAGAGTTAGCTCAAAAAGTGTTTTAGCCCCCGATCAAATCTATGTTTAAAGGGATTGTTGGAACTAATGATGTAATTATACTTGGGCTTTGACTCCTTTGACTCTTCTATATTTTATGCTATCAAAGCATTCCCTTAGTCCCTTTATCCCTATTTTTACTCTCTTGTTGTTGTTTAATTGTTTCCACGACTAAGGATGTGTGTATGATATATTAAGAGACTTGTTTGGGGTTCCTTCAGGTTCTCCATTCATCGTGTCACATCTAGACCCTAGTTTGGGTCGTGACACAAAGAAAAGGGTACATGTAAGGCGCTAACATTAGGACCAAGGAATACATAAAGTATTGGGTTGGTTATTTTTAGGCTAAGTGGACTAATATGAATGACCTATAATCCTTTCCTAACCAACTAACCTATAGTCTCAGCCAGTGTAACAGGGCATGTTCTAAAATGAAACACAATATAAGAATCATGCAATAATATTCACACACATTTGGCACTGAATACATTGCCAACAAAGACTCTCAAATCATGCTTTTTATCACAATTAGGCTCTAACTTTTCAGTACAAACACTGTCAATCACTGCTTCAACATGGTTGCCATCAAAACTACCCAACAACACATCATCAATCACAAAAAATATGTAGGTTTCATTTTATGTACAAAACTAACATATGCCATAGATATCAGTACAATATGCTACTAGTACTACTTACACATCCTAAACATACTGGTTTAATAGAAAATAAATGTCTTTACGGAAAGAACAAAGGCAATAAAACCCCACAGACTCAAAAATTGGGATAGATATGGGCCTTGGTTACTCAAACTTCACTGAGGCCTATAATTACCCACATCCCTATCCAGAAATATTTTCATTATGCTCAATGCACAAAATAAACAAAATTCTAATCATAGGGCACAAATTGGAACATACTTGGGAGCCTAAGTGCATGTCTCTGTCTATGTCTCACCACTCGTATCCTGCTGAGTGGTCTCTTCTGTCATGGAGGCAGGGCCAAAGTGTCTAACACCCTCACTATCTCTACCTCACGTGCCTATTGTTCTATCTCATCCATAGTGGAGACCCATATGGTGGCCTCGAACTGCTCACTCTTCATCCTCACAACATCTAGTCTGATGGCCTTAGGGTTGTCATCATCATTATGGAACCACTTACAATAAGATGGATTAGTGGCTCATCAACAAATAAATCAACAACCTTTGTATCAATGGTGAACATAGGAATCACTAAAGGTATTAAATATGCTACGCTCGTATCAGTATGAAGTTGCTGGATCTCCATTTGGATAACTGTCATGTCAGGAGTGTGAGATGAACTTGGTATTTTCTTGTTCCTAAATGGGTCTTGCAGTCTTGTACTCGCCTCTCAAATACATTTACTCATCCATGAAATGATGCAATTCTCTCCTTAACGACGGAAGTCAAAATTCATCTGTACGCGATCTTCTGACTCTATAATAGTCGTTTAAACCCAAGGGTAGATCTGTTGCAGTAACTGAGCCAACTGGGACTTAGTGGGAACTTATCTTCGCACCAGAGTCTGAATAGAATCCGCAAACATATACACCATGCCTACAGTGTGAGGACGTGTAGATATAACCTTTAGTATAGTAGATAAAGTGGTAGTAGTCCTGACTTATCCCTATGATTAGTTTGTGGGGGCTTCTCGGTCTCTGTAGCAGCAATAGTGGAGGTAGTGGGCTCTACATATGGTTTTCAACTTGAAGTCAAACTATAATATGCGGTACTCACCGAATAGATATAGTATTTTCATTGTCCTTGATCAGGTCGGCATATTGAGTCTGCTAGACCTCAATCGTCATGTTTATATTAGGTAGGATCTCCAATCCCGCCTCTATGCATAATCTATAAATCAAACACGAGAATGGAATCAATGTGGACCTCTTCAGAGCATGCTCATATGTCTACTCTACTATACAACGAGCAAAATCTATATCATAACTAACAACAATACTAGCAACCAAGACAGCATAGTCCGATGCTAATGTACTATCCTCCTAGGTTGGTAGGATCAGCATATGTACAACAACCCACCAAAATTTACCGATAAAGTTGAGCGAAACCTTCACTATAGAGGCAGAAATAGGTGTCCAGTCAAGGTTCTGGCCTAGCTCAACTATATGATCGACAATCAATTGCATCAAAATAGTTTTTCAGGCTGCATCTCTCATTAGATCTTAGTCCCTGGTCTACCCTAACCTATAGTTGTACTCTGTTGTCGTCATAGGGGCCTGGTACTCGGGATTGAACAAAAAACTTTGGATGGCGGTCTCTGAGATGTCTGTGGGGACTTCATGCACTATTGTTCATGTAAGTTAGGGATGTGAAAGGGGCTTCCTCTTCTACGGGGCCTCCTAGACAATGGCAACCGCATAAGATGCATAAAACTCTCGAACCAAGGTCGGGGAGTACTTCCCCAATGGAGCTAGTAACCAATCTTAGTGGTACTGGACTTGGTGTCTCGGAGTATGGGAGCACTGTCGAATTTGGAAGTCACGATCATCGGCTCCTCAAAAATAGTGTAGGCCTATCGACTCCTATCATCCTGTAGGACATCCTTCCAGTATATATCCTGCATGCCTCAGACACACCATCATCTCATCAAGCAAGCTGCAGATGTTGGTCTTGGGGTAGACTCTGTAGACTCTAATCCAAACTCCTCACCTAACTCGAAGTCATCTGCATCTCTAGATCCTAACCTAGACCCTCTCTAGAGTTTGTCATCTTGATCGAGTTTCTTTGTTGTGAACCTCCCTCCTTAGACTGGGGAGGCTAAGGAACTATATCATGTGTGTGGGCTTGCATTATCTATCTAGATGCCACCCTAGTATGACGACGCTCACCGTCCTCATCTAGCTAGATGTTGTGCACCTTTAATGATCCACTGGCCTTAAAATATATAAGCCCATTTCAGAGTTGGCCCTGTATGGTATGTATCTCATCTCTTTTGGGACAGGGAGCCATGGTACTTGAAAGCACCAAAATAAAACATACATGAGTCCCAGAAGCAGAAAAGAAAAATCAAAAAGTTGAGAAAAATATTTACAAAAGGACCTACGAAGGCTCACCTATGGGCAGTAGGGTAAACTATGAGCCATAGAAAACCTCCGTAAAAATAGGGAACAACAAATTAGAAATCAATTTATTACGGGCATGGAGCCTACAAACACTAATTACAGGCCATAGTATGAAGTATGACTCATAGGAAGGTTTGTCTGTAACATCTCAGAAATCCAAAGTGTTTATCTCTACTTGCGAGGGGAAACTACGATCCTGGACTAATCCACGGGCCATAGAAGACCTTCGTACCATTGCATAATAGCAACCTAAGTTTTTCTTAGTTTTACCATTTGACTCCATTATGTCAATATGTAATTACAATTCTAGCTAAGTCCCAACTAAGATAAAATTTAAAAAATTGTAAGCCCAATGACTATGACTTAGTAACAAGGCACACAAAATTAAATCAACAAAGAAACAATAGCACTCAAACCACGTTAAATGAATCCACATATATCCATGCATTCCAATTTCAACCAAAAATCATGGATACAAAGAAACACCAACCAACCCAAAATCGAAATACAAGCAATTCTCTATCCTACCCCTCAACCATCAACTTAATCAAATACACGTAAACATTATGACAACTATCATTTGACCAATTTTATCATGCCATATTCAAGTCAAGCACTCCCTTTATCAATTCTAAAAAGTAATTCAATATAACTCAGACAACAAGGATTATATAACTTCAAACAATGGTATGCATATCAATTTACTCAATGTAATGTTACTATTGTTAATCAAGCATTGATAAACCATGATACACCTAATCCTTACGCAACATTAACTATTAGGAGAAGAAAATCATAGTTTTCACTCTCACTAGTTTCTCAGATCAATGACACAACTTTTCGGCAAAACATGAAAATACTCAAGGAGTACATACCAAATTATGGGGCAAGAAGTAGAGAGACTAGCAAAAAATCCAAGAACTTTAAGCCCTAAGTGCACCGAAATAGTGATTTCATCACCAGAATTTGGTTGGAAACTCATCGTGAAATATGGTGGTGGAGGTTGGATGTCGGATATTGATCGGAGTTTAGAAAGAAGGGTAAGGGTTTTGGCATTATGTGGAAATATTTGGGAAGCTGAGGGTAGTTAAATTACCCCTCTTTTATTCAACTAGCTAGGTCAGATTTAAGTGAGATTCTGATCCCACAAAACTCTGAATATGGGCCGTAGAAGGTTTTACCACCCATAAGATATGGTTCCATTATTCAGAATCCTATTTTTAAGGAGCACCTTCCTATGGCTCGTAGTTTGGGTTACTAAGTACCCCCAACACTAAACAAAATTCCAGAATATTACCTAGAGTCCATGAACCCTATTCACGACCTGTGGTTGTATCTATGGATTGTTAAGTTGACTCATGAACTAAAGTGGATAAATCTTTTACTCCCTGGAAATGGTTCCATGAGATAGTTTACGGTCGTGGTACAAACAATGGCCCATGGAACCCGTCCTAGAACCTTTCTTTCTCACTTTTTGCACTAGTTTGTTGCCTTAACCGTGTAAAAAGTTGTTTGCCCAAATGGATGTCAGTATATGGACTATATGAGTATGTAAAATGACAGAAAGAAATATGTAAAGGAAGAATAATATCAAGTCAAATACCTCAACTCAAGAAGTAGGAAACTAAATCAGCAAGTCAAGATTCTAAAGTAAGAATATATAGACAATGGCCACTTATATACGATCTACTCTAATCCACTCAGAGTAATATAAAGACCTATATGGGAGTTTCTCTAACTAATAACCATCTCCTATGAGCCAGTGATAATACAATGAAGCGATGTTGCTACCACATCCATCCAATACCTTGCAAGGTATAAGACATCTCATCAGTGGATCCACAACCAATAATATCAAGTCCTCTTTTTGAGACAATAGGAAAATATTCGATTAAATGGGTCAATTCTATCTTATACTATCCTCGTGGTTATTGAGTTCGAGTTGGACTTTATCTTACTCAATTCGATGCTCAATACTTCTCCTAAGACTCAACAAGCTCATAAGATATCAACCCTATGGTCAACTTATTCAACTAGTCTCGTTTGACATTTGTCAACTCAATTCATCACATCAACTATCAACTATTTGGTTAGGAATATTCTTTTAAGATTACCTCAGGACTCATAAAGGCTCTCTATAATGCATCATTCCAACTCGTAGTGTTCAAGAAACAAAAGTAGAGTAAAAGCATTTAGGAATTCTATAGACACTTTAGGCTCAAATTATACTAATGCATACCTACTTTAGTGCAATAAGTAAAAATAACAAGAATCTATTTTAGGGTTCATGTAGACAACTAACATCATCTATTTCAATTATATGATTCATAAAAACTATAATTCAAACATTATTATATAGGAATATGTTTGGATTTTAAAAAAACATCAAGAAATATTCATGGAAGAGTCAATACTTTCACAACTCTATCAATTTGGGTTATGGGGCATATGGAAGAACATAATCCATGTTCTAGTTAACCTTACATACCTGAAAATTTTGAGTCTTAGGATGGCTTGGAAGAACTCACAAGATTATCTTCAAACCCTAGCCTTTTCCTCCCTTGAAAGCATGCTCTAAGTTGGAGAAGGTGTTTTAGCATGAAAAAGTTGAATGGTTATGTTTAGGGACTTGTTTAGGTATAAAAACGTTACATTAAGGCCTTGGAAGGGTGGAAAAAGACCAAAATAACCCTTCTTAAAAATATTGTAATAGTCATCCATGGGCCAACCTACATCCTGTAGAAACTTACATGGCCTGTCGGAACCAATCCATAAACTTTTGGGCAAATTTTGGGGTCTACGGATTGATCTCACGAGCCCAAACCATGGCCTATAAAAGCACTTACGACCTATGTTAGGTCCATCAAGTTGGGAGCTCAAAAATGGATTTTCAGAAGTTGTTTCCATGAGTTAGCGGGTGGACCTTCATTCAATCCATGACCCATAGCTCAGCTCAAATGCTTACTCTACTCTGGCAGTCTGTAGTAAAATGGTCATAACTTATGTCTCCGAATTCCAAATGAGGAGAAGGCAGTGGCATGGAAAAGCTAATTTAGTGACCTTTAATTTGGTAGTCCTAGGCCACCTAATTTTTTGTGTGCTAAACATTTTGGTCATTTAAAGTTGACTCTTGTATAATCTAACATGAGAAACTCAATTGATAGGATAGTTTTGAACTCACCTAAGTACTAAAGGTCTCTTATGACCCTAAGCTACATTCCACATATAAGAATGAGGCTTGAAACATAGGTATATGTAAGAATAGAGTTATGGGTTTCATAATATCTCCCCTTGGTATCATTCAACCTTGAATGATGAGCAACTAGGAGACCTATCAAGCAAGAACACAATCAAGAACTCAAATACTCAGATACTCGAATAGTCATACTCCAGAAATCAACTTCGACTCAGGATTAAGAATTGAAAGACTAATTCAAACATCATTGTTAGGCATGAATACAATTAAAGAAATGCATAATCAAATACTCATAGACTTAAGAGGACATTAACTGAGAGATAAGAACTCAACTCAATTATAGAAAAGTGACTCAGAGAATAAAAATGAATCATTAACATCAATTTCATCATTAAGAGGAACGAATAGGTGAGGGTATCTAGCCTTTATATTCTCATAAGCTTCCCATGTAGCCTCTTTAATGTATTGACCTCTCCAAAACACTTTTACATATGCAACCTCCTTGGTTCTCAACTTTTGAACTTGATAATCAAGGATTTGGATTGGGACCTCTTCATAACTTAAACTATCCTTCACTCTAATGCTTTCAACAGGAACAACCAAGGATGGATCTCTCATAGACTTCTTAAGCATAGAAATGTGAAAGACCAAGTGGATGGTTCTTCGCTCTTGCAGTAGCTCCTACTCATAAGCTACGTTTCCCACTCTCCTCACAATTTGGTAGGGACCAATATATCAAGGACTCAACTTTCCCTTCTTCTAAAATCTCAGTGCCCCCTTTATGGGTGAAACTTTCAAGTATACTCAATTGTTTACTTCGAAGTTTAGGTCCTTCTCCTAACATCATTATAGGACTTCTTGCGACTCTATGCAATTCTCAATCTCTCTTGGACAATCTTTACCTTCTGCACAGCTTAGTGCACCAAGTTTAGCCTAATCAATCCTGTATCACCTACCTCAAACCATCTAATCAATGATCTATATCTTCTCCCATAGAGGGCCTCATAAAGAGCCATTTGGATGCTTGAATGAAAGATGTTATTGTAGGCAAACTCAATCAGAGGCAAGTGGTCATTCCAATTTCCTTTGAATTCAATGATGTAGTCCCTCAACATATCCTCTAAGGTTTGTATCGTCCGCTCTGCCTGGCCATCAGTTTGAGAGTTGAAGGTTGTTTTAAGGTTCACCTTTGAACCTAGGCCTTTTCTTAAAGGACTTCCAAAATTACGTAGTGAATTGAGCTCCTCTATCTGATATGACGGATAAAGGAACTCTATCCAATCCAACAATCTCTTGAATATACAATCAAGCATAATCTTATGTTGTATTCGTAGTCTTTACCACCAAGAAGTGGGCTGATTTAGTCATCCTATCAACAATTACCCAGATCGAATCATATTGTCGATGACAGCTTAGTGAGCCTGTGATGAAATCCATATTGATTATCGTCGACTTCCATTCTAGAATTTAAAAATTATGGGCTACTTCACATGGCCTTTGGTGCTCAACTTTTATTTGTTTGCAGTTTGGGCACTTAGAAACAAAGTCTGTAATGTCTTTCTTCATCCTACTCAAGCAATAAACCTCTCTCAAGTCGTGGTACATTTTGGTAGACCCTAGATGGATAGAGTATCTAGAGATATGGGCTTCTGACATGATCTTTTCTCAAAGCCTGTCAACATCTGGAACACAGAATCTACTTTGGTAAACTAATACCCCACCTCCCCATTTGATCAATGCCATTACTTTCTGCTTATGTACATCTTGCTTCAATAGGAGTAAGATGGGATCTTGGTCTTTCTTCTTCTTTACCTCTACAAAAAGAGATGATGTAAACCCATTATGCACAAGTATTCCACCTTCACTAAATTCATCTAGTTGAACTCCCAATTGCGCTAGTGTGGTACCTCTTTAGCCAACTCTTTTGTTTGTTCTTCCACATAAGCAGCACTTCTCATAGAAAACCTACTAAGAGCATCAACAACCACATTAGCTTTACCTGGATGGTAGAGAATGCTCATGTCGTAGTCCTTAAGCAACTCAAGTCATCTCCTCTGCCCCAAGTTAAGCTTGATCTGGGTGCATACATATTTCAGGCTCTTGGGGTCTATGAATACACCACATATGCTCCACATAAGTACTGGCACAAAATCTTCAATGCAAAGACCACAGCAGCCAATTCTAAGTCATAAGTTAGATAGTTCCTTTTGTCATTTTTAAGTTGCCTGGAAGCATAAGTCATACCTTACCTCTTTGCATCAGAAAACATCCAAATCTCACATAAAAATAATCACAATACATCAAAATTTTATCAACCACCTCAGGTAGAGTCAACACTAGCGTCGTCGTTAATCTGGTTTTCAACTCATAAAAACCCTTCTCACACTCATCGGACCATTGAAACTTCACTTTCTTTTGGGTCAGCTTAGTAAATGGTGAGGATATAGAAGAGAATCCCTCAAAAAATCTACGTTAGTAACCAGCCAAACCCAAAAAACTTCTTAGGTCAATTGGAGAGGTAGGTCAAGGCCAATTCTTAACTGCCCCAATCTTATGCATATCCACTAAAAAAACCATTACCCGAGAAAACATGGTATAAAAATGACACTGATTTAAGCCAAAGCTCACATTTTAAAAATTTGGCATACAACTCCTTATCCTTGAGGGTCTAAAAAACAATTCGGAGGTGATCGCCATGCTCTTTCTCATCTCTGGAGTACACAAAAATATCGTCGATGAACAAAATCATGAACAAATTAATGTAAAATATAAATACTCTATACATCAAGTCCATGAAAGTGGAAGGAGCATTGGTCAATCAAAAGGACATTACCAAAAACTCAAAGTGACCATATCAGGTCCGAAAAGACATTTTCGGGAAGTCACATTCTCTCACTTTCAACTGGTGATAGCTTGATCTGAGGTCTATCTTGGAGAAAATAATGGCACCCTAAAGTTGGTTGAATAAGTTGTCGATCCTTGGAAGGGGATACTTGTTCTTAATGGTTACCTTATTAATTGGTGATAATCTATACATATCCTGAGGGAACCATCATTCCTACACACAAATAGGACAGAAGTGCTCCATGGAAAGACATTTGGACTAATAAATCTCTTATCCAATAGATCCTTCAACTGCTCTTTTATTTCTTTCAACTCTGTAGGACCCATTCTTTATGGCGGAATAGAGATAGGCTATGTATCAGGGAGAGCATCAATCCCAAAGTCGATCTTCCTATAAGGAGGGACTCCAGGAAAATTATCAGGGAACTCATTGACAACTGGAAGTAACTCAAAAGGTAGAGACTCTACATCATCAGCATTAACTCGAACAAGGTGATAGATTCATCCTTTAGATATTAATTTTCTGGTCCTAAGATAGGAAATAAATTTACCTTTGGACACTATAGAACTACCATTCCACTCTATAATAGGCTTATTTGGTAATTGAAATTTGACCTTCTGGGTTCGACATTGACAAAAGAATAACAAGCGTGAAGCCAGTCTATGCCAAGAATCGCATCAAAGTCTATCATCTCTAACTCAACTAAGTCTGCCACAGTATCACTATTATAAAAAGACATCGAGCAATCTCTATATACCTTTTCAGCTAGATGGGACTCACTAATAGGAGTAGAAACATTGAAGGGCTCAAGAAAACATTCAGGAAGGATCTAAAACTAACTAGCCACATATGGAGTTACAAATGATAAAGTGGCACATTAGTCAACCAAGGCATACACATCATAGCAAAAGACTCGAAGCATACTCGTGACAACATCTAGTGCAACTTTCTAATCCTGTTAACTTCCCATTGCATATAGATGGTTTGTACTCCCGTGTTAGTTAGGCATATCTACGACTACCATTAGATGGTGATGTTGCTGAAGACTAAATGTCATTACCTTCATTGCCCTGCCTCCTTATTAAGCACTTATTTTGGAAGTGACTAGTCCGTCCACACCTATAGCAAGCATTTGTGTCCTCATGTCACTCACTAGGTGGAGTTTGCCATACTTGCCACATGGTAGTTTCCCCCTTGAACCTTGAGTCACACTTGCTTGGAATTATGAAACTTGAGCTCTAGAATTTTGATGGCTCTGAGACTTCTGATCATACCAGTTACTCGAAGTTGGTTTACTTGCTAAGGATAGTGCATAATTCGAACACCTCTTCTAAAAATAGGACTTGACCTTTTACTCTGATTATGCTAGCTAAGTTCATGCCTTGCTTACTTAGCCTTCTTGCTCAAATGCTCCTGCCTAACCCTCTTCTTTTTCTTCCTCAAGTTGTTGTGCATAGACCATAAGCCTAGAGTTGTCTATCCCCAGAATCATCAATGTTTCTTTGCACTCCCCTTTCACATACTTGCCCAAGCTGGGTATGAACTTTCTCATAATAGATCTCACGTCAGGGAACACTTTCGGAGCATAACTAGATAGTTGTATGAACTTAAGGCTATATTCTTTGATAGTCATCCCCTTCTGATTCAATTTAATAAACTCCTCAACCTTCGCTTCCCTAAACTCTCACAGGAAGAAATGATCAAGAAAGGCATTCTTAGTTATCCCAAATAGCAAACTTAGCATCCTCACCTCGGCTATCTTCCCACTGACTATACACAAAATTTACCACATCCTTGAGATATTAGGAAGCAAGTTCAACTCCCTCAATCTCCATCATATGCATAACTTTCAACACCTTCCACATCTCAACAATAAAATTCTAGGGGTCTTCCTCAACCTTACACATTGTGAAGACTGGTGGTTGCATCCTTAAAAAGTCCCTAAGCCTCGTCGTAGCAGTTGGCTCTTAGGAGCTAGAAATAGGAGCTTATGAACTTCGATTCCCACTCTGGGCTGCTACCAGTTAGGTGTGAAAAGTGATGGCTCCTCTGAAATCAACCTCTATAGTAGGAGTAGGTGAAGCAGTTGGTGCTTGGAGAGCTCCAGCCACTCTAACACGTCGACCCCAACCTCTCATCTCCATCTGAGTATGCACCTCTAGTGGGGAATTATACATGTTACGAGCTGAAGCATCTCTTTGAATGGCATTACAGTTAGGAGCCATGATCTGCAAACTAAATGTACAAATTAGATAGATACTTTAATAGAGTTAAACCCTATCATACGAACTAAGAATACAAGAAAGTGTAACAATTCCTAATGTCCTATAGCTTACTACTTATAAAGTGTGGTGCATAATACAACTATAAAAAAGACTCTAATATACACAGCTCCACAGACTCCCTAGGACACTTGAACTCTATTCTATGATACCAAGTTTGTCACACCACGGGAGGGTACCTTTGGCATGGCTAGCACTCAGAGACTATTGCTAGCCCCCACCAAACCACTCGGCTTCACCATATTTGTTCAATAACATATAATAGTAGAAGTCATCAATGATTAAGAGTACTTAATGAAAAGTAATAACAAAATGAAAATTAAAGGCTAAACAATCTATCCATAAATTATGTCAAACCAGTGTGAAAGAAATTAGCAAAAAAATAATATCCAATCAGTACTCAATAGTCCAATCTAAGAAGCCTCTACTCATTGGACTAAATGGTGTCAATGACAGATCCATGTCTACCATAAAATAAAAAAAGACTAAACTCGAAGCTAGAAGAGAAAATATGAAATCATCCGAAAGAAGGGGAGGACTCACCAATCAATTGAATGTAATGAGTTCTTAATGGGGTACCAGTTGATGACTGCTAGTACCTATCTCTGTATCATGAAAAAATACTAGTCCAAATGGACGTCAATATATAGACTGTATAAGTATGTAAAATGGAAAAAAGAAATATGTAAAGGAAGAATAACATCAACTTAAATATCTCAACTCAAGAAGTAAGAAACTCAATCGGCAAGTCAAGAGTCTAAAGTAAGAAAGCAATTTAGAAAATTACCAATCATGTACCATCAAATCCAATCCACTCAGAGTAAAATCAAGACCTATATGGAAGTTTATCTAATCAACAACCATCACCTATGAGCCGGTAATAATACAATGAAGCAATGTCATTGTCACATCCATCTAATACCTTGCCAGGGTATACGACATCCCATAATGGATCCACAATCAATAATATCAAGTTCTCTTTTTTAGGACAATAGGGAAAAATCCCATTTTAAGCTTCTCCTACACTAGCCATGTAGTTATTGAGCTTGAGTTGGACTTACTCTTACTCAATTCGGTGCTCAATACTCCTCCCAAGACTCAACAAGCTCATAAGACATCAACTCTATGGTTAACTCATTCAACTAGTCTCATTGGACATTTGTCAACTCAATTCATCACATCAACTATCAACTTCTTGGTTAGGAAAATTCATTTAAGATTAGCTCATGACTTATAAAGGCTCTCTGTCATTAATCATTCCAACTCGTAGTGTTCGAGAAATAAAAGTAGAATTAAAGTTTCTAGGAATTCTATAGAATCTTTAGGCTCAAATTATACTCATGCATACTCATTAAAGTGCAATAAGTAAAAATAACAATAATTCATTCTATGGTTTATATAGAAAAGTAAAATCATCTATTTCAGATATTTAATTCATAAGAACTATAATTAATGCAATATTATATAGCAATATGTTAGGATTTTTGAAAACAAAACCTTCATTAAACATTCATGGAAGATTCAATCCATTAACAACTCCATCAATTCGGGTTATGGCACACGTTGAAGAATATAATTCATGTTCTAGTCAGCCTTACATACCTAGAAATTTTGAGCCTTGGCATGGCTTGGAAGAATTTACAAGATTATCTTCAAACCACAACTTTTTTCTCCCTTAAAAGCTTGCTCTAAGTTGGAGAAGGTTTTTTAGAATGAAAAAGTTGAATAGTTATATTTACGTACTTGTTTAGTTATAAAAAACATCAAGTGAAGGCTTCGAAAGGGTGGAAAAAGACCAAAATAATATTTTTGATAAATATTCTCAAAGTCATCCACGGGCCAACCTATGGCTGGTAGAAACTTCCACGACTCATACAAACCAAACCATAAACATTTGGGCAGATTTAGAACTCTCTGGATAGATTCCACGAGCCCAAACCACGACCCTTAGAAGCACTTATGACTCATAGGTAAGTTTGTCACGTTGGGGGCTGAAAATGGATATTCAACAGTTTTTTCCATTATTTATCAGACTGTACGTCATTCAATCCATGGCCTATAACTCAACTCGTATGTTTACTCTATTCTGGCAAACTATAGTAAAACGGCCATAACTTTTGACTTTGAACTCTAAATGAGGTGAAATCAGTGGCTTTGGAAAGCTAATTCAAAAATCTTTCATTTGTGAGTAATAGGCCACCCAATTCTTAGTGTAATAAAAGTTACGGTCATTTAAATTTGACCCTTATATAATCTAACGCGAGAAACTCAATAGAAAAGTTTTCAACTCGACTAAGTACTGGAGGTCTCTTATGATCCTAATACACATTCCACATATAAGAATGAGGCATGAAATATAGGTACATGTAAGATTAGAGTCATGTGGTGTACACCAGTGGTCTGCTTTTGCGACTCTCTTGTGGCATTTATATATTGGAGCTTCTAGAGCTCCACCAGCAACATTACAAAACTTTTGGTGGCAATTTCTTCATCATTTTATGGCTGATTTAAGTGATTTAAAGGGATAAATTATATCAAAGTTTGAGGAGAACATTATAGAGATATTTAAAATTGCTTTTGACACATCATTCGAGGTAATTTAGTTGTTTTTGTGTTGCGTATTGAGTTGTATACAGAAAAAAATCAAAAATTCACTTCTTGATCATTTTGGATTGCATTCCTGTGAAATTTAGGTCTATCTTGTGTAAGTTTTTGAGACGCTGCGGTAATGTCAGAATCTTCTGGTTATTTGGTGTTTGAGGTAAATTTGCTATAAAATATGCTGCCTTATTCATATATATTTTTCAAACAAATGTAATATTGTGTTTAGTTTGTTCAGTATTATTTTGAGCATCAAATTGAACGCTAATTTGAGGTACAACTTAGGTAACTATAAGGATCATTGAATAGGATTTGTTTCGAGATTCTAGGCATAGGTCCTATTTTTTCGCTATTAGTCTTGAGATTGGTCCATTTTTATTTCTTGTGATTTTGGTATTGAAATGATCGTATTGATGTTATGATCCCATTCTTGATAGCTTGGTAGCATTCTGAGACCCTTCAAAAGGAGAAAGCACCTATAAAGTGAATTAGAGCACACCTGATTGGCGTTTAGGTAGGCCATAGCCTCCCTTATTCTAAACTGACTTAGAATATTTGAATATGGAGGAAATTTCATGCATAATGAGTGGAGAAATATTCTGACATTCTATGTGTACTATAAGTTCTATTTAGTTGATTTTGGGGGCAACGGGTACTTGATTTGTACTGTGTTATCTTCTTCGCTTGTTTGTATCTTGCATATTTCTGAGTTATGATATATATTGAGGATTAAGGTTGAGAATGTGATATATATATATATATATATATATATATATATATGGAAGTGTGTTGGCCTCAGTCTAGGCTTAGAATAGTGGTGTTATAGACCTGCGTCATTTAGGACTGATAGACTAGCTAATTTTTGCCCGGTATGACTTAAGAGGCACAGGTCCTTGCAGACGGATTAAGCAGACTTGAGTCTAACTTATTTTAGCCTTAGATAGGACATGAATTGATTTGAGGCCTATCGATCTTCTATGCCCCTCCTTACTCTATTGACAAACATTTCAGTCACTCATTGGGGTTTACTAGGCTTTAAAGATTATTTATGATTACTAACGGGCCACATTTGATCTTTTGGAGAATTCATCTAAACCTAGAGTTTCGGGATCTATATCCCCTACTATATACTACTTTTACATCCGCAGTTAGAGGTCCAAGCTCTGTACCTAATGTGCTGTCAAAATACAGCACATTTGATGTCTAAAACTCAAGATTTTTGTATTCTCAATGCGACATTTATAGTTTTATGTACTTTTGTGTTTGTTTTTGCATGAAAAGCAGGTTGGCATAATTTTGGGAAGATTGTAGACTTTTTCTAGTTTTTGCAGACTTACGAGACTCTCTATGAGTCGTAGAGACATCTACGAGTCTAGAGTAGGTTTCGAAGAGATTTTCGGTGTTTGATGAAACTCTGAAGATTTGAAGTTTAACCACACAAAACCTCGTTACGGCTCGTAGTTCACTCTACGAGTCGTATGTAGGGGTTTCATAGAAATTTCCAGTATTTTTCCAATGTTAAACCAAGTAATGCAGATATGGACTACGAGAGCTCAAAACGAGTCATAGATCAGACTATGACTCATGAAGATGTTTTGTAGTAGTGAAGTCCAAGACTCAAGAAGCTGAATACGAAAGCCCGATTATGACTCGTACACCCAAGTACGAGTCTTAACTGCGAGTTGTAGCAACCACCGATCAGTTTTCTAATTTTTTAGGACTTGTTTATAAATATTATAAATAGTAAATATTAGGTTATTAGATGTAGTTTTTGTAGTTTCTCATAGATTATAGCAGAGTTAGAGTAGAAAGCACGAACATTAGAGCATTTTTAGGGTTTTAGACATGGAGATTAAATATTGGAAAAGATAATACACTTGTCGATTCATTGTGTCTTTCAACCTTGTGATTCTCAATACAAATTGGGTTTGTTTGTTCTTCAATCTATTTAGATAAGAGATTAGTTATGTTTTCTCAATTCATGGTTTCTTTATCTTCCCATAGCATGAGCGGCTAAACCCACAACTTGGGGTTGTGGGAACCATGAAGATCTAACCAAATAAACCCAGATTATTTGCAATTCTTAGAATGGGTATTTGCAAGTATTAATCAAATCTCTTCATTTGAATGTTTTCTAGTGATGGACAACATTAGAACTTGCCTAGTGTTACATTCCCGAGCCAGGTAGTAATGAATAGAAAAGAGATTGATTAACAGGATTCGATGATGCGTTCTCATCTAATCAACCAAACTAGACCAAGGGGAGGTTGAGTGGAACTATGGTTAATGATTAGTTTAGCACACTATGGAGATGGGCCAAGTCTCATAGTGAAATTCAACCTTCACCTTTGACCAAAGGGTTGGAAGAACTTAAATTATCGTCCTACATTCGATATTATAGTTGAGAATTGTGATATCTGGGTCTATTGAGTTACTGAATCATGGGGAACACAATGCCCAAGATAATCTCCATTATTGATTGTCTTCTATTTTAGTCAGTTTAGTTTAATTTCTTATCAATCATTGCAACCCCGCCTCCCCCTTTTAGGGAATTGAGTTAGTAAATATTTGAATTGCTTATTAGTGAACCAATTTGTGAAGTCTTCATATCCTATAGGATTCGACCCTAACCTTGGTTAGGTTTATTACTTTAACATTCGCTTTAACTTCAAAAGAGGTGTATCTTGAGCATGATCAAAGAAAACGGTGTCGCTGCCGAGGAATACAGAAAGACTTTGATTGAATTCACTAGTAGTATAATTCAAGAGTTAGTTTCTTAGTTCTCTTGTATTACACTTTTGTTTTTATTTTTGTTTGTTTAGTTTCTTTGCAGGGTATACTAGGTATTATATGCCCAATACAAGGAGTAAAGGCAATCCCTTAGCTCCGATTAACTTAGAGATCCAACGGACTACAAAAAGAATGGCTCAAGCAAATGTTAATATCAAGCTTAATAAAGCTATGAATTAGAATGTTGATGTTGATGATAGGGATGACAATCCACCACCTTTGGAGAATAGGCCACAACCTAGGGACTTCAATGAGAATGCTTATGGATGGAATCAATATAGATTGAATCCCATGGCCATGGATATAACGGGAGCTATAGTGCTTCCTCCACTGCCTACTGACACTAAGTTCACGATTTAAAATGGATTGCTTCAAAATTGGGTTTGTTTAAAGGTCTACCTTTGGAGAATCATCATAGCCATCTGTATAATGTAGCTTTTATTTTCAAGAGCGTAATGGGGATGCAAAATCTTGCCATGGATGTTGTTGGATTGCACGTGCTCCCTCTATCTCTTACTAGTAATGCAGCAGTGTGGCTATCGAAACTCTCACAAAGCTCGATCACTAGTTGAGCAAATTTATAGAAGGCATTTTTGGAAAGGTATTTCTGGAGGTCAAAGAATCTAAAATTAAAAGATCAAATCAACAATTTTGACCAATTACCTAGTGATTCAATTAGTACAACGTGGGAGAGATTTACACAGCGTTTGAGAAAGGTCCCAAACCACAAAATTGTTGAGAACGCCATGGTAGAGATTTTCTACTATGCCCTCGATGAAAATAGTGAAGCTTGTGCCGATACTATAATGGGGAGCATGTTCTTAGATCAACCGTTCATAAGGATTACCGAGAGAATGGAACAAGTGGCCAAAACCAACTGTGCATGGGGGCAACGAGAAAGAACTTCTATAAACAATTCTTGTGTCATGAGTGTGGGTTCGGAGCAAGCCAAGATCAACGAGGAGAATATGCAATAGCTTGCCCGAATTTGCACTTGTATAGAGGTTATGATGAAACAAAGTCAAGAAAGAGTGCATGCAGTAGTCCATCAACCTCCTCGAACGTCCATATGTGAAGAGCAGTATAATGATGAGGATTCTTTTTGTGAATGATCAAGCTGTGGGTTTTCGGAACAATGCCCAAAGGTCCAATTTGGACTATTGGTGTCAAGGTTCTAGGAACCAAGGTCGGAAAAACAATTGAGAAGGTGCTTATAGAGATAACCGTGGTGGTTATTATGGGATGAATAGGGTTCCACAAGCTGAGAGGGGTAGAAAAGATGGTTTTAGGAATGGTCCATATGTGCCTCCACATAATCGTGATGTCGAGGCTAGCAATTCGAGGATTGAAGAGATATTTGACCATTTGTTGAGAAAAGTGAAGCCCCAAGATGAAACTCTACAGGAAATGAAATATGATATCTCTAGCATAAATCAAAAGATAGAGTCTCACTCCATGGCCATTAAGGAACTTGAGCAACAATTCGATCAAGTGTCCACTCAATTGAATAAATTCCAGAAAAGTACACTACCAAGCAATACGATTCAAAATCCAAAGAATGAGGGGCATTGTATGGTAGTCACGACTAGGGAAGGTAAGAGTAATGCCAGTAAGTGTGGATGATGTGCATGATAAGATAGTTACAGAAAAGGTTGTGAATGATGGAGAGGATTGTGTCAACGATGGGGTAAACAGTGAAGCAGTTGAAGAGCCAAAGAAGTATAAGACCATCTCAAGGCCTCCTTCTCCCTGTCCCCAAAGACTCCAACAAAAGGAGGAGATGGAAAGTTTAAATATTTCCTCTCCATGTTGAAGCAACTGTCCATCAATATTCCCCTGATCGAAGGGTTAGAGAAAATGACCGATTATGCTAAATACATGAAGGATTTGGTGACTAAGAAATGCACAGTAAGAAGAGAGCTTTCTCAGAAGCTCCAACATTATAGTGAAATTACCACAAAGTCCTTAGTTCAGAGAAGGGAAGACTCTAGTGCATTCACCATCCCTTGTACCATTAGTGATGTAGCGTTTGTAAGGGATTTGTGCGATTTGGGTGCTAGTATAAATTTAATGCACCTTGCAATTTTCAAAAAGATTGGTTTGGGTTCTCCTACTCCTACTAAAATGAGGTTGTTAATGATGGATAGAACAATCAAGAAACTGGAAGGAATATTTTATGATGTGTTGGTGAAAGTTGAAAAATTCATACTCCCAGAGGATTTTCTTATTCATGATTGTGAAGTTGATTTTGAGGTCCCTATTACCTTGGGGACACCATTTCTGGTCACAGGGAGAGCTCTGGTGGATATGGATGGTCAACTCAGATTTAGGATGAATGATAAAGAAGA
The DNA here is from genome assembly GCA_025774065.1 of Solanum ossicruentum. NCBI lineage: Eukaryota > Viridiplantae > Streptophyta > Magnoliopsida > Solanales > Solanaceae > Solanum > Solanum ossicruentum. The sequence goes on from JAOTQR010000092.1 coordinate 8,098,478, forward strand.
GGTTTTTGATATCCACCAATCTATGAAGAATCTGAACGAATTGAAAAGTGAGGTCTTGGAAATTGTGGAATTCTGAGTACTTAACATGTCTAAGTCATGCCATGACAATAAATCAGGCACTACTTGGGAGGCAACCCAAGGAATTTGATGTTTTAGTGTGGTTTTGTGGTTATTTTCAATTTTTGAATTCTTAGGTAGTTTTTTTTATTGTGTTTTGATTGTCCTTTTTGACATGGGTTTGTTGCATCTAGGGTGCAAGTGCATTTTATTAAAAGCACACAGATTCAGGACAAAGATTGCAGGTTTTGTTGAGAATTGCATTTGGTGCCGTCTCTACGACCAGGCTTACGAGTTGTATTACACTTTATGGCTCATAATTCTATCTCATCGACTATGAGTCGTGAATGGTGTTCGTGGAACCCAGATATGTTTCTGAATTTTTCTAAGTGTTAAAGTGTTCTATGAGATCAGGACTTATGAGTCGTACACCAAGCTACAACTCGTATTTGGGGTTTCATGGACCCGATCTAGTGAATTTAAATCATTGACCTGGTAAAGTATAAACGGGGGTCAAAATTAAGTTGAGCGTATTTTTTAGCCTAGTTACCAATGTATTTCAATTTCTTTCCCCCATTATTTCTGATCATCTTTTTCGGAGTCAATGGGTTTTTTTGACAAGAATATTCTGGCCACACCTAGGATTTTTGGCTACTCATTCTCTCCTCTTCTCATTCAAGTTTATTATCTCTTGTGGTATGTTCTTACTTCAATTTTGATCCTTTCACTTTTCTTGTTAGTGTTTGATTATGATAGGCTTGATTGTGAGCATAAATTGTTGGTACATGAGATGTGCGAATGAGAGATTAGGGTACCATAAATTGAAACAATTTAAGTATTACAACTTTGGTATTGATTGAGTGCTCATGATATCATGTTTCTTGTTTTATAGCTTTGATATTGATTGAGTGCCCATGATATCATGTTTCTTGTTTGATTGAATGATTGCTATTTGTTCATGAATGTAAATTGATTTTCAGTTATATAGGAGTGGTATGTTTGGGCTATATTGAATTAGCCGAAATCATAGGGTGATTAATTCTTGTTATGCCTGTTGAACTATACCTAAGTAATCTTGAATGTGATTAAGTGATTGTTGTGTGTGACTTGGTGGTTGCTGATATAGGTGCATGTTTGAATCAATTTGGGAAGGATAAAATGACTAGGTATTGATTGCTAAATCCTTTTTAATGAGGTAAACTTGTTTTGAAATATTTTTTGGGTTATTGTTTGCTTTGTGTTTACCAAATGAGTGTTTGTATGCTTGCTTTGATACTGGTAGGATAATATTTGAATTGTTCATAGGGTCCGTGTGATGAATTAAGGTCCATCAGGTACCTGGAAATTCTTGTTCATGAGAGTCTCTTACGACTCGTAAATGAGTCTAAGAGTCATAATCGCCCCTTGTGGGAAGTTCTGGTTATTTGATTCTCTAAATATTTATCATACCAGACCTTCTACGAGTTGTAGATGGGTCTCATGGACTCTTTCCTGTTTCAATTTTGCTCTTTGGAACTTTATAAAAAACCTCTTTACGACTCGTAATCTAAGTTACGAGTCTTAAATGGGTCTTGTACAACCTTCCATTGTTCAATATTATTTTTTACTCCTGGTTTACGTGGACATAATACAACTCATACGTAGTTCCAAGTATGACTCGTAACTAGTTCCCGTATTACCCTTCTGTAACTGATCGAATTCATTTTTTGCTTTCCTTTCTTGATTATTGGGACTGATTATGGTTCATCTATTTTTGATCTGTAGGAAATATGGCTCCAAAAGGAAAGCGCTCAATGATTTAGAGATTTAAAAAGAAAATCAGTAATGAGCCTACAGATGAAGAGCATTCGAGTGACGAGCAGACCCAACTGAGTGGGTCATTGGAGGTTGTTAATGTTCATCCAGACCTAGAGGCTAGGATGCCTCAAACTAGAGCACAGCAAAAGCCGCCACAAACTCAGGCTCGTGTTGATAGTCCTTTCCAGTCTAATGAGGAAGGAAATGGTGAAAGAGATAGTGGTACACCCTAGATAACTCCTTCAGGCACAGAGTCTAATTCAAAGGAGGGCTCCCAAAATAGAAGAGATGAAGCATCCTCGGTCGTACAATCATCTTCTTCAACACCAGATGCTCGTACTCACCGGTGGGGTGTTGAGGGGATGAAGGGCATGCAGCCTAAAGAGTGGGAAAAACTCACTCGTTCAATATATAGGGAGACTTGGATTATTGACGATGGATTGAGTCGTGTCCCAAGACTGAAGGACAAGATGACACGATATGGGCTCAACTAGTTAACGGATAAGCTTGAACTATATACCCCATTTATAGTACGGGAATCCTATACAGCTTACGCAGCCACTATTCTACATGATCTTCCCAAGTGGAAGAGACCTTTCACACAACTAAGATTAAGAGAGGTACTAGTGAGAAAGAAGCGGATCGATATTTCAGAGGAGATGATCTGCTATTTACATTTTGGTCCCGAGTATCGTGCCCCAAGATTGATGGCTAAGTTTGATTATAGATTGAGGCAGGCTAGAATAGCATTGAATTTGAAGGATTCAGCACAGAGGACAGAGTGTTTGAGATGGGTGGCCGATCATATTCCTGAGCGAGGTCCAGAGCCTGCTTAGGTCACCACCCATACTGAGGGTATTATTTAAAGCCTCCCTTTCTTTCCCCACCAAATTTTTATGTGGTTGCTAGATCTAGCATTCGACCTACTTTAGCTGATAACAAACTCATACCGGAACGAGCAGTATTGCTTGCTAGCATCTTGGCTGGCTATATCATAGATTGGGCTCGACTCATAGTGGAGCAAATTCATGAGTCAATGCTCAAGCGGACCACATTCATCCCCTTTCCAATTCTAATTTACAAACTGCGTCTAGAGTCAAAGATGGAGTTATTGTATCATGTAGATGTTCTAGTTGAGCCAACATAGATTGGAGCCTAGCCTGATTAAGGCTAATGAGAACCCTGTAACACTTTAGAGGATACAGCCTCCTCCTACGTCTGAGATGTTTGCTCCAGAGCCACCATAGGAGGGTTCACTGACTACACCTACTACTACTCTAGCTACTACTACTGATGAGAGACCTCGACAGCTTTAAGAAGTCGATGTTGAAAGGGGTTCGACTACAGATGCTCCTGCACTAGAGGCCAGTACTTCACAGAAACCTACATGGGGCATGGTTTATGTGTCCATGATTTCTATTCAGGCTATGTCGCAACTATTATCAAGGATTGAGGCCCTGTTGTCTTGGCTTCTTCAGCAACTTAGGCCATGGGTTCAGAAGACTGTCGTGGACTCAGAAGAGCGAGGCAAGGTATGCACCATACTTACTGTTCAAGAGTGTGTTTCCATGGTGGATGCCCACATTAATGCCTTTGAGGACCGGGTGCAGAAGAGGTTAGTTGAGGCTCGGCCATCAAACCTGTCATCCATACATGAGGAGATTGCAAAACATAGGGCTGACTTGACTTCTTCACTAGTGGCACCAGTTACAGTTCCAGCGTCTACATCTTCAGAGCCGCTATTTGATTTATTTTCCACAAAGGATCCCACACAGCCTTCCCATGGGAAGAGACCCCTAATAGAGGGTGATAAGACAAAAAAAAGGCATGTGCATTCGAAGATCTCTAAGGTTGATGATGAGGATGAGCTCAGGTTGGTCTTGAGGATATCGAGGCGAGAAAAAGAGCTGAGGCTAGCGCAGGAGCATGATAGAGCAATGGGTATTGGCCCATTAGGACAGAGTGTTGTTGCTGCATAGACTACCCCTCAGGAGAGAGATGATCAGATCCAACCTGAGATTGGTGCTTAGGCACTAACATATGTGTTTTTAATCCCTTGTATTTACTTTTTTTTGATATTGTACATTAAGGATAACATACATTTTTTTTCGATAAGGTGTGGGCAATTATGGACCTTGGTGAAGTTTGAGTAGTTTATGGTCCATAATTACCCCAAATTTTGACCCCAAAATTTTTGTCTATGTTCTTTTTCTTCGTGGATATTTAATTTCTGTTAAACCAGCATATTTAGAATGTTTAGATAATATATGTGGCATATGGTACTTATACTTATGGCATACAACTTGTTTTTTATGTTTTATGTTGTTATTTCACCAAAAATATTTTGAGTTTGCAACCATGCACTTTTGGGAATTTGGCAACATTTGTCTTGATGAGTGAGTGTAATTGAGATATGAAGCATGATTTGTGAGTTTCTTATTGATAATGTATGCAATACCATGTGTGAGTGAACTTATTTTGTCAGATTCATGCATATTTTTTTGCTAGTTTAGAACTTGCGTTGTTACTCTAATTTGGATTGTAGATTCAATGGATTAGGAGGTAATCCTAGGCCTTTGTTTTATAAATTAGTCCACTTTAGCCTTAAATTACCAACCAAATGATATTTTATCCCTTGTTCCAAATAGTTGAGCATTACATGAACTAATTCTTACTAAAATACTTAATTAACCTAACCTTGTCTAGTGAAAAACCTTGAGAGTGGCCCCGGTTTGTCCTTGAGCATTGTGAACCTTGATTGAGGCATAATGCCTAAGTTGAGGGTGGCTACCAAAAGTGGCCCTGGTTTAAGGAATAGATATTGTTTACTTCAATAGAGGATAAAAGCCTAAGTTGAGGGTGGCCGGTGTAGAGGTGAAATAACAAAAATAAGGTGGTGAGTTGGTAATTAGTAGAAAAAGAAGACAATCATGTACCGGGAGAAAAAAAAGAAAAAGATTCCATAGATTGAGACTAAAAGCAAAATGATTTGTGAAAACGAGGCAAAAGCTAAAAAATGAGAAGAAAATACTCGAAAAAGCTTGAATACGAAGAAAAAGGAAGAATAAGGTGAAATTTATTGAGTTGGTAAGGTGAAAGTGATGAAAAACGAGGTTCAAGAATGGCCTTTAGTCACTATGTTTTCAAAAATGCCCTATCAAAGCCCTATGAGCCTACATTACAATCCTAGAGTAATCCTGGTCTGACTAGTTGAAAATCTGAGTCATGAGCATATGGGCAAGCCCATGGTATTAGTCAATGTGCATGAATATCTTTATAAGTGTGAGTGTGTTTGCATAGTCCCACTTTTAGTTTTAAAATCAACATTTATTATATTATTTGAGACTTCTTTCTGTGATGGCATCTTCATTACGTTGATAGCATTTGACTTGTTCAGTAATTGTGGATTACGAATATTCTCTTGCTTGTCATAGTTGTATTGTCAAATGCATCATTATGTCCTAGTTTGCCAAAATATCTACCTGATCATGTTTTGAAAGGTTGGTGTAAGTACCTAAGCCTGAATCGTGCAAGATATATGCCATTAAGTTCTGTTCTATGTGTTGTTGTGTTATTTAGTTAGATTTAGTCGTCGCTTAAGGACAAGCAACAATTTTAAGTTGAGGGTGTTGATGTGTTGTCAAAATACAACATATTTGATGCCTAAAACTTGACATTTTATGTGTTCTCAATGTGAAATTTATAGTTTTATGTTTTCTTGTGTTTGTTTTTGCAGGAAAAGAAGGTTGGCACAATTGTAGGAAGATCGCAAACTTCTTATGGATTTTGCGAACTTACGGGACTCTCTATGAGTCGTAGAGCCATCTACGATTCGTAGAGTAGGTTTTTGTAGAAATTTCCAGTGTTCGATGAAAGTCTAAAGATTTGAAGTTCATCCACACGAGGTCTCTTTACCACTCGTAGTTCACTCCACAAGGCATATGAAAGGGTTTCGTAGAAATTTTCAGTGTTATCAAGTGTTAGACCAAGTGATGCAAATATGGACTACGAGAGGTCAATACAAGCCGTAGATCAGATAATGACTCATGAAGATGTTTTGTAGTAGTGAAGTCCCACGACTCAAGAAGCTGAACATGAAAGCCCGATTACGACTTGTACACCCAAGTACGAGTCGTAACTGCGAGTCGTAGAAGCCACTGATCAGTTTTTGTAATAATTTTAGGGACATATTTGTAAATGCTATAAATAGTAAATATTAGGTCATTAGATGCATCATAGTTTATCATAGACTACAATCGATTTAAAGTAGAGAGCACGAAAATTAGAGCATTTTTAGGGTTTTAGATTTTGGGACTACATATTAGAGAAGAGAATATACTTATGGATTCATTGTATCTTTCAACCTTGTGATTCTCAATACAAATTGGGTTTTCCTGTTCTTCAATCTATTTGGGTAAGAGATTAATTATATTTTCTCAATTCATGGTTTCTTTATCTTCCCATAGCATGAGTGGCTAAACCCACAACTTGGGGTTATGGGAACCATGAAGATCTAACCAAATAAACCTAGATTATTTGCAATTCTAAGAATGGGTATTGTCATGTATTAATCAAATCTCTTCATTTTGAATGTTTTCTAGTGGTGGCCAACATTAGAACTTGCCTAGTGTTACCTTCCTGATCCAGGTAGTAATGAATAAGAAAAGAGATTGATTAGTATGATTCGATGATGAGTTCTCATCTAATCAACCAATCTAGACCAAGGGAATGTTGGCTGGGACTATGGGTAATGGTTAGTTTAGCACACTATAGAGATGGGCAAGTACCATAGTGAAATTCGACCTTCACATTTGACCAAAGGGTTGGAAGAACTTAAATTACCATCCTGCATATGATATTCTAGTTGAGAATTTTGATATCCAGGGATGTTGAGTTAGTGAATCATGAAGAACACAATACCCAAGTTGCTTTCCATTATTGATTGTCTTCTATTTTAATTAGTTTAGTTTAATTTCTTATCAATCATTGCAACCCTCCCCCCTCCCCCTTTTTGGGAACTGAGTTATTTAATATGTGAATTGTTTATTCATGAACCAGTTTATGAAGTCTCTGTATTCCCAGTGGGATTTGACCATAACCTTAGTTAGGTTTATTAATTTGATGATTGTTTTGACTTCAAAAGAGAGGTGTATCTTGAGATTGATCAGTATCTTTTCTTATTTCCTACTCAACATCCTCTCATAGAGTTGATTACCAGAGACCACCTATGAGATATATTGTACTAGATAGGGTCCACATTTGTTGTTAAAGGTCTAGGCTCTGTGCCCCCTATTTCAAGCATTATATTTAATGGGTGCCTACATCCACGGTAAAAGGTCTAGGATCTGTGCTCCCCTTTTTAGGCATTGTACTTTATGGGGGCCCACATCCATGGTGAAAGGTTCGGGCTCTATGCTCCCCTCCTACCTTTAGAGTGTTGGTTACTAGTTCAGTGCACTTGGTCAATTGGGATTGGATTTACATATATTGGCCACTTGATGCAGGAGTGTACCTACTGAGCTCAAAGGGGCCGACGAGCATATATCTTTTGGCTAGTTAGTATCCTACACAAATGTACCTGGATGTTTTGTTTTATTTGGTTTAGCTTTGGTCCATGCCATATTGTTGTATTATTATGGTATTCTATTCTAGTTATTCCTGCTTTATCTAGTACCCTTAATTAGCTTATAATGCTAGCTAAATATCATTTTCTGGTGCTCATACTGCACTCGTCATCTGTTTCATAAGACAAGACCCAACATGAGCCAACAACGTTCATTCCTCCTATGATTGGTGTAGTATCTGGAGACTTGTGGTGAGCATTGGGTGTTCTTGAATCCTTCTAATCTCCATCTGTATTAGTTGTTGTCTTTGCTATCAAAGACTTGCCTTGTATATTGATTGGTCATGTATACATATATATAGATAGTGTATGACTTAGTTATGCTGTATCATATGTTTATATATATATAGTATTGGTTGTTCTTACTTATGAATAGATTCTCAGTAATATCTATTGAGTTATCTTCTTCCCTCACACCAATTACTAACAGTTCCGAGTCAAGGTTACATTTGCCTATTAGGGGGTTATGGTAGGCCCTAAGATATATAAAGTCGGGTCATGATAAGTTGGTATCAAATCCCAAAGTTTGTTGGTACCATCTACAGAGATACCATCTAGTAGAGTCTTGCGGATAGATGTGAAGATGTCTGCAACTTATCTTCAAGAGGCTACAGGATGTTATTAGGAAACCCCTTTGTGATTATCTCATTTCATGCAGTTATGTTATTGGTTTTGTGGAATCACATTTTTCTCATTCTTTGTATGAGATGTCTTGTCGAGGTCGACCTCAGGCTAGAGTTAGGGGCATAGCACCAGCTCCAGACAGAGATATAACTCTTGTTCTCGTAGAGGAACATCTTGGTGCCTCTATTTCCTCTCCCCCATGAGGTTAGCCTATAGCTCCAGTGCTAGAGGACCAGCCCCTCTAGTACCACCAGCTCATAAAAAGTAACCTTTATCTCCCATTTAACGAGACCGCCCAACCCTAGTGTCTCCTGTTGCCTAGCTAGATGTTGCAGGGGTTGCAATGCCATTCCAGGACTAGAGATTGTTGGAGTATTTCCTTAGATTGGCTCTACCCAAGTTCTTAGGGGAAATAGGAGAGGATGCACATGATTTTTTGACACTTGTAGTGAAAGGCTATATAATGTAAGGTTGTTAGAGTCTCGAGGGGTAGATTTTACCGCATATAAGCTTAACGGTCCAGCTAGACCGTGGTTACATGCTTATATGGACACTAGACCGGCTATGTTACCACCAATATCTTAGAAAAAGATCTTGGACACATTTCTGGCAGGATTTACTTCTAGAAGCCTTAGAGATAAGCTTCATCATTAGTTCTCAAGGTTGGAGCAAGGCACTATGATTGTGTCCAAGTATGAGGCTCGATTTCATGAGCTATCCAAGCAAGCCACTATGATATTCCCTACTAAGAAGGAGAGGATCAAATGTTTTCCTAGGGGATTGAGGACACATCTGAGGATTGATACTAAGTCATTGGTTATAAAGGGCCATTCTTTTCTGGATATTATTGACCATGCTCGCACTATTGAACAGCTCTATTGCGAGGCCCAAGGGGGTAGTGAGAAGCGTGTGGGTATCTATAGAGAGACCCAGTATAGGTCCAAGGAGCATTATGATAGGTCATAATAGAGGTTCCAGCGGTGTTATTCCAATCGCCCTATTTAGGCATTAGTTCAAACTTCAAAGGGTGACCGATAATATCAAGATACCTCCAATCAGAGTGATCCTCTATATATCATCAAGAGTGCTATAGTTAGAGATACATCGATGACTTTGAGGTAGGCTGAGCTATCTTATTCAATCGGTCAGAGCTCCAGGTCTTTAGAGGCAACTATTATAGGTTGTAGAGGTCGTTATTTTGTTAACTAATCGTCCCAGGGATGCTATTATTGTGGGGAGCTTGATCATTAGTCTAGAGATAAACCCCAGCAGAAGGCAGCATATCGTGTTTCACAGGAAGTCTGTTCTGCTCCAGCACTAACACCCCCAACTAGAAATAAAGGTAAAGATCAGGGTCACAGGGGTGATCAGTAAGGTTTCAATGATGACCAGCATTGGTCCAGAGATAATTAGCATGATTCTAGAGGCGACAGGTCTTCTAGTAAAGGCTATAATAGAGGGGAAGATCTTTAGCGTCATTTTTATGTGGCTCTAGCAAAGTCAGAGGTTAAGGCATCAGATGACATTATCATAGGTACAGTTACATTTTGCCAGTAACCAGCATCAACTTTATTAATATCGGGCGTGCATATTCATATGTATCTATTATTTTACTTCTTATTCAGGGTTGAGCCCTGAGCCTCTAAAAGCACTGTTGTGTGTTTCAACTCCTATAGGTGACTTTTCTTTATAGAAATGGATCATTGTGATATTGGAGTATATTTTCTATTGTGGCAAAGTAGTATTTATAGTTGATGCATAATTCACTTGTCCTATTTTGTTTTCCATTTTGGCTTTCTTATAATGCTTAGTTAAGATATTTATTCCTTGTTGTTATTGTTGTTAGCTAAAGTAAGGTTGCTTCCAAAAGTAGGTCTGATGATAGGAGTGGTTCTGTTGGTATGCTTGGCTATATTGTATTGGGTTTTCCATGTTAGTGGTAGTAGCTTCTAGGTTAAGAGTAGTGAGTTAGGATCAGAAGGGTGGTGTCCCATAGTTGTTTCAGGTTTTAGAATTGTATGCTCAGATTTTAGTACGAGAGTAGCTTGTGGGCCTATCCTATTAGTTTTTTTGGAAGGCTTCTAGAGGCCGAAGGCCACTTGAGCTACACTTGGTACAACTTAATCATTAATGGGGTAAATATTTTCAGGAGAAAAGTAGTTACTCAAAAGTGTTGTTTCATCTCAAGTAATGATTTTTGAAACCTAAGGATGGATCTTGGTTTGATTTTAGAAACCTAAGGAGGATCTTGGTTCCCACTCAATGAAGGATTCCTCGTTCCAGCTATGTTATGCTCTAATTCATAAATGGTGCATAGGTTTCTTTCGAACTGGTGTAGTGGATAGGATATCTAAGGACCGAAAGTGGCTCCTGATCGGCAATGACGTTGGATTTTAGATTTATGATGGGTATCTATATGATGAGGTTCTGTGGTTTCTCCGGTGTTTTTGCATTTCTTATTTGGTGGTCTCAACTAGGAACGGGATTTTCTTGGGTGATTCTGATAATTTCAACATTTTTTGGCTTAGTTAAGTAGGGATTGATGTTGATGGAGGAAACCAAGAAAGTTCTTGGAGTTTTGGGAGAGTTTGAGTTTTCTTATAGGCCAGAGTACTATCTTAACATTGATTGCTCCATGAGGGCGAAACTGAATCTAGCAGAGCATGCGGGCCCAGTATTCTCATCTTATGTGCCCTACAACTGCATTATCCTTAACTTTCACAGACAAAAATACTTGTAGTAGTACATGTTGTAATGACCCTCAAGGTCATTTCTATGTTTTTGTATCTTTTTCATCAGTTAAAGCATTTGTATAGTGACCCCAAGTCATTTATGACTTGTTGACACTGATAGTTTGGTCGTTTTGTCATTCAATTGGAAGATGTGCAATTTTCCACGTTAGAAGACCTATTATAGCTTGAAAATGATTTTTTAAGTAAAATGTGGGTAAACGACCTCAAAATAGAATTCTCATAGTTCTATCACCTCTGTATGACCAAATTAGGCTCGAAGCATGGTTGACTTGAGTACTGAGGCCTTCGGTGTGAGTTTGTACCAAATTTTTCATTTTAGGCTTCAGAAATAAGAAAGTAGTTGACTTCGATCAATATCCTTAGGAAACATGCCTGAATGAAAAATCTGGCAGCGCGATTAGCTCAATAATATAAAGTTTGGTCTAGAATGATCTTTCATTTGTTCTCAATGCTTCTGAGTTCATTTCAAGGTCTAGGTAGAAATTGGCTAAATATGACTTTGGGAAACGGTAACCATATCAGATTGTAATTATCAGCGATGGAAATTTTCATAGCACCATTAAGTTCGGAATATCCTTTCTACTCAAATTTCATATATGATTTGCATTTTTCAGACTTCAGATAAGTCTGGGACATCAAAACCAAGATTAGATTGTTGTTGTCATTTAGTGGGGTCTCTTTTGCGAAGCTTCACTTTATAGAAACGTGTGTTCACTTTAGCAAAGTTCTTCCATGTTAGAGGGTCTTTGGGGTATACCTTTGTGACCCCATGGGGGATTTATATATTGGATGTTCCAGAACTCGATCAACAACATTGCAAAATTTCCAGTCGTGATTCTTCATAATTTGGAGCCCGAATTGAGTGATTCAAAAGGGCAACTTGCATGATATTTTGAGGAGAACGTCTTGGGGGTGTCGAAAGTAAATTTTTAACATGTCGCTCAAGGTATTTTAGCTATTTTGTTGTTGTGTAATAAGTTGTATATCAAAAACTTTAGAAATTGAAATCTTGGTCGTTGTACATCAGATTCTAGTGAAATTTGGGTCTACAGTATGTAGTTTTGAGGTGCACATTGAGGTATTATTGAAATCTTTGAATTGTGCTATGTTTGAAGTAAACTTTCTATAAAATATGTTGCCTTATTTGTAAACTTTTTAAAATAAATGTCATATTGTGTTTGGGTTGTTTAGTATCGATTTGGGGAAAAAATTGAGCCATAATTTGAGGTACAAGATTGGGTAGCTATAAGGGTCATTGTATAGGGTTTGTTTTGGGATTCTGGGTAAGGGCCAATTTTTTTTGCTTTTATCCCTAAACTTAATCTATTTTCGTTTCTTGCAATTTTGGTACCGAAATAATTGTATTAATGTTGTTATCCCATTTTTGATCGCTTGACAATAATTTGGGATCCCTCGAAAGGAAAAGCGCTTGCAAAGTGAATTGGAGGGCATGTGATCGACGTTTAAATAGGCTATGATCTCCCTTCTTCTAAACAAAATTAGAATATAAGAGTATAGATCGAATTGCATGAATATCGGGCAGAGAATTAGTTGGACAGCATACTATAAGTTCTATTTAGTTGATTTTGGAGCCAACTTGTAATTGATTTGTATTATGTTATCTTCTTTGCTTTTTGATATCTCGCTTGTGGCTAAGTTATGATATATATTAAGGATTGTGATTGAGAATCTAATACATATATGCATATGTGTGGAAGTATGTTAGTCTTAGTCTAGGCTTAGACTAGAGGTGCCATAGACCCATGTCGTTCAAGACCGATAGACTTCTTAATTTCCACACGGTGTGACTCAACAGGTGTAGGTCCTTGTAGACTGATTCAACAAACTTAAGTCTGACATATTTGAGCTTCAGATAGGTCATGACTTGACTTGAGGACTTGTTATATTTTATGTCCCACCTTACTCTATTAACACATGTGTTGATCTCTTATTAGGGTTTACTAGTCTTTAGACATGATTTATGTCATGACCTAGACCTAAGGCCTAGATGTGACACAGTGCCAGAGGGACCCGAAGGGACCCCAAGCAAGCCTCTTCGCACATCATTACACATCTTTGATCGCGAAAGCAATATAATAAGAACAAGAGATAGTAAATAGGGATAACAGGGGCTAAGGGACATCTTTCATATCATAAACAACAAGAGTCAAGAGAGAGTCAAAGCTTATAACATTACACATGATATGTCCAACAACACCTCTACTACATAGATATGAGCAGGGATCAAGACAAGCAACCGGACTCACCCTCAAAGTCAATATATACATAAAAGAAAGATAATCTTAGAACAAAGCATGAGGTTATAAGCATAGTCCCCAAAATGAAGGACTCCACAACAAGCTTGAAAGAAATCGTACTAGCTATATGGAGGGAGATGCTCAAGCAGGGCTCTGGTTTTCACATGGTGACATCATGTAGGCATAGAGAATGTGTTAGTACGTTTAAACGTACTAAGTATATAGGATGCAATGCAACAAGTGATAAGCACAATAAACAAAATGCATAACATAGGCATTGAATAAGCATATAGCAATATGGCAAGTATGAATGATGCTTGAAGTAAAACATGCTTATATAGAATATATTCCATGTGTAAGGAGTGACCATTATTAGTGCTATCCAAGGCCTACCACCTCCTTGGAGAGGCGAATGAGGTACGAACCCCTCAATAGGTTGATAAGGTATAAGCCCCCCCCAACATATTGATGGAGTACAAACCCGCCAATATGGTTATCAAGGTACAAACCCCTCCACACGGTTGCACGAGCCTACCACCTGCCGAGCGAGCCAATCAAGGTACAAATCCCTCAAAAAGGTTACCCTAGCCTACAACCCCCCGAGTGAGGCTTGGTCAAATCTCAACACTATAAATATAATATCAGATACATACATCCCTTTAATCATCATATAGTCATTCAACTAATAAGACATACATTAAACCATCAGTTCCTCAAGAAATCATAACCCATACATTTTATCAAACACTTGGCGGGTGTGTAGTACTAGTGTAAAGCCATGCAATTCAAGAGTGAAATCATACTAGAAAATTCAATGTAAAAACATAAATAGATACTTGGTAACACCCTCAAGCCATATACATTAAAGCCCTTCATCAAATACCACAAAAGATCTTAGATTCATAGTTCCAAAACATGCTAAAACAATCATAATTTCATCAAACCCTGATATAGTGTGCAGTGAAATTCATAATAGATAAGACCCCTGAGTAAATCATCTTAAATCATGAAATTTTAGACAAAAGAGAGCATCAGTATCATGGGCGAAAGGAACCCATGAAGGAAACCCACATATATTAACTTTTGGAGAATCCTTGAAGAAGATTGGAGATGGAGACTTGAAGCTTGAATGAGAACCTTAAGATCTGGATGAGGTTTGAGACTTGAAATTTGGAGATGAAATATTGTCTAAGTATTTGAGAGAATATTTGAGAATGCCTTGAGTGATATGAATGTGAAATAAGCCTAAGCATAGGTATTTTCACGTGTGGAAAGGCCCAGGCCCAAACCCAAAGGCCTTGGACTGGAATAAATTACTCGGCACACAATAAGGCACTAGCGCGCACCGGCCGCGTCGCACAAAGGGCGCACAGGCACAGTGTTTTTGCGTCACTTTGAAAATTGAAATTGTGAATCGTTCGCTCTAAAATTGGGGTTAGACCCATTTCCCACTCAATTTGACCCCTTGAACAAGAATATGAAGTTGGATTTTTGATATCCTGCACGGATTTTGAGATATATGAAAATTACAATTCTGGACACTTCCGAGACATATTTTTGGGAACTTTATGGGGTCCTCAATATCTGCCCCTTGGGAACATTCATCTCTGAATGTCAAAGAGATGTATATAAGAAGAGATAAACAAGAATACAACAATGCACTTAAACACCATTTTCGAAATTTTAATACAAGTGTTAAAATCATCATGAACTTGTTAACATAAACATGAATGCATGTAATGACATAGGGGCTGAAACATAAGAGTTGGAACCATAAAAGGACTTGACGTGTGTTATCATAAGCATGAATAGAATGAAAGAGGTACGAACATTGCCTTCCATGCCCGCTCCAGCTCCCCAAGAGACACTTCCGACATGATGATTCTCCCCAAGGCCTTGTCAAACACTACACCCTTATCAATCAACCTTTAATCATATCCCCCCAACTTCTCCACCATACCTCCTCATAAGTCAACTCATCCACTACAATATCCGCAACCTCAAGAGTCCTATAACACTTGAATCACCAACACACCTCCCCAATCCTAGAAACATGAAGAACTGGACGAACCATATCCTGCTCCAAAGGCACTTCCAATTCATATGCAACCTCACTAATCTTCCTCAACCCCCCCCCCAATGAAGACTCACAAACAATTAACTCAATTGCCTCTTTACTGGGGCAAACCACACCTTTTATAAGTGAAACCTTCAAATAGATCCAATCACCAACTTCAAATTCAAGGTCTCTCCTCTTCACATCGGCATAGGACTTTTGGCGACTTTAGGCCATCTTCAACCTTTCCCCTAATCACCCAAACCTCCTCAAGAGCCTCCATAACCAGATCTGGACCCAACATAGCCACCTTTCCAACTTCAAAACACCCAACCGGTGATCTATAACGTCTGCCATAGAGAGCTTCAAAAGGAGCCATATCGATGCTACAAAGATAGCTATTGTCATAGCCAAACTCAATCAATGGAAGATGATCATCCCAACTACCTTTAAGCTCTAATACACAAGCCCTAAGCATATCCTAAAGTGTTTGGATAGTCTTTTCAGCTTGGCCATCCGTTTGAGGGTGGAAGGTCAAACTAAGTTTAACTCATATACCAAGACCCCTTGGGGAGACCTCCAAATATGTGAAGTAAATTGAGTACCATGATCCGATATGATAGACAAAGGTACCCCATGCAATCTCAACAATTCATGAATGTACAATGTAGCATAATCTTCAGCCCCATATGTAGTCCTAACTGGTAGAAAGCGAGCTGATTTTTTCATCCTCTCAACCATAACCCAAATGGAATCAAAACCCTTTCTAGTCTTGGGAAACCCATTCACAAAATCCATGTTAGTCTCTTTCACATCCAAGTAGGAATCTCTATGTCTTGGGTTAGGCCACCTAGTCTTTGATGTTCGGCTTTGACTTGTTAGAAACTATGGCAACCGAAAAAAAAAATTTGGCAACGTCCCTCTTCATGCCTCTCCACCAATACACCTCTCCAATCCTTATACATCTTAGTAGAACCGAGGTGAATAGAATAGGAAGAACCATGAGCCTCATTAAGAATCTCTTCCCTCAAGCTGTCAACACAAGGTACATATAACCTACCTTGGTACCTGAGTGCATCATCGCCCCCTTGGGAAAAAACCTCCACCTTGCCCTCTTTCACCAAGGCCCTTAATTCTAACAACCTCATCAACCAAGGAAGACTTTGAACCATCCACAACCACAACCATAACACCACCATTATCCACCTCTTCTAACCTAACCCACAATCTATCCAACCGATGGACCTACCTAGTCACCTCTATGCTACCATCATCAACATAAACAAGGCCACCCATGGACACGCTACTCAAAGCATCGACCATAACATTAGCCATACCAGGATGATAATACACACTCATATCACAATCCTTTCGAAGTTCTAACCACCTTCTTTGTCTCAAGCAAAGATCCCTATGGTTAAAAACATATTCGAGACTCTAGTGAATAGTAAATACATCAACATGCACCTCATACAAACAATGACGTCAAATTTTCAAAGCGAAAACCACGGTAGCCAACTCAAGGTCATAGATAGGATAATCCTTCTTATGCATCTCAAATTATCTAAAAGCATAGGCTTCCACCAAACCAACTTGCATCAACACACAACCCAAACCAATCCGGGAGATATCACAATACACAATAAACCCATCCAACCCATCCAGTAAAGGCAAGATAGGAACGGAGATAAGCTTATCCTTCAAGGCTTGGAAACCTTTTTCACAATCATCGGTCACACAAACTTAGCCTTCTTTTGGGTCAACTTAGTCATGGTAGAAGCAATAGAAGAGAATTCATTCACAAATCTTCGGTAGTAACCCGCTAAGACCAAGAAGCTCCTAATGTCCGATAGGGTCAATGGTCTAGGTCGATTTCTAATCACACACATCTCCTTAGGATCAACCTTAATACCATCCTCCAACAGCACATGACCTAGGGAGGTAACCTCCTTTAACCCAAAATTCACAATTCTCAAACTTAGCATATTACTCCTCTTACCTCAAGATTTGCAACACTACCCCCAAAGGGTTCACAAATGCTAAATAAATCAATAATTCATCACTAGAGACCACCACAAACATAACAAGGTAGGGACAAAATATCCATTCATGAGACCCATAGACATAACCGGGGCATAAGTCAAACCAAAAGGCATTACACCAAATTCAAAGTATCGGGAAGGATTTTCACTAACCCATTGATTACCAGAATCACCTCAATAGCATTAACTTAGGATCAACACCTAGCTCTTACAAGATTATAAATGCAACCCTTAGAGATCAATTGTACCTTAAGGCAAGAAACAGACTTACCCCTTCACATCCACCTTACACATCCCCACTCAAGGATGGGTTTATTATGGAATCAGAATCTAACTCTACGGGCCCTACAATCAAAGGAGATACAACATCTACGCAACTAATGTATCCCAAGTATGGCATCAAAGTCTACCATATCAAACCCAACAAGTGACAAGGCAAGACCTAATGCAATATGAACATAGAATAACACCTATAACTTTCAAACAACAATAGTCTCACCAACGAGATAGACATCAAAGAGTATTTGGGACACACATGAAACCCACTAGAAACCCAAAGAATAATCAAAGGAATAGTGGCACACCGGGCCTATCAATGTAAACACATCAAAGCCAAAGGAAATTTCAACATACCGATAGCAACATCGGGCGCCTCATCCCCTCCTTGAGCCTATTGATCAACATGACCACCTCGATCTAAAGGCTGACCACCTTACACCTCCTTTGAGCATATGGACAATCAACTAGCTTGTGACCCACTTCAATACACCCAAAAGAAGTATTTGTCTTTATCAAGAATGGGCCACCATAGTTCTTTCCATTCCTTTGACACTTGGGATTAGTCATCCCACCATCATCTCTTTTACTCTTATTGCATTTTTGGGGGCAATCCTTCCTCTTATGCCCCACTTCGCCACAACTGAAACAAGCATTGGTGCCCTTCAAATATGGGCCCCTATGAACCTTACCACAAGTTGGGCACTTAGCATCACCTCTATCCTTGATACTTTGGAACTTTCCTTCAATACGGGCACTCTTGGCCTCACTACTTCTCCTCTTTCCATTTGAAGTCTCGAGAGCACTCACCTGTTGATCGAGGTAAGTTTCCAATTTTGTGCGGCTTTGGCCAATATTCATAGAGCATTGTGAACCTCCTCATTCGTTATATCACCATCCTGAGTAGCATGAGACATATCCTGAAATGTAGCGGTTAGGGATTAGCAATAAGCCATAGGGGACCTAACTCTATCGTATGACATAAATCATAAAGAAGTGAAACATTTCCTAGAATGCTCATAGCCTCCCATTCATAGTCGTAGTGTGTTTCACAACCATGAATAGGACTCTAATCAATGCATGTGTTGGACGTCGAGGACCTATCAACCTAGTGCTCTGATACCAAGTTTGTCACGACCCATACCTAGGGCCTAGACCTGATACGGCTCAAGAGGGACCCGAAGTGACCCCAAGCAAGCTTCTTAGCACATCATTATACATCCATGGTCGCGAAAGCAATAAAATAACAATAAAAGATAGTAAATAGGGATAACCGGGGCTAAGGGACATCTTTCATATCATAAAACACAAGAGTCAAGAGAGAGTTAAAGCTTATAACATTACACATGACATGTCCAACAATACCTCTACTATATAGATAAGAGCGGGGGCGAACACAAACAATCAGGCTCACCCTCATAGTCAACATATACATAAAAGAAAGATAGTCTTAGAACATAGCATGAGGTCATAAGCATAGTACCCGGAATAGAGGACTCACTAACAAGCTTGAGAGAAATCGTACTAGCCATGTGGAGGGAGATGCTCAAGTGGGGCTCTGGTTCCTACTAGGCATAGAGTATGTGTTAGTATGTTTTAATGTACTAAGTATGTAGGATGCAATGCAAAAAGTGACAAGCATCATAAACAAAATACATAACATAGGCAATGAATAAGTATATAGCAATATGGCATGTATGAATGATGCTTGAAGTAAAACATGCATATATAGAATATAATCCATGTCTAAGGAGTGACCATTATTAGTGATATCCAAGGCCTATCACCTCTACCACCTCCTTGGAGAGGTGATTGAGGTGCGAACCCCTCAATAGGTTGATGAGCTACAAGCCCCCCAACATGGTTGATGAGGTAAACGCCCCCCCCTCCAACATGGTTGATGGAGTACAAACTCTCCAACATGATTATTAAGATACAAACCCCTCAAAATGGTTGCATGGGCCTACCACCTCCCGAACGAGGCGATCGAGGTGCAAACCCCTCAATAAGGTTACCCGAGTCTATAACCCCCCCCCCAAGTGAGGCTTAGTCAATTCTCAAAACTATGGAGATAATATCATACATATATATTCCTTTCATCATCATATAGTCATTCAACTCATAAGACATGCACTAAACCTTCAATTCCTCAAAAAATCATAACTCGGACATTTTATCAAGCACATGGCGGATATGTAGTGCTAGTGTAAACCCATGCAATTCAAAAGTGAAATCATTCTAGAAAATTCAATGTAAAATCATCAATAGATACTTGGTAACTCTCTCAAGCCATATACATTAAAGCTCTTCATCAAATCTCACAATAGATCTTAGATTCATAGCTTCAAAACATACTAAAACAACCATAATTTCATAACACTCCAACATAGTGTGCAGTGAAATTCATAATAGATAAGACCTATGAGTAAATCATCTTTAAATCATGAAATTTTAGACAAAAGAGAGCTTCGGTATCATGTGTGAAAGGAACCCATGAAGGAAACCCATATACCTTAGCTTTTGGAGAATCCTTGAAGAAGATTGGAGATCGAGACTTGAAGCTTAAATGAGAATCTTAAGATCCTGATGAATTTTGAGACTTGAAATTTGGAGATGAAATATTATGTAAGTGTTTGAGAGAATATTTGGAAATGTCTTGAGTGATATGAGGGTGAAATAAGGCGAAATATAGATATTTTCATGTGTGGAAAGGCTTAGGCTAAGACACATAGGCCTTGGACCAGAATAAAATTACTAGGCACAAAATAAGGCACTGGCGCGCCCCAACCGCGTCGCGCTTGGCACGCGAGGGCATAGTGTTTTTGCGTCACTTTGAAAATTAAAATTGTGAATCATTCTCTCTAAAGTCGGGGTTAGACCCATTTCTCACTCAATTTGACCCCCTAAACAAGAATATGAAGTCGGATTTTCGATATCGCAAATGGATTTTGAGACATATGGAAATTATAATTTTGGGCACTTTCGAGGCACATTTTCAGGCATTTTTTGGGGTCATTTCAATTTATGATTGATTGACGGGCCGCATTGGATCTTTGGGAGAGTTGATCCACGATTAGAGGTCGAACTTCGTATCCCCTGCTATATATTACTTCTACATCCGTAGTTAGAGGTCTGACTCTATACCTCCTGCTACTTACTACTCAAGCTCCTTTCACAGAGTCGACTATCAAAGACTAGCTATAAGCTATATTGCACTTGATAGGACCATAATTCATGGTGAAAAGTCGAGGCTCTATGCTCCCCTTTTCAGGCATTGTACTTGACGGATGCCCACATCTGTGGTGAAAGGTTCAGGCTCTATGCTACCTTTTTTAGGCATTATACTTTACAAGAGCCCACATTCGTTGTGAAAGGTCTGACCTCTATGCTCCCTTTTTACATTTAGAGTTTAGGTTACTGGTTCAGCGTACTTTGTCAGTTGGAATTGGATAACGTATATTAGATACCTGGTGTGCAGGTGTACCTTCTAGGATTATGGGGACCCGATAGGCATCCAGGTTTAGGCTACTTAGTATCCTACACCCCTGTACCTGCATGTTTTATTTTGTTCTGTTTGATTCAGTTTTGCTATGTTCGACGCTGTCTTATTATTCTGGTCTTCTATTCTTGTTATTCCGGCTTTATTACTATTTTTACTCAACAGACCTATGATGCCTAGTGGGTATAATATTTTCGGTACTCATACTACACTTTGCATCTGTTTCATCATCCAGGACCCAGCACAAGCCAACAACGTTGATTCCTCATGTAATTGTTGTCATATCCAGAGACTTATGGTGATCATTGGGTGTTAATGGACCCTTCCAGTCTCCATCTGTATCAGTGGTTGTCTTTTGCTATGAGTGACTTTTCTTGTTTGTTGTTTAGTTGTGTATATGTATATATAGATAGGCTATAACTCTTTTGTGTTATATTGTATATATAGTAGCTCTGTACAGTTGACTTTTAGGTTCTGAGAGCATTTTGTCTAGTGGTTGTTGTGGTGGCAGTGGTGGTAGGTGGGTGCGTGTGTGTGATATTTGTTAGGTTATCTTGTACCCTTACACCTGTTACTAGCAGGTCGAGGTCACAGTTAGGTTTGCCTATCAAAGGGTTAAGGTACGGCGCTATCATGACCTGTAAAGTCGGGTCATAACACATCCGAACTCAAAATATTGACCAAATTTAAACTTTCTTTGAGTTTTAACTAATAATTTCCAACATCGGATCTCAGATCCACACAGCACTCTATATATGATCTCAACAACTCTCATACACCAACTTCCACATTTTGTAACCGATGAAACTGACGAATTTAATTTCGAGACTCAAATCTCTAAATGACTCTAAACTCAAGATTAAGCAACTTAAAACTGTAAAAGTCAACTATTTAGTAAAAACTCAATTTTTTCATAAAATTTTCAAAGTCAATCAAAAAGGACTCAGGCTAACTATCGAGAGGGGTAAAACAATAATTTTTCTAAAAATATCAAAAATGACCTTTAGAGCCATTACAAATATAATTCTTACTTTATGAAAAAAATACAAAATAACATAATTGCATAAATTCTCTAGATGATCTTAAGAAAGTATCTTTTTAAAAATTTAAGATTTCGTTCTTTTAAAATAGTATAGATACAAAATAGATATGATATTAATAGATAGATATAGATATAAGTCAAACTCTTATTTGTATAACAAAAGGAAAGGAGATCATTGAATGAGTACAATTTAACTTTTATATTCTCATAATGTAAGGGAATATTTAAATCATCACATCAAATAAAAGATAATTTTAGCAAATTATTCATGATTTATGAATTTACTAATCTGAATATAATAACAAACCTACTAAAATAAGAAAATTTACTATGATGGGGTAAATGTTTTTCTTAGGATGATAATATATTGTAACGCCTCACAATTTCTAAGCAAAGATCCAAATCATCCTCTATATGTGTATAGGATTGAACTCAATGATTCCTAAGTTCTTCATATATTTTAAGGTCCTTTACTTCAGTTTATTAAGTGGATCAGATGTGGTTTAGGATTGTACGGTACCTCAAATATCAAATCAAATTTAAAGCATTTCTACCTGCTAAGTTTTGTCATTGGCCCATACAAGGGTCAATTTTAAATGGTTATAACTTTTAGCATATAAAGAATTAGGTGGATCATGATCTATGAAATAATTAAAGGTCTATGAGTCTTCTTTTCAACACCATCAAGTTTGTATCCACCGAAGTTTGTAGTAAAAAGTTATGACCATTTTAGCAACAACGTTATAAACTATCACTATGTGATAGGGTTTATAACTAGAGCTGTCAAAATGGGTTGGCAACATTTTTCCGCTTTTGGGCTATGTAATATCAATTTGAGCATCAAATCGAGCCCTAATTTGAGGTACAAGATTGGGTAGTTATAAGAACCATTCTATAGGGTTTGTTTTGGGATTCTAGGTGTGGGCCACATTTTTCTGCTTTTAGCCCTAAACTTGATCTATTTTCGTTTCTTGCAATTTTGGTACCAAAACAATTGTAGTGATGTTGTGATCCCATTTTTCATAGCTTGACAGCATTTTGAGACCCCTTGAAAGGATAAAGTGCTTACGAATGGATTGGAGCGCATATGCTCGACGTTTAGATATGCTATGATCTCCCTTCTTCTAAACTGAATTAGAATATGATAGTATAGATCGACGTGCATGAATATTGGGCAGAGAATTAGTTGGAAATGCCATGTGTATTAAAAGTTCTATTTAGCTGATTTTGGAGCCAGCAGGTACTTGATTTGTTATCTTATTCACTTTTTGATATCTGTCTTATAGCTGAGTTATGATATATGTTGAGGATTGTGGTTGAAAATCTGATACATATATACATATGTGTGGAAGTATGTTGGTCTCAGTATAGGCTTAGACTAGTGGTGCACCCGTGTTGTTCAGGATCGATAGACTTGTTCATTTCCACCCGGTGTGTCTCAACAGGTGTAGGTCCTTGTAGACTGAGTCAACAAACTTAAGTCTGACATATGTGAGCCTTAGATAGGTCATGACTTGACTTGAGGCCTTGTTATATTTTATGTCCCGCCTTACACTATTAACACACGTGTTGATCGCTTGTTGGGGTTTACTAGGCTTTAGACATGATTTATGATTGCCTGATGAGTCGTATTGGATCTTTGGGAGAGTTGATCCACGATTAGAGGTCAAACTCTATATCCCCTACTATATATTACTTCTACATCTATAGTTAAAGGTCTAGCTCTATACCTCCTGCTAGTTACTACTCAACCTCCTTTCTCAGAGTTGACTATCAAAGGCTAGCTATGAGCTATATTGTACTTAATAGGACCTAAATCCATGGTGAAAGGTCAAGGCTCTGTGCTCCCCTTTTCAGGCATTGTACTTGATGGATACCCACATCCGTGGTGAAAGGTTCAAGCTCTATACTCTCCTTTTAGGGATTATACTTTACAAGAACCCACATCTATTGTGAAAGGTCTGAGCTTTATGCTCCCCTCTTACATTTAGAGTTTGGATTACTAGTTCAACACACTTGGTCAATTGGGATTAGATTTACGTATATTGAATTCCTGGTGTGCAGGTGTACCTCCTGGGATTATGGGGGCCCGATAGGCATATAGATTTAGGCTACTTAGTATCTTACACCCCTGTACCTGCATGTTCTATTTTGTTTTGTTCGGTTCAATTTTGCTTTATTCCATGTTGTCTTATTATTGTGGTGTTCTATTCTTGTTATTCCTACTTTATTTACTATTTTTATTCAATAGACCTGTGATGCCTAGTGGTACCGTATTTTTGGTATTCACATTACACTCTGCATCTATTTCATGATGCAGGACCCAGTACAAGCCAACAACATTGATTCCTCCTGTGATTGTTGTCATATCTGGAAACTTATGGTGAGAATTGGGTGTTCTTGGACCCTTCCAGTCTCCATCTGTATCAATGGTTGTCTTTTCCTATCAAAGACTTTCCTTGTTTATTGTTTAGTCGTGTATATGTATATATAGATAACTTATGACTCTATTTTATTGTATTGTGTCTATAACATTTCTGTACATTTGACTTTTAGGTTCTGAGAGTATTTGTCTAGTGGTTGTGGTGGTGGTGATGGTGGTGGTGGTGGTGGGGTGTGTGTGTGTGTGTGTGTGTGTGTGTGTGTGTGTGTGTGTGTGTGTGTGTGTGATATTTGTTAGGTTATCTTCTTACCTCACACCTATTACTAGCAGTTCCAGGTCAGAGTTATGTTTGCCTATTAGAGAGTTAAGGTAAGGTGCTATCATGACCTGTAAAGTTGGGTCATGACACACTTGTTCTCAAAATATTGACCAAATTCAAACTTTCTTTAAATTTTCACTAATAATTTCCAACTTCGGATTGCAAATCCGCATATCAACTCCAAATATGATTTCAACAACTCTCATACACCAATTTTCACATTTCATCACTGATGAAATTGACGAAATTTAATTTCGAGACTCAAATTTCTGAATGACTCTAAACTCAAGATTAAGCAAATTAAAATTGTAAAACTCAACTCTTTAGTGAAAACTCAATATTTTCATAAATTTTTCAAAATCAATCAAAAAGGACTCGGGCTAACTATCGAGCGGGCTAAAACAATAATTTTCTAAAAATAACAAAAATGACCTTCAGGGCCATTACAAATATAATTCTTACTTTATGAAAAAAATACAAAATAACATAATTACACAAATTTTCTAGATGATCTTAAGAAAATATCTTCTTTTAAATTTAGGAGTTCGTTCTTTTAATATAGTATAGATATAAAATAGATATGATATAAATAGATAGATATAGATATAAGTCATACTCCTATTTTTATAACAAAAGAAAAGGACATCATTGATTCATGATTTATGAATTTAGTAATCTGAAATATAATAACAAACCTATTAAAATAAGAAAATTTGCAATGATAAGGTAAATGTTTTGCTTATGATGATAATATATTGTAATACCTCACAACTTCTAAGCAAAGATCCAAATCATCCTCTATATGCGTATAAGTTTGAACCTGATGATTTCTAAGTTCTTCATATATTTTAAAGTCCTTTACTTAAGTTTATTAAGTGAATCAGATATGGTTAGGATTGTACGGTACCTCAAATATCAAATCAAATTCAAAGCATTTCTACCTGCTAAGTTTTGTCATTGGCCCATACAAGGGCCAATTTTAAATTGTCATAACTTTCAACATATAAAGAATTAGGTGGATCATGATCTATCAAATAATTAAAGGTCTATGAATTTTCTTTTCAACACCATCAAGTTTGTATCCATTGAAGTTTGCAGTAAAAAGTTATGACAATTTTATCAACGACGTTATAAGCTATCACTATGTGATGGGTTTTATGCCTAGAGCTGTCAAAATAGGTTGGTCCAACCCAACCCAACCCAACTCTAATGGGCTAGAGAATAAAAGGGGTTAGGAAGGACTGGCATTTTTAACAAAAAGGCCTATAAAAAATAATAGCCCTACGCGGGTCATTGGTTGGGACGGGTTGGCCCTTCAACCAAAATGTAGACAATATGAACTTCTTAAAAAGGGTATGTGACACTGATAGATGCAACACCAATACATACAAAATTGCACATGTCCATGAGTTAATCACACTTTAGTAGAATACTTAGAAAACAACAAAATAGGCAAAATATAATATTCATAGGATTCATCAAAATAACATATATTACATGACTTTTTTTTATCATAAACAAGACAACAAAAGAAAAAAATAAAAAGTAGGCATAAGTACTTGTTTTAATGCCTAAAATTAAAATGAAAAATTGTGGTAAAATAATTGCTAAGCCTAAGAGAAGAGGCAAATGTTATATTAAATGAAAGTAAAATAGAAAATCTAATGGAGTAATAAGTAAATCTAGTGAGCTAAAGACCCTAAAAGTAAAACAAATGAGAAGAGTTGGACTTGATTTTATATTTTTTAAGTACTTATTGAAAAAAACTTAATAAATAAAACACAACATAAAAAAATTATAATAAATATTTTTAAAACTCGCGAGCCTCGAGCTGGCCTCAGAGGTTCACGGGTTGGGCCTATGAGGTTAGCAGGTTAAATGAGGGCGGGCTAAAATGTATCGTTCCTAAATGGACTAAAAAAATTTAGTCCAACCCCATTTAATTCAAGGGTTGGGTTGGGCCGGCCTCGCAAGTCAAGCCCTTTTGACAGCTCTAGTTATGACAATTTGTAAGACCTGTGGTTGGACTATCACACCTAACCATCATAATGAAGCAGAATGCTGTAAAAATGACCTATTTTGGCAGTCCAAGTGGTGGTCATTTATTCGAGCGACATTCCATCACCCAGACAACATCAAACAATTAATTTCCAGCGATCTTTATTTTTCTAGGGGTACTTTAATCCTAAGAATCTTTGAGAAGTTATCCAAATGACCCTAAACATGTAGAAAATCAGTTCGTAATCATCAAACTCTTATTCACATCTAAATTTCTTCGCTCGTGAACTTCAAAAAACATAAAAGCTAGGATTTCAAGACTTTCAAGCAAGTTCTTCTTCCCAAATCTCTTTCTTTCAAGTATATAAGACTTCAATAAGAGCATCTTTTTACTCTTATACATAAGGTATTTCGAACTTTCCAAGAATTGTTCAAAATTGCTAGAAGTAAAGTTAGGTTTTTATGAAGTTATGATTTATCTTCATTAATACATGTTTTCATGATTGCATTTTGGTTTTAAAACCTTTTTATACTAATTTAGTATGATTTATATGATTCAATAGATATTTATGTTTTTTTAAAACATGAAACACAATTATGATATGAAATTCACGCTTAAACAAGTATTTTAAGCTTAATCTCATTTATAATTTAATAAATAAGATGGTTTCCGTATGAGCATTACATGTATGTATGTCATAATTGGAAGGACTATTTACTAGATATAGAACATTTGTTTAAAAAGTCCGAGTCTCAAAACTTTATGCGATTGTTGGTTTGAGTACCACTTTGTCGGACAACTTCATATCGCCCTAAGAGGCAATTTAGTGGATCTGCATAGATATGATATGGCTCGATATCGGGAAAAGGTATAGAGCAGCCCTTCTAACTAGGATCATAAGTGAGGCATCATGAGCTCATGTGATATATATCGGTTATAAGAAACTCCCCTGTTTTATGCATCTTTTTATGATATGTCTTAAGTTATTATGGTCTTTTTTAAGTGTGAAATTCTATTAATATGAGTATGCATGGCTATTGATTTTAAGTCATGTATGAAATGTCCAAGTATTTTCTTTTAATCCCTTTACCATGACTATGATTTTTTTGTTGAAATTTTGTTCACTATTCACTTGAATGTTATTTTATCTACATATGTTGGTGTCTATTTCGTACTCAATATATTTCACATATTAACGTCTACTTTTCTTTGTGTTACATCCTTTTATGATGTAAATTTCGATGCTCGTTTCCAGACACATGGCTAATAGAGTGAAGCATTCCTCAATTAGCAGTTGGTAAGTCCTCCTCACTTGAGGACCCCAATGATTTAGTAGTTAATTTCTTTAATATTGTCGATTTGTCGTAGACTTTGTTGATAGCTGGGGCCATGTCTCATCAAAGTTATTTCACTTTCTTTAGAAGCTTTATTTAAACACAAAATTAAAATCTCATGTATCTTCTCTCTTTCATCTAAATATGCTTTCATATGTATGTCAAGGAATATAGTGGGATCACTTGTGCTACTAGGTATCTTGTGCCAACCGTGGTGTGGACTCGAATCGTGAAATGTACTTAAGTTAAATTTAAATAAGAGTTTAATAACTTGCTTAAGTTGCTAACATAAAAGAACTTTATACTATCAATGCCTATTATGCCTCTTTAATGATAATTACAAGTAATAGTTCATAACAAATGAAATAGTAACCCATAATAAAATATATTATGCCCTACAACATACTATAATATATTAAAAAGTATTTGTACGGTTCGTAAATATAAGTTAAATCCCAAAAGAGTCGAACTTATTTATTCATTAATTAAGAAAATCATCCACTGTCGTCAATCGACATCATTAACATACAAACATATATTTCTTCTTGTCCATTAAATGAACGTGATGCCCACTTCCATACGATTAACGAGAAGGCCACAAATCTAATTAACCAGAAGCCCAACAAAGGGCATTACTTTGGAAGCTGGATCTCAAACTATACATTATTAAAAGCAGAAAATTGGTATATAATTAAACTATTTGTACCAATAACAACTAGTACTACTAATGAACTCACAATAGCCATAACTTGACTTGCCTTCCAAAATGAATTAGTTCCTATATGTCACATCCAGAGGTTGGAGAAGAGCATGGAACCTTTTCACTTCTCAAGAAATTTTTCTGGGCATATATCCCTGGGAACAAAGTTTCCTGTTTCAGAAAACAAAGGACAGTGTGCACTAAAATTCGTGTTATGTTGTGGTTGTTGGGATCAATAATTAGGTGTTATCCTGAAGAACCCAAATTTAATAACTACTTTATTTTAATCATAACCAGCAATGACACCTAATGCAGGATCATCTTCTCAACCAAATATTGCAACAAATGTCTAAGGACAGTCGATAGTGCCCAGATGCCCCAATTATAATTTTCTGGATTAATTGCCCCAATTCCAGGATTCAAGTTTGAGTTGTTAAAACAATAAGAATAGTGACCTAAGTAAAATCTAAAACAGGATCAACAAATGAAAATGAAGTACCTGATTTGGCAAAGGTTTTCCATCCACTTCAAATAGAATCCATCTTCATTCATCCTACTCTTCTTCATAAATTCCTCCCGACAACACCAAACTATGAAACTATAAAATCAAAAGCAAGATTTTGCAAGACTAAAGAAGCACAATCTAGCAAATCCCAAATATGTACATTTCATATATATACATACATGGAAAACCAAAAGATTGATCTGTTTGTTGGTCTTTACTCATCACTAACTTTAACTCTTATTTCCTCCAAGCCATGTCAATTGTCTTTATCTGTCCGTTCAGATTGATACATTTCAGTTAAACAGACCGTCTATATAGTAACCCCACTATTAATACTTCGCTCAGTTTTTCGTTTTAAACTCAAAGTCACTCATATAAGAATTACTTATGAGTTTTTTTAAAAAAATCATTCGATTTTATTTTGTAATTCAAAAGTCACTTGATTATTAATTTATCTATTAGAAAATCACTAAATAGTTAATGTTTCACTTAAAAAGGGACCTGACCAATTTAAATATTTTTTAAATTACATTTTTTATTGAAATACAAATTTTGTTTAAACTAATTTTTTTAAAAATAGTAAACTGCTCATTTTAGATTTTATTAAATTTTTTGAACCATAATTATTGTTTTAAATGTTTTTTAAACGCTCATTTAATTAAAATATAATTTTATTGATAGATTATAATTAAGTTTATTTGTACCACAAAGAATGATCCTGTACTTGGCGAGTATTATGGGTTCTTATTTTAAGTACACAATTCTCAACTATATTTATTTGTCTTAAATGTTTAGTATCTTAAATTTAGTTATATTTCAACAAAATTTAATAAAATAATTAAAGTGAGTAATTAGTATTTTGAAAAAAATAATTTAAACAAAACTTATGTTTCAACAAAATTTAATAAAATCTAAAATGAATAATTTATTATTTTTTAAAATTAATTTAAAATAAAAATTGTATTACAATAAAAAATTATTAAAATTGATCGTGTGACTTTTTAAGCAAAATATTAATTATTAAATGACTCTTTAAGTTATATTAATAATTAAATGACTTTTGAATCACAAACAAAGTTGAAAATGTCACAGTTATGAACGAGCATCAACTAATTAATCATCATTTTGTTTCCAACACACTCAGGGTCAAAGTTATAGCCTATAGTAAAAGAAAAGAAAGAAAAAAAAACATATTTCTAGAAACCACTCCTGTTAGGACCAGTCATCCTTCTTCTAACACCACTGAAATTGGAAAGCTACAACAATCATTACTTGGTATTTTATTGGAGATGTCATTACCATATGATGTAGGCCAGGTTCCAACTAACATTCTGGCTGGAAATTAGCCTTTCTTTTTCTTTTTATACATAATATATTATATTTAGACTCACATTGATCAATTAATTTAAATTTTCATAATTTATCAATCCCTCTAAGGAAGGATATGCATTATCAATTTTTATTTTTATTAATTATATTTTAAGATCTTTAAATAATAACGAAGCTCTACGAATCGTTTCCGGAAATGAGTTTAATCTCATAATTGAAGCGAACATGGGCCAAAGATTACCCACAGTGACTCAAAAGTAGGATCTTGTACAAACCTCTAATAAGTTGCCATTTAAAAGTAAAGCAGCATGACTCCCCATGCACATGGCCTTGCCTAGTTGGTATTGGGTTAAATGCTACCAACTTTGTGGTAGTACTCCATTGACATCATTCGATTATATTTAAGTTAAATTTTTTTTTTAATTTGTAATTTAAAACAATTTTCATTATTTGATTAGTTTTAAATTATTTTATTAAGAATAAAAAAATTAATATAATACAATTTGTGATTTGCACCCTTAAAATATATCCTTTTTTGAACTTGTATCTTATTCTATCCTTTTTTAAAAAAACAATTCTTATTTCCTTGCAAAATTCATCTTTTTTCAACAATTTTTGAACAATAAAAAAGGAAATAAAATATAAAACATATTAAAAAAATAAAACAACAAGATTTGAATCATATATATATATATAAATATATAAATATATATATATATATATATATATATATATAAATAAGGTACATGCGTTTTTTTTTCACTTTACAATTTTGCTTTCTTCATCTTAGCTCTCTAAAGAGTGAAATAGTAAAAAAAATAAAATAAAATAAAAAAATCAAATTACTTTAATAACATCATCATCTCCCTCTTGCTTCATGTTCTTAGCTCATCAAAAAAATATGTAATTGGATTTCATTTTCACAATCAATTAAAGCTTCCCTTAAATAGCTTTGCATGTTGCCAAGACACAAGAAGAAGTATTACATGAAATTTTTTCTGCACAAACTAGGGCGTAGAAAAGGCGGAAAAAATACCCACCCAATTTTCTCGTGAATAAAATGATTTTTATAGAAATACATATTAATTGTGTTTTCATTTTTTTACCCTTTAAAAATTGTTGGAAAAAATGAATTTTTGTGGTTTTGCAAGGAAACAAAGTGATTAAGGTGCAAATTACAAAAACATGATAGAATAAGGTGTAAGTGACAAAAGAGGATATACATTAGGGTGCAAATTACAAATTGCTCCATAAATTAGCCATTTATCTTATCTTCAAATCATAAGTTTGAACTTTAACTTTTAAAATGTATAAATAGACACTCCAACTAACTTATTTTTTAGCATTTAAGCACATCTGCCCTAGTTGTCAAATCAGGTGTACTATAACAACAATAACAACAAACAACAATATACTCAGTAAAATTCCACAAGTGAGTATAGGGAGGGTAGAATGTATGCAGACCTTACCACTATCATAAAAGTAGAGAGGTTGTTTCCTATGAACGCTCATCTCAAAGCCCGTAAGTAAAAAGAACTTAGATATTACAAAAGGGAAGGGAACAGAACAGAAAGAGCGACTAATAGTAAATAATATATGGCAGTATGTAAATAAGATAAAACTAACACATAATATGACAGATAATGCGAACACATGATTAAAAAACACCAAACCCTACCATTAACCTGCTTCTCTGATTCGCGACCTCCACTTCTTTCTATCTAAGGTGTACTATACGAAATAAAAATGTGTGAGCGCCTTTTTTAGGCCCAAAATGGAAAAAAAATTGAAATAATTATTTTATTCTTAGTAACTATCCCCTCTCTCTCTCTCTATCTATCTATCTATCTATCTATATATATATATATATATATATATACACACACGTCACAAGCCATGTGCTCACACGGGCCCAAGGTGGGAGGGATGAGGGCTTTGTAAATTAAACTTTTAAATTTTTTTTGTGTGGAAGTGGGGCCGGGGTGGGGCCGGAGAGGGAGCGGAATAAAAAAATTAAAATTAACAAAATTTGACAGTTTTTGTAAAAATAAATTGTTAATTTTTTTTGTATATGGGGGGAGGGGCACGAGGGGGAGGAGGAGTAGGGAGGGGATGAGGGTCCAGATGCAATAAAAAATTAAAATTTATAAAATTTAATTATTTTATAAAATAAATTTATTTTGACCAATCACAGATGTTTCTTTTACTATTTTTTTAAAACTATAAATAGGTGGAAGAATGTTAAATAATGTGGCATTGCAGGATTGGAATAAAATACACGTCATCGATATTGTATGTCACACGTTTTGAATGTTAGACGATTGTACTTAAATGATTAAAAACAGATTAGTTAAAGTGTTTGTGTATGCATTTTTTAGAGTTGGAGCCAAGTTAAAGGATCAGTATATGAGTATGTCAAAAAGTTTTAAAGTTAAACTTTTTCATATAATAAAATAATATTTTTTTAAGACGAGTTAAAAAAAGAATGTCATATAAAATGAAATGAGGAAAGTAGTATTTAGGCCGGATATATCATTCCGATGGATTTAACTTGGGAAAACAGTATTTTTCTACTTTGTTCATACGATGACACTCTTCTCTAATTTGAAAATTAATTTAATTAAATGTCAAGTTAAATTAAATTTCCATTTATTTATTTACAAATCTAAAATTAAGATATTTAGAACTTATATTCTCTTACATAATAAGCCGCTAAGTTGAGCAACTTAGGGTCGATGTGCTTGCTTCAACTGCTTCAAGTAGACAAGTGACTATTGAGATGCTTGGCTTGATGGTTCAAGCTTGATATTTTAAATCCGACATTCCGAGATTGAACCTCAACAACACCAATATTTTTATGTCATTTCTATTAACTATTATTTACTTATTTTTTCATCAACTTGAACTATGAAATTATAATAATGTGTCTACTTAATTTTGAGGTGGCTATTAAAGTGTCTACTTAAATTTAATATGTCATTTCTATTAATTATATTATTGTTTATAGTTGAGCATTTCAGTTGCCTACTGCATCTGCTTGAAATAGGCAGGTGACTACAACGTGTCTACTTAGTGTTACGGTGGCTATTAAAGTGTCTGCTTAATGTGATTGTGTCATTTCTGTTAATTATTATTTAATTATTTCTTCATCTACTTCAAGTATGAAATTACAATAACTGTCTACTTAATTTTACAATGGCTATTAAATTGTCTATCTAATTTTACTATATTATTTCTATTAATTACTATTAACAAGAAAAAAAAATAACATCTGTCATTTCTATTACTTTTTCTTATTAACAAGAAAGAAAAATAATATCTATTGGATCCGTGCAAAGCACGATCTTCAGAAACTATGCAAGATGTTGCTAAAAAGTTTCTAATATCAAGTGGGTAAAGAATTAATTATGAGGTTTTATTATCAAAATTAAGTTAGGGCCGTTTGACAACGTGAGATGAAATTATAATTTAAAATGAGGCTTTAAAATCATATCAGATGAAATTGAATTTTTGTTTGGACATGTAATTTAATTTTTAAATTGTATTTTTTGCTCATAAATATAAAAATCTCATATGTTGTGAAAACTATTAAAATTGTCCAAATTCATTATACAATCTTATCAAATTTAGATTCTTAAGTTGTATTTCATCACAAATCAATATATTATATTATATCATCATATCATCATATATCATATAATATTAAAAGCGGGAAGAATGCAAGTCAAAAGTTGAATTATCATTTTACTTCTATGCTAAATTAAAATATTATAAAATATTTAGTTAATTACTTATTTAAATTTTAGTAACAATTTTACTTACTACATCGAGTAAATGGGAGTTTACGTACTCATACTTATTGCATTATATTTTGCTTGAAAGAAGAGGACTTTTTACTCTTCCACTTAATGGAGGTTCCATTGCATATATGCTTAAAGCTAGTCTCCTTATCTATTTTGGCCCTTTGAAATTCCATTGTTTGTGACATTTCACTTAAATATTATTGACACTTATCCTTTTCGCATCTACATTTATTTGTTAGTTTCCTTATTTTTAATTTTAAATATTCAGCTTGATAACTTATATATCTAATTACCTATTCAATTGCTACTCTTAATATTCATAACTTTCATATTTTTTTATATTCATAACCTTCAAATAATTATTTGAAAATTTTAAATATTTTTTGTTATTCCTTCAGTTTTATCTATATAAATTCATCTTTTTTGTTTCATAAAACTCACACACAAGATTATTCTTTTTATTTTAAAGTAGTGAAGCCTAAAGTATATGATATTTCTATCTTAGTCTGATTACATACAATCTGAAGTTGTTACAAATATTGCCTTTTAAATTTTAGAGTGCACCATCTAAGTTTGTATCTCACTTCTCTTTCACATTTTAATTAAAAATATGTAATAATTTATATATACCATTTTACAAAAATGAAGTAACTTTTCTATTTGTTTCATGTTTTAGTTTGATTTGATGAAGAAGATTTTTGAATTTTGATTGACTATGAGAGAATATATCGATAAGAACTCGAAAATTATGTATCGATTGACTATGAGAAATCGAGTCATGAGACAAATAATCGAAGATTTTATATTCTACCAATTGGAAGGACTTAATGATATTTTCTCTTATCACATTTTCTTGCAAAAGTTTTTATTTTGGTTCATTGCGCAGAAGTTCGCAACTAGTTATAATGTAATTATTTCTTTTATTATTAAACCACATTGCGTGGATACTTATAATCATATTAATCCCTTTTTTTTCATTAATTATTTCATTGATGGATTTTCTGTGAAAAAATAAAGATGAATGTTTGGAGGTACAAAAGGTCTTAGATATTAAATAGAACTCTTTAGAATTTTATAGATAATATCTTGGATATTTATACTTAAGAGGAAAATCTAGATAGTCTATATTATATATTTGTGAAAGATATTTGTAGTAAATTATTGAACAATGTAGATTTTTGTTAGATATTTAGAAGATAATATCTCGATATTACTTGTAGAAATATGTAGAAAAATATCTAGAAGCATCCCAACATAAGTATAAATAGGGATGACCATTAGATATTTGTAATCAACCCAAAACCAACAACCCAAAACAAAGAGTCTTCTTCTATAACAAAGTTGTCCTTTCCATGATCTTCCTTTCTAGCTTCTTCTTCTTTAGTTAAATCTTCCGATCCTATTTAATGATTTTGGGCTAGCAAAAGGTTTCCCGAATTATATATTTCTTCTACTATATTTCTCTACATGTTATCAGAGCCATAGTCATACGTTGGCTTTTAGGTTTATTTCAAGATCGAGTTGGTAGTTAATTCAACTGGCTTGTCTAAATGGATTTTAGCGGTCGTGTCAATGGACTAGGAATGGAGTTGTTAAATCAGTTTAATTATAAGGTTTGGAAGACATGTATGGAGTCATCTTGTAGGTGAGGATTTGTGTGATATTGTTAATCAAAGTAACGCAAGTCCTCCTAACGACAGATCGGAGAATAACAATGCATATAAGAAGTGGAAGCAGACTAATGCGAAGACAAAGTTTATCCTGAAAAGAACAATCTCCTCCAATTTGTTTGACCATATTATAAGGTGTAAATCAGCTCATGAAATATGAAAAACCCTCAATCAATTATTCAACAAGAAGAATAAAGCTCAGCTACATATACTGGAGAATGAGTTGGCTAATACCATTCAAGGTAATCTCTCAATTGCCGAGCATTTTTTGAAGATTAAGAATTTATGTTCTGAGATATCTTTACTGAACCCGGAGGAGGCTATATAGAAGCACAAATGAGAAGAATTATCATTTTTGGTTTGAAGTTTGAATATATTTCATTTGTGACATCAATTCAAGGGTGGCTTAACAACCATTTATGGAGGAATTTGAGAATTTATTGTCATCATAGGAGTTATTAGCCAAACAGTTGGCTAGTGTATTTATTAATGAAGAGAAAGGAAATGCTATTCTAGCCAACAAAAGGAACTTTAAGGAAAAAGCAAGAGACATGTTGTACGATCGATTTGCAGGTGATTCAAGTTCACTTGGAAAGAAGGAAGAGTATTTTAACCACTATGATAAGAAGTCACTTAAATATTATTAATGTGACAAAATAGGCCACATAAAAAGATATTGTTGAGTCAAGGAGAGTAATATGACTCAAGTTGAGAAACTATTGAAGAAGAAGAGAATTGGGGAAAGTTCCTATAAGCTAAGGCTCGAGAAATAGATTCCATGGTTTTCGTCAATCTTAAAAGAGATTGGATCAAAGATTTAGAATATAATGCCATCTATCACGAGGAGAAAAAAATAATAATGTTGTCGATATGAAACTAGAAACTCTCTCAGATATTCATACTAGTGATAGGAAAGGTACTCTCGGAGAAATCAAAGAAGCAGACTTTGAACAAGCAGAATCTGAAACCATATATTCTAGTGGTGACTTTTATGGAGAAAGAATCGACGAAGATATATTAGAAGCCAAAGTCTCTCATCAAGCGTCAGCCATATCAACATCAATTTGTTGGCTTAGATCTAATATTGGAAGTAAATGATGAAGATGAAGCTCAAACAAATGAAGAAGTTGACCTTAAAGGCTAAATGCCAAGTGGAGAAAGAGACGACATTATTTTCGAAAGCTTTATAGCTGTAAACTGGTTAGTGAAGAGATAAAAAGAGATTTTTTTGGTGGATCCTATTATAGTGCAGAAGCTTCATAGAAAATTAATGATTGCATCATCTGAAATGCCCCAAAAATGCCCCAAATATGTACCGCAAAAATGCCCATAGTCGTAATTTTCATATATCTCAAAATCCGTGTGTGATATCAAAAATATGACTTCAGATTCTTGATCAGGAGGAAAATTTGAGTGTTAAATGGGTATAACCTCAATTTTAGAGGACCCGTAGTAAAATTTCATTTTCTCCAACTTTTCAATTTCCAGTGACTGTCCGTGATGGCTCCTCGATGCGGACCTATCGCGGAGCAGTGTTGTGACTTTCTTATTTTTTCTGTTTCAATCTAAGACATTGGGGTCTTAGTCCCATGACTTTCTATGCTTAAAACTACCTATACTTAGTCATTTTTCAACTCTATATCACTCAAGACACTCTCAAAACCCACTCTAATACTTAACTAAATATTTTATCCAAATTCAAGTGTCCCAACCTTAATTCCGGATCT
Organism: Solanum ossicruentum; assembly: GCA_025774065.1. Classification (NCBI taxonomy): domain Eukaryota; kingdom Viridiplantae; phylum Streptophyta; class Magnoliopsida; order Solanales; family Solanaceae; genus Solanum; species Solanum ossicruentum. Next base: position 8,136,274 of record JAOTQR010000092.1, read on the forward strand.
CAAGAACTCAATCCAAGCTTTAAGTTCTCATTCAAATCTATATCATGGAAACCCCAATTTGAGGTATGTGAGTTTCAACCATTGGGCCCTTTCAGCCATTGTGCCCAACCTTCCTTTTCATGAAAATTGCATGTATCTAAGTTGTGTTACTTATGGGCATTGCTTATTATGAATTATGATTACAAATTATGTTAGAGTTTTATGAAATGTTGATTAGAATCATATGTCTATCTATTCCAAGCTTATTCTATGAGATGGTTTGTCTATTGTGGCTATGTATGTTTTGGGCTATGAAACTATGATCTATTACTAGATTTGATGATGGGTTTCAAGGTATCTTACGAGAGAGTTTTACTATGTGTTGGTGGGTTGCTTTACATTAATTTTTCTCACATTATTTAACTCTTGAATTGCATGGCTTTGAACTAGCATTGCACACTCATTGAGTGTTTGATAAAATGTCTTGGCAAGGATTCTTGAGCTATTGATGATCTATTGCACGAGTTATGACTCAAGTGACTATATGATGATTAAGGGGTTTTATGTATGTATTGATTTCATGAAAGTATCTATAGTGTTGCAAGTTAACCACACCTTATTAGGGGGTGGCATGCCCAACCACCCTGTTGAGGGGATGACATGCCTCAATCACCTTGTCAGGGGGTGGCATGCTCGTACTACCACGTTGACTGGTATGTAACTCAATCACCTTAATGGGGGGGGGGGGGTCATGCTCGTACTACCACATTGAGGGTTATGTACCTCAATCACCTTCCAAGGGTGTGGCACACCTTGGAGTTCAAGTGATAGTTTGCTTGGCTATGTTGATATGGTCTCTTCCTACACATGTAATCCATATTTGCAGGTTATATGATTTACAAGCATGTTTTACTACAAACATTGATCATGCATACTTTATTGAAATTATACTTATCTATTGCCTATTACTACGTATTTTGACTATATTGGCTTATATCTTGTTGCATTGCATCCTATATACTTAGTACATCAAATGTACTAATGCATACTCTATGCCTACAGAATGTTACCATGTAGGAACTAGAGTACCTCAGGATCATCCTCCACGCGGCTAGTTTTGGTATCTTGAAGATAAGCTTTTGGTGAGTCCTCAAGTTCGGGGATACTAGCTATGCTATTCATGCTTTGTTTTCTCTTATATTGAACATTTGATATTATGAGGATGAGCCTGAAAAGTGTCTTGGTCCCCACCCAATTTATGTGTAGAGCTGTTGTTGGAATAAAGGATATATCTATACTTTGATCTTTGACTCTTTATGCTTTATAACTGTCAAGACTTCATGAAATGACCCCAAAAAAATTCCGAAAATGTGCCTCAGAAGTGCCCAGAATTGTAATTTTCATATATCTCAAAATCCGTATGTGATTTCAAAAATTTAACCTCATATTCTTATTTAGGGGAACAAATTAAGTGAAAAATGGGTCTAACCTGAATCTTGGAGTAACCATATCAAATCTGAAAATGCAAAGTGGCAAATTCCAGTGGGCTTTTTGTGCCCCTGGCGCGATGTACCAATGGCACGCCAATGTGTTATTTTGTGCCCAATTTTTCCTTTTCGATCCAAGGCCTTTTGGTCTTGGGCCTAAACCTCCCCATATGTAAAAATATCTATACTTAGCCATATTTTACCTTCATATCGTACAAGGCATTCCCCAAAACCCTCCCAAACACTTAGACTATTATTTCACTCAAAATCAAGTGTCCAAATCTCTTCCGAATCTTAAGGAATTCATCCAAGTGTCAAGTCTCTATTCAAATCGTCATTAAGGAATTCTCTAAAGTCAAGCTATGTGGGTTTCATTCAAGGGTTCCTTTCACCTATGAAGTCTAAGCTCCCTTTTTATATAAATTGCATGATTCTAAGTTGATTTACTTATGGATTTTACTTATTATAAATTTAACTATAAACTACGTTGGGGTTTCATGAAATTGTGACTGTTTAAGCATGTTTTGAGCTATGAATCTATGATCTATCTTGAGATTTGATGAACAGTTTTGATGTATATTGCTTGAGGGTGTTACCAAGTATTGGTGGGTGGTTTTACATTGAATTTTCTTGCATGACTTCACTCTTGAATTGCATAGTTTTACACTAGCATTATACACCCGTCAAGTGATTGATAAAATGTCCGGTTATGGATTCTTGAGTTGTTGAAGGTATAAAGCATGACTTATGATATGAATGAATATATGATGATGAAAGAAATGTGTGTGTGTGTGTGTGTGTGTGTCTATATATATATATATATATATATGGTGTTTTGCTCTATAGCATTGTGAATTGACCACTTGATGGAGGGTGTGATGTTCATTAACAAAATTAAAGGGTTGAAAGCCTCATTAACCAAATTAAAGGGTTGATACTTTACTAACAAAATTAAGGAGCTGATACCTCAATCACCTAGATAGGGGTGGTATATTCGATAACCAAATTAAGGGGTTGATTCCTCAATCACCTAAGATGGGAGGTGATAAACCCATTAGTCAAATGGTGGTCTCTTTCTACACACGTAATATGTTCTATATATGCATGATCTTCAAGTATCATTCATACATATCATATTGTTAGTATACTATTCATTGCTTATGATTATGCATTTTGCCTATGTTACCTATCTCTTGTTGCATTGCATCCTACATACTTAGTACATTCAAACATACTAACGCATACTCTATGTCTACATGATGTTACCATGTAGGAACTGGAGCTCCATTTGGTCATCCTCCTCCTCCACGTGGCTAGTAACATCTATTTAAGTAAGTTTGGTGAATCCTCAACTTCGAGGATGATGCCATTTACTCTTATGTTATGATACGACTTTCTTTCCTTATTGTATGGTTGTGACTATGAGGATGATCCTGGTTATTTGTCTTGGTCCCTGTTAAGTTCTATATCTAGAGTTGTTGTTGGACAAGTTATGTATTATGCTTGAGCTTTGACTCATCTATGTCACTCAAGTGTTTAACTCTGTCCCTTAGTCCCAATTTCCCTTGTATATGTTTCTTATGTTGCTCTATTTTGCTTCCGTGACCAAGGATGTGTGTATGATATGCTAAGAGGCTTGTTTGGGATCCCTTCTGGTTCTCTATTCATCATGTCACATCTAGGCCCTAATTTGGATCGTGACACTTCCGTTAGTCTTTTTCCCTTGTTTATATTCTTGTTGTTGTTTACTTTGCTTTCGTGACCAAGGATGTGTAATTGATATATTAAGAGGACTTATTTGGGTCCCTTCGGGTTTCGATTCAACATGTCACATCTAGGCCCTAGGCTTGGGTCACAACAAACTTGGTATCAGAGCACTAGGTTGTTAATGGTCCTCGGAATCCAACACACCGCGTCGATTAGAGTCTTGTTCATGGTTGTAAAGTGTACCACAACTATGAGTTAAAAGGATATGAGGCGTTTTAGAAAATGTTTCCTTTCTTCATGTTCTATGTCATGCGGTAGAGCTAAGTCTTCTAGGACTTATTACTGATTCCTAACAGTTATATTTCAGAATATGTCTCAAGCTATTCGAGATGATGATATATCAAATGCGAAGGTTCGCAATTCTTTATAGATATTGGCCAAAGTTTTGATCGCTCAACTCAACTAATTGGTGTGTGCCCCCAAAACTTCAAAGCAATGGAAGGGAAAGAGAGATGCTAAGAGAGCCTGAGCAGGGGAGATTTCATCTTCTACTTGACTACCGGTGCCCAAATACGGAAAGAAAAGGATCCCTTTTGCCATTTGTTAAGAGTGTGGCAAGAAACATCAAGGAAGGTGTTTGGTGGGAATGGTGGATTGCTTCAAGTGTGGTGGTGATGGGCATATGATGAGAGATTTCACAGTGGCCTCAAAGGAAGGAAGAAGAAGAGTTCAAATTGATGGTAGGCTTTCATATGCTAAGCCCGATGGCGGTAGTGGAATGACTCATCCTAGGTGCCCAAAATATGGGAGAAACCATAGTGGCACATGCTGGAGAAACACAAGTGCATGCTTTGGGTGTGGCAAGATGGGCCACAAGATTCCTAACTGTCCATTTGTCCAAGGGAAAGGCAAGGGTGTTGGTGTTCATGTTTCCCTTACGAGTCACAAATGTGGAAGGTACTATCTGAAAGATTGTGTAGTCGATTCGAGTGTAGGTTTTGAGTGGCGGTGCAAAGGACCATGAGTTGAGACATAGTCCATGGGTTACTAAGGATTATGGGGATGACCATCGACGTTTCAAACCATACCCCTCTAAGGGTCACTAGACTTGGCATGATGCTTTATAGGTATGTTAAAGGTTTTTGATTTTGATGTGTATGCTTTGATTGACCCGGGTGCCATTTTTTCTTTTATTACTCCTTTTCTTGCCAAAAATCTTCATGTTATCCCTGAATTATTATGTGAACCCTATGAAGTGTCTACCCCCACTGGTGAATCTATTGTTGCTAAAAGAGTCTGTAGAAATTGTCCCATATTCATATTGCATAAAATCTTGCCTTGTGGTTAGATATGGTTGGTTTTGATACCATTTTTATGATGAATTGGTTGCATGCATACTATGCTTCTATTGATTGTAGAACTCGTTGAGTCAAATTTTAATTCCCAAATGAACCCGTCCTTGAGTGGGAAAGTTGTGATGTGGTGGTTAAGGGTAGATTCATTTCTTGCATTAAAGCCCAAAAGTTGATTTCTAAGGGGTATCTCTATCATCTTGTGAGAGCTAGGGATGTTGAGTTCAAAGTCCTTCCTATAGAGTTGGTTCCGGTAGTTAATGAGTTCCTTGATATCTTTCCCGATAAGCTCCCCGGTATTCCTCCTGAAAGAGAAATAGACTTTGGTATAAAACTTCTTCCCGGTACTCAACCTATTTCTATTCCCCCTTACCACATGGCCCCAATAGAGTTGAAGGAGCAATAGAGGAATTTGTTGGAGAAGGATTTTATAAGGCCTAGTAAATCAGCTTAGGGTGCACCGGTGTTGTTTGTGAAAAAGAAGGATTATTCTCTTAGCATGTGCATTGATTGCTGACAACTTAATAGAGTCACCATCAAGAACAAGTATCCTCGACGAAGGATCAATGACCTTTTTGATCAACTTCAAGGGGCTAGTCACTTCTCTAAGATTGATCTTCGATCCAAGTATCACCAAGTGAAAGTGAGGGAGTGTGATATTCCCAAGACAACTTTGAGGACTAGGTACGAGCACTTTGAGTTTGTGGTTATGTCCTTTGCATTAACTAATGCTTCGTCTATATTTATGGATCTTATGAATAGGGTCTTTAAACCTACCTTGACTTGTTTTTAGTTTTTTTTATTGATGATATCTTAATCTATTCCCTTAGTGAGGAGGAGCATGTGGATCACTTGATAGTGGTATTGCAAATCTTGAGGGAGGAGAGGTTGTATGCAAAATATGAGAAATATGAGTTTTGATTGAAAAAGGTTACTTTTCTAGGGCATGTGGTGTTGGGTGATGGCATTAAGGAGGATCCTAAGAAAATGGAGGTGATAGAAGTTGGCCTAGACTTTTGACACCATCAGACATTAGAAGTTTCTTTGGTTTGGCGGGTTATTACTGGAGGTTTGTAAATGGGTTCTCTTCTATTGCTTCTTCTATCACTAAGTTGATCCAAAAGAAGGAAAAATTTGTGTGGACCAATGAGTGAGAAAAGAATTTCCAAACTTTGAAAGATAAGCTTGTCTTCGCTCCTATTTTGTCTCTACAGGAAGGGTTAGAAGGGTTTGTTGTGTATTGTGATGCCTCAAGAATTGGTTTGGGTTGTGTTTTGATGCAAAATAGTAAGGTGATAGCATAAGCCTCTAGACAACTTAAGGTGAATGTAAAAAATTATCCCACTCATGATCTTGAATTGGCGGCCGTGGTATTTGCTTTAAAAATTTGGCATCACTACTTGTATGGGGTCCATATTGATATATTCACTGATCATAAGAGTCTCTAATATGTGTTCACCCAAAAGATCTCAACTTGAGACAAAGAAGCTGGTTAGAGCTCATTAAAGATTATGATATGAGTGTACATTATCACCCCCGCAAAGCTAATATTGTGGCCGATGCTCTAACTACAATGTCTATGGGTAGTCTAGAGGTCCATTAGTTGGCTAGATTGGGGGTTAGGCTGGAGGAAGTTGATAATGGTGGTATAGTGGTTTTTATGGTTCTAAGTCTTCCTTAATTGATGAGGTAAAGGCAAAGCAAGATCTTGACCTCGACTTGCTAGAGTTGAAGGCCTTGGTGAGAGATGGTAAAGTGGAGGTTTTCTCCCAAAGGGGAGATGGTGCCTTAGGCACCAAGGTAGATTGTGTGTGCCTAGTGTTGGTGACTTGAGAAAGAAGATTTTAGATGAGACTCATAATTCATCCTATTCTATTCACCCGGTTCTACAAAGATGTATAGAGATTTGAGAGAGAGGTATTAGTGAGGTGGTATGAAGAAATATATTGCCAAGTTCATATCCGGATGTCACAATTTTCAATAAGTAAAAGTCGAACATGAAAGGCCGGGTGGCCTAGCCCAAGATATAGAGATTCCTACTCGGAAGTGGGAGGAAATCAACATGGATTTTATGGTTGGGCTGCCTAAGACTAGAAGGCATTTTGATTCTATTTGAGTTGTGGTTGATAGGATGACAAAGTAGTCCCATTTCCTACTGATTAGGACTACTTATGGTGCCGAAGATTATGCCAAATTGTATATATATATTAATTGGTTAGGTTGCATAGGGTGCCCTCGTCTATCATTTCGAATCGCAATGCTCAATTCACTTCTCACTTTTGGAGGTCTTTCTAAAGAGTTCTTGGTACTAAGGTAAAGCTTAGCACGACCTTTCACTCTCAAATGGATAGCCAAGTTGAGAGAACTATCCAAACTCTTGGGAATATACTTAGAGCTTGTGTTTTGGAGTTTAAGGGTAGTTTGGATGATCTCTGCCACTCATTGAATTTGCTTACAACAATAGCTACCACTCAAGTATTGGTATGGCTCTTTTTGAAGCTCTTTATGGTCGGCATTGTAGATTCCTGGTTGGATGGTTTGAAGTGGGGGAGATGACTTTGCTTGGTCCGAATTTGATCATGGAAGCCTTGGAGAAGGTAAGGATGATAATGGAGAGATTAAAAACGGCCGAAAGTAGACGAAAGTCCTAGTCCAATGGGAGGAGAAGGGATCTTGAATTTAAGGTTGGTGATTAGGTCTATTTTAAGGTCTCACCTATGAAGGGTGTCACGACCCAAGCGTAGGGCATAGACGTGGCATAGCGAATGGGGAACCCAAAGGAACCCCATTCAAGCCTATCAACTTATCATTACGCATCATTGGTCGCGAAAGCATATAAAAGACATAAAATAAGACTAAAAGGCGAAGGGGCTAAGGGATAGCTTGCAAAACAATATCAATAAGGGACAAGGAGTCATAGCTTATAACATAGATACATAATTTGTCCAACTTACACCTCTAAATACGTAGATGTAGCGGGGGCCAAGACAAAGTAATCAGGTTTACCCTCATAGTCAAAATTTAACATAAGAAAGTGTCTCATACATAGATAATAGCAATCATATACTAAGGTCCCTGAAATAGAGGACTCACAAACAAGCTTGGAATAGCACTGACTAGCCACGTGGAGAAGGATGATCAACTTGAACACCGGTCCCTACATGGTGATATCATATAGGCAAGAGTATGTGTTAGTATGTTTGAATGTACTAGGTATGTGGGATGCAATGCAACAACAGATAAACATCATACTCAAAATGCATGCATTAGCCAATAGGCATAGTATAACAATATAGCATATATGATCAATGCATAAGTAAAACATGCTTAAGTAACTCATGCTCATATAGGATATCATATGTGAAGAAGATACCAAGCTAGTTGTTCAAAGTATAAACTCCTTGGTGGTTGTGTGGTATAAAACCCTCACATGGTTGATGGTAATCACACTTTGCCAACACAGTGACGAAGTATAAACCCCTCGCATGGTTGATGAGTATAAACCCCTAACGTGGTTACCCGGGCTCTTGTCCCCCCAGATCGGGTATGGTCTAATGCATCACTTTATATAGGATTCATCATAGGCTCTAGTAAAACATTTAATATAGCAATAATCATATACATAAGCTCATTTCATCATCATAACATCATTCGTATCATATTTCATGCTTTGGGCCTTCAATTCCTCAAGAAACCATAACCGGACATTTTATCAAACACTTTTTGGGTGTGTAATGAGGTAAAAGACCATACAATTTAAATACGAAATCATGCAAGAAAATCTGTAGTGAAACCATCAATCAACACCTTGCAACACCCCAAGACATTTACATCAAAATACCTCATCAAATCCAACATTAGTTCCAAGATTTATAGCTCAAAACAAGCTAAAACCACCATACTTTGATGAATTAAAATCACTGTGTATTAAATTTCTCAATATACAAAACCCACATGTAAAATCAACTTTGAATCATGCAATATTAGTAAAAAGGAAACTTGGGAACCATGGGTGGAAGGACCCAATGGTTCAACACCATATACCTTAGCTTTGGAGAAGTCCTTGGTGAAGGTTGAAGATGGAGGCTTAAAGCTTGAAGGGAATCCTTAAATCCGAATGAGGGTTTTGAGTCTTGAATTTTGGAGTGAAAATATGACTAAGTATTTTGGGGAGTATTGAGAAATGTTTAGGAAGATATAAGGGTGAAATTTGACTAAGTATAGGTAAAAAAATTGTTTGAGAAACTTGGGCGTAACACTTAGAATATTTTTGACCGCTCAGGAAAATACTGTCAGGCAAAGAACACATCTGTGCATCGTGGAGGGGAATTTATACTAAAGCGTGCCCAAGGCGCATTACGGAGGCATCTCGAATAGCTCACTGGAAATTGTCCCTTAAAAAATTGTAATTACTATTATTTTTCTCTTAAATCGGGGTTAGACCTTTTTTCAGCTAATTTTGACCCCCTGATCACAAATATAAAGTCGGATTTTCAAAATAACAACCAGATTTTAAGATATAGAAATCAAAATTAGGGGCATTCCGAGGCCCATTTTGGGGCCCTTTTTGAGGTCGTTAAATATCTCCCCCTTGGGAACAATCATCCCGGAATGTAAAAGAGACACACAAGATAAGAGTGATTATGAACAAATCAGCCCCAACACGAATGCTACTTAACATGTAAAACACCATTTTCAAATTCACAACATAAGTGTAAAATCATCATAAGTTTACCAACTTAAACATGAATGCATATGAATGACATATGAGCTAAAATATAAGACTTGAGATCAAATGTGGGACTTAGGATTAGTACCTTCAGCTTGAGTGGAGTGGAAAAGATGAGGAAACCATTTTTGCATGTCCGCTTCGGCCTCCCATGTAGCACTTTCAACTTGTTGGTTCCTCCAAAGGACCTTAACATATGCCACCTCTTTGTTTCTCAATTTCTTTACTTGCCTATCCAAGATCTAAACCAAAACCTTCTCATAAGTCAAGTTATCCTCAACAACACCCACAACGTCAAGAGGCACAATGGCATTAGGATCACCAACACATTTTCTGAACACAGAGACATGGAACACCGGATGAACTAAATTCATTTCACTAGGCAACCTCAGCTCATAGGCTACCTTGCCAACCCTCTCTATAACCTTATAAAGACCAATATACCTTGGGCTCAACTTCTCCTTTTTACCAAAACGGACCACACCTTTCATTGGAGAAACCTTCAAATAAATCCAATCACCCACTTGGAATTTAGGCCTTTCCCCCTTATATCGGCATAGGATTTTTAACGACTTTGGGCTATCCTCAACCTTTCCCTAATCATCTTAACCTTCTCAAAAGCATCCATAACTAGATTTGGCCCCAATAAAGCCACCTTTCTAACCTTAAACCAATCCACTGGTGATCTACAACGTCTCCCATAAAGAGGAGCATACCGATGCTAGAATGATAGCTATTGTTGTAGGCAAACTCAATCAATGGAAGATGGTTATCCCAACTACCTTTAAGCTGTAAGACGCAAGACCTAAGCATATCCTCAAAAGATTGAATTGTCCTTTCGGCTTGGTCATCCGTTTGAGAGTAGAAGGTCGTACTAAGGTGAACATTGGTACCAAGACCCCTTTGAAAAGACCTCCAAAAGTGTGAAGTAAATTTTGCACCACGATTCGGTACAATGGATAAAGGAACTCATGCAACCTCACTAACTCATGGATGTATAACCTTGCATACTCTTCAGCCCGATATGTAGTCTTAACCAGTAAAAAATGAGCCGATTTGTCATCCTATCAACCACCACCCATATAAAATCAAAACCTTTTCTAGTCTTGGGCAACCCGACCACAAAATCCATATTAATCACCTCCCACTTCTAAGTGGGAATCTCTATGTCTTGGATTAGACCACTCAACCTTTGATGTTTGGCTTTGACTTGTTGACAACTATGGCAACTAGAAACAAATTTAGCAATGCCCCTCTTCATGCCTCCTCACCAATACATATCCCTCAAGTCTCTATACATTTTTGTGGAATCAGGGTGAATAAAATAAGAAGAATTATGGGCTTATCAATAATTCTCTCCCTCAAACCATCAACACAAGGCATACAACCTACCTTGGTACCTAAGGGCACTATCTCCCCCTTGGGGGAAAGCCTCTATTTTGCCCTCTTTCACCAAGGCCTTCAATTCAAGTAAGGAAGAGTCAAGATCTTGTTTTGCTATCACCTCATCAACCAATGAAGACTAAGACCCATCAATAACCACCATACCATCATTACTTAACTTTCCCAGCCTAACCCCCAATCTAGCCAATCTATGCACCTCCCTAGCCATCTCGCTATTACCTCCATCCACATGAGCTAGGCTACCCATAGACATCCGACTCAAAGCATCCGCCACGACATTTGCCTTACCCGGATGATAATGCACATCCATGTCATAGTCTTTGAGAAGTTCTAGCCACCTTCTTTTTCTCGAGTTGAGATCTTTTTGTTTGAAGAGATATTGAAGACTCTTATGATCGGTGAAGACATCAACATGCACTCCATACAAATAATAATGCCAAATATTTAATGCAAATACCATGACCATGGGTAGGGTAGTTCTTTTCATGGACTTTGAGTTGCCTAGAAGTATAGGCTATGACCTTACCATTTTGCATTAGCACACAACCCAAACTAACTCTAGATGCATCACAATACACAACAAAACCCTCAAGCCCATCTGGTAGTGACAATATAGGTGCGGACACAAGTCTATCTTTTAATGTTTGGAATCTCCTCTCACATTCATCGGTCCACTTAAACTTAATCTTCTTTTGAGTCAATTTTGTCATATGGGAAGAAATGGAGGAGAAAACATTCACAACCCTTCTACAGTAACCTACAAGGCCCAAGAAACTCATAATATCCAATAGGGTCAGTGGTCTAGGACAATTCCTAATCACATCGATGTTCTTAAGATCCATCTTTATACTATCCCCCGACAAAAACTAAGTATAGGGTCTAGACATGACACGACGAATGCGGAACTCGAAGAAACCCCAATCAATCCTCTTAATTTATCATTACACATCATTGATCGCGAAAGCATGTATAAGACTTAAAATGAGACTAAGGGGTAAAAGGACTGATGGATAGCTTTCAAAACAACATCAATGAGGGCCAAGGAGTTATATCTCAAAGCATAGATACATAAATTATCCAACAAACACTTCTAAATACATAGATGGAGTGGTGGCCAAGACAAAGTAACCGGGCTCACCCTCATAGTCAAAATACAACATAAGAAAGTGTCTCAATACATAGATAATAACAATCATAGACTAAGATCCCCGAAATGGAGGACTCACCAACAAGCTTGTAATAGCACCAACTAGTCACGTGGAGGAGGAGGATCAACTTGAGCACCGATCTTTACATGGTGATATCATGCAGGCAAGAGTATGCATTAGTATGTTTGAATATACTAAGTATATAGAGTGCAATGCAACAATAGATAGACATCATACTCAATATACATATGTTTTACAATAGGCATAGTATAACAATATGACATGTATGATCAATGCATAAGTAAAACATGCTTAAGTAACTCATACTCATATAAGATATCATATGTGAAGAAGAGACCAAGCTAGCTATTCAAGGTATAAGCCCCTTGGTGGTTGTGTGGTATAAACCCCTCACATGGTTGATGGTAATCACACCTTACCAACATGGTGACGAAGTATAAACCCCTTGCATGATTGATGAGTATAAACCTACAACATGGTTACCCGGGCTCTTATCCCCCAGATCGAGTACGGTCTAATGCATCACTCTATATAGGATTCATCATAGGCTCTAGTGCAATGTTTCATATAGGAATAATCATATACATAAGGTCATTTCATCGTCATATCATCATTCGTATCATATTTTATGCTTTGGGCCTTCAATTCCTTAATAAACCATAACTGAGCATTTTATCAAAAACCTTGGGGGTATGTAATGAGATAAAAGATCATGCAATTTAGATATGAAATCATGTAAGAAAATCTCTAATGAAGCCATTAATCAACACCTTGCAACACCCCCAAGACATTCACATAAAAAGCCTCATCAAATCTAACATTAGATCCAAGATTTGGAGTTGCCCATTGATATGAATATGATTCATTCGATTTTCCATGTATGTATATTGAGGAAATGTATGGGTGATATGGTAGAAATTTTGGATAGACAAATGAAGAGGTTGAGAAACAAGGATGTAGCTTCCGTCAAGGTTCTTTGGAGAAACAACTAAGTGGAAAGTGTCACATGGAAAGCAGAGGTAGACATGCAAAAACGATATCCATATCTCTTCCACTCTATTCAAGCCTATGGTTCTAATTTAAGTCTCCTATATGATTTCAACTGTTAAGTTTCAACCCTTATGTCATTTTGCATGCATTCATGTTTATGTTGATAAGTTCATGGTGATTTTTTCTTTGTTGAGAATTTTGAAAATAGTGTTTAAGTACATTGTTGCATTCTTGTTGGAATTAAATCATCATGATTACTTCTCTTATGTACACTTCTTTGACATTCAGGGACGAATGTTCTCAAGGGGGAGATATTGTATCACCCCAAAAATGCCCTGAAAATGTGCCTCGAAAATACCCATAATCGTAATTTATATATATATCAAAATTCGTGCATGATATCAATAATTCGACTACATATTCTTGATCAGGGGGAAACATTAAATGGGGAATGGCTATAAACCCGATATTTAGAGGATCGCCAACTTATCAATTTCTAGGGACTGTCCGCGATGACGCTGCGACACGAACTTATCGCGAAGTAATGTTGTGACTTCCTTATTTTTTTCTATTTCAGCCTAAGGCGTTGGGAGCTTGGCCCCATGCATTTGTATGCTTAAAAACACCTATACTTAGCCATTTTTTAACTCTATATCACTCAAGACACTCTCAAAACCCTCTCTAACACTTAACCAAATATTTCATCCAAATCCAAGTGTCCCAAACTTAATTCTGGATCTCAAGAACTTCATTTAAGCTTCAAGATCTCATTCAAATCTACATCTAGAAAAGCCCCAATTTGAGGTATGTGGGTTTCAACCATTGGGTCTTTTTACCCACGGTGCCCAACCTTCTTTTTTATAAAAATTGCATGTATCCCAGTTGTGTAACTTATCGGTATTACTTATTATGAATTATGATTACAAATTATGTTGGGGTTTTATGAAATGTTGATTAGAATTACATGTCTACCTATTTCAAGCTTATTCTATTCTCAAATTATTTATCTCTTTAATTGGATGATTTTGAACTAGCATTGTACACTTGCCGAGTGTTTGATAAAATGTCTTTATAATGATTCTTAAGCTATTGATGATTTATTGCATGAGTTATGAATCAAGAAATTATATGATGATTAAGGGGTTGTATGTATGTATTGATTTCATAAAAGTTTCTATAGTGTTGCAACTTGACCAAAGCTTGTTGGGGGTGGCATATCCTACCACCTTGTTGAGGGGGTGATATGCCTCAATCACCTTGTTGGGGGTGGCATGCCCGTACTGCCACATTGAGGGGTATGTACCTCAATCGCCTTGTCTGTGGGTGGGATGCCCGTACTACCACATTGAGGGAAATGTACCTCAATCACTTTGTCGGGGTGTGGCTTCTCCTTATTGCCACATTGAGGGGTATGTACCTCAATCACCTTCCAAAGGGGTGGCATGCCTTGGAGTTCAAGTGATAGTTTGCTTGGGCGGCGTTGATATGGTCTCTTCCTACACATCTAATCCATATTTGCAAGTTATATGATTTACAAGTATGTTTTACTTCTAGCATTGATCATGCATGTCATATTCATATTATACCTATCTATTGCCGAGGAGCTAAGAGAAAGGAGGAGTCCAAGAACTTGACAAGGAGATAATCCACATGGATCAATTAGTGATGAAGAATATTCATCGCTTCAAGATGCAAGAGGAGTCCAGAAGAAACTATCAAGAATTTCACCAAGGCGTGGCTCAAAGCTTCATTTGAGTTCCTCCATGTCAAGCGCGTGATAGTTTCCAAAAGATCACTTTAAGGGGGAGTATGAAAAAATAAAGATGATTTTTTGGAGGTATAAAATGTCTTTGATATTTAATAGAACTCTCTAGAATTTTATAGATAATATCTGGGATATTTGTACTTAAGAGAAAAATCTAGATAGTCTACATTAGATATTTGTGAAAGATATTTATAATAACTTATAGAACAATCAAGAATTTTGTTAGATATTTAGAAGATAATATCTAGATATTACCTGTAGAAGAATGTAGAAAAAATATCTAGAAGCATCCCTACACAAGTATAAATAAGGATTACTATTAAGCATTTGTAATTAACAATCCAAAACAAAGAGTCTTCTTCTATGACACAAATTTTCTTTCTATAATCTTCCTTTCTAGCTTCTTATTCTTTAATTGAATTTTCCAATCTTATTTAACAATCTTGAGCTATCAGAAGGTTTCCCCAATTATACATGTCTTTTGCTATATTTCTCTAACTTATGATCCACTAGGTAGGAAATGATATGATACAAGCAACTAAATATATGGACAATGATTAGACACCAACGCAAAAATTTTGACTAGATTAGGGAAATAATAACACATGATATATGAGGTAGTGGTGTCATAGGTTGGGCTAAATTTGAGTGGTCAAAATGGAACGAGTTAATCATTGGACAGGTTATTAATTGTCCTAAAAATTATTTGAGCTAAAATAGATTAGATTGAAATAAGCTATAAAATGTTGGTGGATGACACTTCCATTAAACTAAGGTGGCAAGCTTATTTTCATAAACTCTTAAATGAAAAAGGAGATAGAGGTATTGAGCTGGGTGAGTTGGCCTACTCCAAAAGTCATCATGATTTTGGTTATTGCAAGTGGTTCAGTGTTGAGGAGGTTAGACGGGCTATTATTAGGATGAAGAGTGAGAGGACGATCAGACTGATGAGATTCGGGTAGATTTTTGGAAGAACATGGTCAAGGATGACATAGAATGGTTGACTAGATTGTTCAATGCTATTATGAAGACTGCCAAGATGCTTGATGAATGGAGAAGAATACGATGGTTCCGTTGTACAAGAACAAAGGGGATTCAAAATTGTAAAAATTACAGGGGCTTCAAGTTGTTGAGTCACACGATGAAGGTCTGGGAGAGAGTGGTGGAGATGAGGCTGAGAAGAGTAGTGTCTATTTTGGAGAATTAGTTTGGATTCATGCCAGAGCGGTCGATTATGAAGCAATTGATCTTATTCGAAGATTAGTGGAGAAATATAGAGAAAGAAAGAAGGACCTTCATATGGCATTCATTGATCTCGAGAAGGTTTATGACAAGGTTCTAAGGGATATCCTATGGAGGTGTCTAGAGGTTAAGGGTGTCCCAATAGCATATATCAGGGCAATTAAGGATATGTATGACATAGTCAAAACTCGACTAAGAACGGTGGGAGTAGATTCAGAGTATTTTCCTGTTTAGATGAGACTCCATCAATGATCTGTATTGAGCCCTTTCCTATTTGCCTTAGTGATGGATGAGCTGACGCAATCTATCCAAGAGAAGGTTCCATGGTGCATGCTATTTGCAGATGAAATAGTCCTGATTGACCTATTTGCCGTGTCACACCTAGACACTAGGCCTGGGTCATGTAAGAAAAGAAATAGAAACGTACTGCATTGAGAATGATTGCTTAATTTTATGTTAGGTTTTTTTTAAAATATATATCTTTAATCAAAACATGTTTTAGAGTTAACTATATGAGTTATTTTGTATCAACTTTGACCACATTTATCTATGCCATCCTTTGAAAGTTAAATTTTTACTTTAATATTATTATTTAATTTGTATTGGAAGACCACTTAGAATAAATATTTTTGTACAAACAAAAGTTTTTGTCAATATAATAAATAATAAAGATTCTAGTAAGTTCTCAAAAAAAACAAATTAAAACTTGTAATGAAACAAGTATCTTTAAGAAAAACAAAATCAATTGATAAAAACAAAATCAAATCCATCGAATGCACAGTGTCTCCTTAAGAAAATATTTCCCTCAAGTTGTCACGACCCAAGCCTAAGGCCTAGACGTGACAGGCACAAGGGAACCCAAAGGGACCTCAAGCAAGCCTCTTAGTACATCATTACACATCTTTGATCGCAGAAGCAATAAAGCAAGCATCAAGAGATAAAAGTGGAGAAATTGGGGCTAAGGAAAAGAATCTCCATATCATAGACATCACGAAAAATAGAATCAAGGCTCTTAGCATAGATACATAACATGTCCAACAAACACCTCTAATACATTGATAAGAGCGGGGGCCAAGACAAAGTAACCAGTCTCGCCCTCATAGTCAAATAGACAATAAAGAAGAATGTCTCAATACATAATAGGAGCAACATAGATTAAGGTCCCCAAAGTGGAGGACTCACCAACTAGCTTGAATAGCAACGAACTAGCCACATGGAGGAGGAAGATGATCAACTTGGGCACTAGTTCCTACAAGGTGGCATCTTGTAGGCATAGAGTATGTATTAGTAAGTTTTAATGTACTAATTATGTAGGATGTAATGCAAACAAGAATTAAGCATCATAATCAAAATGCATAACAATAGGCAATAGAGATACTATAACAATATGACATGAATGATCAATGCTTAAGTAAAATATGCTTACGTAACTCATGCTCATATAGGCTATCATATGTCTAGAACAGACCAAACTAGATTTCCAAAGTACAACCCTTTGGTAGGTTAGTGATGATGATGCCCCATTACTAAGGTAGATAAGCACAAACCTCCATCTAGGTTGGTGATAATATGCCCCATCACCTAGGTGGAGAAGTACAAACCCCTCCCTCGGTTGATGAGTACAAATTCCCGTCTAGGTTAGTAATGATTCCACCCCATTACTAGGTGGAGAATTACAAAGCCTTCCCAAGGTTGATAAGTACAAACCCCTATCTAGGTTATCCGGGTTCTTAGTCCCCCCAGATTAGGCAAGGTCTAATGCAACACTTTATATATAATTTATCATGTACATAAGGTCATTTCATCATCATATAGTCAATGATATCATATCTCATGCTTTGTACCTTCAACTCCTCAAGAAACCACATCCATACATTTTATAAAACACCTAGAGGGTGTGTAATGCTAGTATAAAACCATGAAATATAGAGATGAAATCATGCAAGAAATCCATTGTAAAACCATCATAAGCAATATATGTCAAAACCCTTTTTCAAATATGATAATAGAGCAAAGATTGACTCGAACTAAAATTAATTATAGGTTGGAGGCTTGGAGATACGCCTTGGAGTCCAAAGGATTCAAACTGAGCAGGACCAAAATAGTATACTTGGAGTGCAAATTCAGTGTTGCGAGGGTGAAGCGGATAGTGATGTGAGGCTTGCCACTCAATCTATCCCTATGAGAAAAAACTTTAAGTATCTTGGTCCATCATCCAAAGCAGTGGCGATATCGATGATGATATCACACATCGTATTGGGGCAACATGGACTAAATGGAGACTTGCCTTGGGAGTATTGTGTGACAAGAAGATACCACCTAAACTCAAAGGTAAGTTTTACAGAATGGTGGTTAGACCATCTTTGT
>JAOTQR010000092.1:8160361-8184592 GCA_025774065.1 Solanum ossicruentum
TGATTCAGTTTGTACGTTTAGAGGTCTGTGGATACATGTGGGTGTGGGATACTTCGCGTGCCATGATTATGTATGTATGATACGTTGTTCGGCGGTTTTACCGCAGCGGTGACCTTGTCGGCCCGCATATGTATGTATATGGATAATTGTTGTTGCTGGGTTCGCTGTCTGCAGGTGGGATTAGTCAGTAAAACAGAGGAAACTCTGCCGAAATTTCGATAAAACTCTTAGCTAAATTAGTTGTGAATCTGGTTTGGTATCGTTTAGGTGCCCAATCGGCACTAGTCACAGCCCCAGGGTTGGGTCGTGACAAAAATTGAGTTATTTTATCTTTTAAAGAGCCAACACAAAGTAACTTCTTCCAACTTAGAAGAATTCACTACAAACAAAAATTAATTGGACTTACATGTTGTGTTAGTTATTTTCTAGGTGCTTTAAATCTATTTTTAAACATTGATACTTAACAAATAAAGAAAGATTTTAGTAAGTGAAAATTAGAGTAGTAGTAGCTGAATTTTAAACATATTAAAAGAGAACACGATGAATGAAGGATGTTCATTATTTTGTGGATTACCATTTTCTTGTGGATGACCTTAAGTTTGGAAGGAATTGAAAAAAGGAAAGAAGGTCCCTTGACAAAAACATAATCGTTCTTTTTTATGGATGCAGTTGAAATTTCTTGATATAGCCATCTGATACACTTTAAGTTTTCTCCCTTTTTGATGTGGAGTTCCTGAGATACTCAAGTCTTCTCCCCTTTTTATGTGGTATTTATGATTTTTAAGCTCTATTCAGTTGAAGAATACTTAAATTTTATCTTAGATATAAATTAAAAAATTCTACGGGGTGGAGGTGGGGGGAGGGAGGATTTCCTTTCTCTCTTTAAGTTTTCTTGGATATAAATTAGGAAAGTTCTACAAGTGGATTTCCTTGCTCTCTTCGAGTTTCTCCTAATTTTAACATTTGGATTTTCACACTTATCTGGATTGTATGTGTAGCTATTCTGGTGCTATTTTGTTTCTTGAGATGACCAAGATGTTGAACGATTGTTTACTCTGATGTGTCTGTACCATCACCAGCAAAGACTATATTACTTTATTCTTTTAATACGATGGAGACCATAAGATATTTCCAAGCTGGGAAAGGTTTACTGTAAACATGGAACTAATAAGCCCATGAATGGACACACATGATGGTGGTTGTTGCATTACTTAATCTCAACAGATTTGCTCAATATGCTCTTTGTGGGCTTAATTTGAGTTACAAGAGGTCGAAAAAATCAGCTATCGGTGTAGGACTATGTATCTCAGTTGCCATTGGTGCACCTACCATTGCTGAAGTTTACTCTTTTTTCATTCCTTTACGAAAAGATTATGATACTGAGTTAGACGAGGAAGAACAACTTTGAACAACGGCTATTGATAGCAGCAGGTCTAGCCAACTAAGAAGAAAATCATTTGTAAAAGATATTTTCTTTTGCATTAGATGAAAGGAGACTTGTTGAAACTAGACCACAATGGAGTGGAGGCATTCTTGATTTTTGGGATGATATTTCCTTGGCATATCTTTTTTTGAGAGACTTGGGTTTGAAAATATGTATGTTCATATCGCAACTTTTCTTTTGTTCTGTATGGCTCTATTCTGGATCTTCAATTTGGTTGTTGTTAATATTGATACTGATACTATCAGGGGAACATTAGGAGTTACTGGAATTTTTCTCTGTCTTTTTGGGGTTACTATATGGTGGCTTTTGCAAGATTCAAATGAGAAAAAGATACAATTTGCCTCCTTACGATATTTATGTGACAGTAGTATATCAATTTCTTGCTTCTCATTGCTTAAAGAAAAATTACTAAACAGCTATTTCCTTATTTAAACTTTAGTTGTTTAATTAATAATTTAGAATGCTAGTACTAAGTTCATACTTGCTTCACATGATGAAATCTCAAAGACATTAATTGTAAAGAGATAACTTTAATGCTTTTTGGCTATTCAGTGTTATCATCTTTTCCTGCAATCTAACATAACATATCTATTTTTCACTAATACACTATGTAGGATAGTATCCACAAGTCCTGATAACATCAATTGATTTGAAGCACTTTCTTCCGCTGAATCATGTTACAATTGCATGCGTTTTAATTTAAAAGATTCCAGTAAAAAAATTACTTAATTTGTTTACTCTGTTATAACAGTCAATCTGACTGTAATATTAGGCTTAAATGTAAAATTACAACTGTTTGCATTCAATTGTATTTTACTAAACACTACTCAAAGCACTAAAATAGTACAAAATATAAATATGGTATGAATTGCAAATTTGTAATTATGTTGTTAAGTCATGAAAATCATCATGTCTGATGCATATTAGAAAAAGCAATGTCTTTCATATATATTTATTTCATTGTTATTTGTTTCTTATTAATATATTGAGGTATCCATGGGAGTCATTTGATTATTAATATTGCATAATTTTAGACTTCTATTAAGATTTTACTTTGGATCCGTGTTAACAGGGCCATAATTATCTAGTATATATAAATAAAAAAGTTAACCCATGGACGACCAATGGTAGTTTTGTCATTATACTCATCATCCAAGGGTAAATGATTAATATTCATATAAGTATTTATTGATTTGTTCAATCTAAATTTTCATATTCTTATAATCCTAATTCGTTTGGTTTATTCATTGTTATTACAAACTTGACTATGTTTCTATTCAAGGGTGGAAAGGAAGTTAATTCTAGCACGGTATGATTAGAAGTCTGATTTTATTTTATTTTTTGAAAAAAAGAAGCTTAAAAATCACAAGAAAAACAATTATCCACCAAAACCTGGGCAAAAAGAACTGATTGCAATTCTAATAAGAGATGAGAGCTCAAATAATCAATGATACACCTAATTCAGTGGATGAGACTTCAAATATAATCAGTATGAGAGTTCAAACAGCAGAAAATAATACAACAACATCTGCTATGAATTAAAGAAATGAAGAGCACCACTGTTCTTAGATTCGTTTTTCTACTTAGCATAATGAGATATAATGACTCCTGTTACATAGAATTTTCAAAATCGTAATACAAACAACATTTTTGTTGGCATTTGATATATGATATTATAATATAACAATATCTACAAAGATTACCTTTATTGCTTTGAGTTTCCAACCAAAAAATGTGTGGTTGAATATAATCTGAATAAAAGAAATTTATGCAGTCTTTATGTATTTTATGTATTCAACGGTTTAAGAGTCATATTGAATGACAAATATTTTCAAGCCAAACTTCCAAAAAAAGGCCAAACAAGCACCATCACCATTGTAATGACGACTTAACAAATTTCAAAGAAGAATAATGAGATTAATAGAAAAGCTCAACTGAGATTGAAAGATCCAAACAATATTGAGATAAATCAATATTTGTTCTAACAATTGATTCCTATGACTTTACAAAAGACAGCTAAGTAAAGTTGTAGACCAAAACTGTGACAAAATAGGTAGAAAAGATACATCTTGATCGTTCATTTACTTAGACAACAGTAGGTGTTGATTTGTATAGTATACTAACTTGTATTGCAAAAAATGAAAGTCTTTGAAATAAATAAAATAGGGACTTTGTTTTAGGTTTGTTATACCTCAGCGAAATAGGGCAAAAAAGGTGTTTGGGAGAAAGAATTTAAAAATAAGAGGCAAAAGCCTCAGAAGAAGCAAACCAGCATCAACTAATCAATATCTGTGTCACCTATCTGCTTTTTATACTTGAGCTTTTTGGACAACTGATCGAAGTTTTCAACTGATCATATATCCACTTTTCATACTTTAGCTTTTTGGCCAACTTTTTGTACTTTGTATCAGTCCTAATAATCCTATTTTTGATCTTGTAATTGATTTACTTCCATCTTCAAGTCTTCGATTTTCTTCAATCTTTTCACTTCCTTAGGTGAAAGGGGCAATTGTCTTTCCAGACAGATGATTGGAAATAGAATATATGATTCCTTGAAGAAAAATAAAGGCAAACGTTAATCGTTTAGGAGTTATGGATGTCGTACAAAATCTACTTATCATTGCGAGAAATAAATAAATAATAGACAAGAAGGCAAAAGAATACATATACTCAGATCTAATAGGTAGAGATACAACTCTATTTCCTCTCATCATTCCACCATCCAAGGAAGTCACACCATCTTCTATACAGGAACTTGTCATGCAAAGGTTCTCTCTAGAATGGTAGACTTGAAGCTTACCAGTAGATGATAAAATAATGCCTCCCAGATATAATACCTAAAGTAGTTCTAAACTGCAAATGTTACACAGGAAGGAATATCATATTAACCACATAGCCCAAAAGTCAGGGGGAACATCTTTGTTTGATAAAGTAGGATGCCCGAAAAAATAAGTTCTCTGAGAAAAAATGTATAAGGTCCTTGCTTTTTATTTCAGGCCATATACGCAACGAGTCTGCAGTGAACCCCAAAGAGAACTTACTTTTTTCGCACCCTACTTTATCAAACAAAGATGCTTCCCCTGGACTTTTGGGCTATGTGGTTAATATGGCATTCCTTCCTGCGTAACATTTGCATTTTAGAACTACTTCAGTTATTATCTCTAGGAGGCATTATTTTATCATCTAGTGGTAAGCTTCAACTCTACTAGTCTAGAGAGCACCTTTGCATAACAAGTTCCTTTACAGAAGATGGTGCAACTTCCTTAGATGGTGGAATGATGAGAGGAAATGGATTTTTATCTTTACCTATTGGATCTGAGTATGTACTTTCTTTTGCCTTCTTCTCTATTATTTATTTGTTTCTTTCAATGATAAGTAGATGTTGCACGATATCCATAGCTCTTAAATAATTAATGTCTGCCTTTATTTTTCTTCAAGGAATCATACATTCCATTTCCAGTCATCTGTCTGAAAAGACAATTGCCCCTTTCACCTAAGGAAGTGAAAAGAATGAAGAGAATCGAAGACTTGAAGCTAGAACTATATCAATTACAAGATCAGAAATAGGACTATTAGAATTGGTGCAAAGTACAAGAAGTTGACTGAAAGCTAAAGTATGAAAAACAGATATATGATTAGTTGAAACCTTTGATCAGTTGGCCAAAAAGCTCAAGTATAAAAAGTAAATAGATGACATGGATATCGAACAGTTTATGCTGGTTTGCTTCTTCTGAGGCTTTTACCTTTTCTTTTTGAATTCTTTCACCCACACATTTTCTTGCCCTCTTTCGCCGAGGTATGACCAACCTAAAACAAAGTCTCTATGTTTATTTATGCTGGAGACTTCTGTTTTTTGGAACACGGGTTAGTATACTATACAAATCATACACCTACCATCGTCCAAGTAGATGAACAATCAAGGTGTATCTTTTCCAACTATTTTTTTCACAATTTTGGTTGATAAATTTACTTAGCTATCTTTTCTAAAGTCATAGGAATCAACTGTCCGAACAGATATTGATTATGTCTTTTTTGTCGTGTTGCAAACAGTTTCAGTAATATATACTCTCGTCGTCCGACAATAATTGTTGGCTATTAACTTGGCATAGTGATTGAGAAGTAGTGAATGATAGGATTCAATTTACAAGAACGAAAATTCTTTTGTCATAAAGAAGAAAAGAGGATGACAATTGTGATTATCTTTTTTTTTTTTTACCATTGACGATGAAGGAACGCAAGGGTTGAGTTAGCAAAGAAGAAGAGACACCAGGGGTTGTGATTTTCTCTAGTTTTTTAGTCAGCATCATCAAAGAAAAAATAGACTGAAATGAAGCTAATCTCAGGGACAATAACATAAGGAGTACTTTTGTAAACAATACCAATATAAAAGCAACAAATAAAGTGAAAAACAAATAAAATGAGATTCTTGAAGACGCTTATAATATTGTGAAACATAGTGGAGGAACAATATGCTAATCATCATGTTTTTTTAAGGCAAATGCATTAGAAAATAGTTTATACCTCGAGGAGTTATTGAACGCTTTCTGTAAATAGATCAAGCAAAATAAATAAAGTCCCAGATAAGGAATGTTATAAGAATGATAAAGGGACGCAACAGATGTCACGACCCGGACCTAGGGTCTATGTGACACCCCATAACTCCATACTTATATATACCTATGTTTCAAGCTTCATTTGTATAGGTGGGAAGTATATTACGATCATGAGAGAATTCTAGTACTTAGAAGAGTTCAAGACTTTTCTATAAATTGAGTTTTGAGTATTAGATTGTGCAAGGGTCAACTTTAAATGATCACAACTTTTAGCATACAAAGATGGATAAACCATGACATACCAAATAAAAGCCCTTTGAATCAGCTTTCCAATGCAATGGTTTCTCCTTATTTGGAGTTCAGAGTCAAAAGTTGTGGCTATTTTATTGAAGACTGGCAGTGCAAAATTGCACTACGAAACCTCTATTATGGGGTCATAGTGTGGGCCACAGGTCATACTGTGACTCATAGAAAGTTCCAAGGACTCCTAAATTGAGCCAAAGGTTTACAAGAGGGGTCCTATGAGTCATAGTACTATTCACGACTCGTAACGGGGCTCGTAGGGGACATTTGAAAACATTTTAAGAAGGATTATTTTGGTCATTTCCCACCCTTTCTAACCCCAAGATTTACATTTATATACTCATTTAAGGTCCCAAACCTTTCAGTTCATCATTTTATTGCCAAATTATTCTCTCTAAAAATCTCACCAAGACTTTATCAAGATCCCATTCAAATTCAAGGATCTCAAGAACAACTTTGTATTTCAAGGACCCAATCCAAGCTTCAAGTCTCCTTCAAGTTTACTCCAAGAAATTTCAAGTTTAGGTATGTGGGTCTTCATCCATGGGTTCTTTCACTCATGGAGTCCAACCTTCTCTTTTTTATGAAATTGCATGATTTCAAGTTGTATTACTTATAAGTATCTTTTATTATGAAATATGAACATAAATTATGCTGGGGTTTCATTAAGTATTGATTGAATATGCATGAAGGTCTACTTTAAACTTATTCCATGAGTTGATTTATGTCGATTAAGATGCATGATTTGAGCTTGAAAACTATGAACTATGATGAACTTTTGATATGGATTTCATGATACCAAAATTAGAGGTTTCACTATAATATTGGTGGGTTGATTTTGAATTGATTTTACTCATCTTGTTATGCTCTTGAGTTGCATGATTTTGAACAAGTATCATGAACCTACCAAGTGTTTGATAAAATTACATGACAAGAATTCTTAAGTTGTTTACATAATTTATAAGTCAAGTGATTTCATGATAATTAAGGGCTTCAAGCATGTATTTAATTCAGGATTTTACAAGTATCAAGTTCTGCCTATTTAAAGATTTTTACCTCTTGTGAGTCATTTATGTTAAAGCAAGGGTTCATGCATGATTATTATTTACTCTCATGTTCAAGTTAGGCTCACTATTAGAGGTCAAACATGCTTAAGAACTACTTATGTCATATGTTATCATGTTTCTTACAAGTTATTAAACTTATGATTATTTCAAGCATTCCATGGAATTAGACTTAGCACCGATTGAGGCTTAAGATGGGGGCTCGACACAAAAGGTCCTTATATATAGTCTTTAATCTCTAAACTATGTGTCACCATAGGATTATATATTACCCTTGCTATACTAGTGGATCTATCTAGTGCATATTATCATGTTTGGTTTGCCTTGGCAAGTAGACCATATCTCGCCGGGGATGCCATGCTTAGTCACCTATACCAAGGGGTGACATGCCTTGGATTCCAAGTTGTAGATGCTTGGTCTGTGGCGGTTGAGGTATCTTCCCACATATGTATAATATATTATGCAAGTTAAATTATTTACAAGTATATTTTATTACAAGCATTGATCATACATGTCATATTGAGATTATATATCCATTTGTTTATGATTATGCATTTTGAATATATTGAATTAAGTCTTGTTGCATTGCACCCTACATAGTTAGTACATTCAAACATACTAACGCATACTCAATGCCTATATGATATCACCGTGTAGGAAGCAGAGCTCATTTTGATCATCCTCCTGCACGTAGATAGTTCGATTCTCCAAGAAAGCTTTTGGTGAGTCCTCAACTCAGAGGACAATATCTAATTTAGTTTATGCTATGATGAGACTTGTTCCTTATGCTAAATGCTTATTATTATGAGGATGATCCCGGAAGTGTCTTGGCCGCCGCTCCAAAGTAGAGATGTTGTTGGATATTAAGTTTGTGTATGTCTTGAGCTTGACTCTTCTTATGTTTCTATATTTATGAAATACTTCCCTTAGTCTCACTTCCCTTTTTATACTTGACTCTTGTTGATCTTTATTTTCATTTCTGCAACCAAGGATTGTACAAGATATGTTATGAGACTTGTTTGGGTTGTCTTTGGACTTCCCATTCGTCGTGTCAAGACTAGGCACT
Organism: Solanum ossicruentum; assembly: GCA_025774065.1. NCBI lineage: Eukaryota > Viridiplantae > Streptophyta > Magnoliopsida > Solanales > Solanaceae > Solanum > Solanum ossicruentum. The sequence goes on from JAOTQR010000092.1 coordinate 8,168,792, forward strand.
AGGCTTAGGTCGTGATAAGCTTGGTATCAGAGAACTAGGTTGTTAATACTACTCGTAAATCCAACACACATACCATATCAAGTAGAGTCTTGTTCATAGTTGGGAAGCGCATCACAACTATGAATGGGAGGCTATGAGGCATTTTAGGAAATGTTTCACTTCTTGATGATCTATGTTGTGCGGTAGAGCTAAGTCCTCTAAGGCTTATTGATTCCTAAACATTGTGTTTTAGAATATGTCTTAAGCTATTCAGAATGGTGGACAGGGCGGTAACCATCTCTGACTTGAGGGTCTTCCCAATGGCGACTTATCAAATGTGGAGATTCGCAATGCGCTCTATTGCTATTAGCCAAGGTTGTAATTGTTCAGCTCAACCAATCGATGGGTTCCTGAGACCTCAAATAATAAGAGGGGGGACAGAAAGGCTATGAGAGCCTGAGTTGAGGGTGCTTCATCTTCTACTAGACTATCGGTGCCCAAGTACAAAGAGGGAAGGATCCATTTTGTCATTTGTCAAGGGTGTGGCAAAAAGTATCAAAAAAAGTGTTTGGCGGGCACCAAGGGTTGTTTCAAGTATGGCGGTATTGGGCATAAGATGAGAGATTACCCGATGGCCTTAAATGAAGGGAGAAGAAGGGCTTCATTTGAAAGTAGGCTTCCATATGCTAAGCCCGGTGGCAATGGTGGAGCGACCATCTTAGGTGCCCAAAAAGTGGGAGAAATCATAGTGACACATGTTGGAGGAACACGAGTGCATGCTTTTGGTGTGGAATTATGGGCCATAAGATTGTTAATTATCCTCATGCTCAAAACAAGGGTAGAGATGATCTTCCTCAAGGTCAAGATGCTAATGAGAGTCAAAGGGCGCAAGGTGGTGCCAGGGGTATTGGTGTTCAAGCTTCTCCTACGTGCCATAAGTGTGGAAGGTACCATCAGAGATATTGTTTGGCTGGTTTGAGTGCATGTTTTGAGTGTGGCGCAAAGGATCATAAGTCGAAACATTGTCCATGGGTTACTAAGAATTATGAGGATGACCGTCGACGTTCTCAACCATACCCCTCTAGGGGTCACTAGACTTGGCGTGGTGCTTCACTGGTATGTTAAAGGTTTTTTATTTTGATATGTATGCATTGTTATATCCTGGTGCCGCTCTTTCTTTCATCACTCTTTTTGTTACTAATAAGCTTCAAGTTTTTCCCGAATTATTGTGTGTACCTGCGTTGGTGAGTTTATTATTGCTAAAAGAGTATAGAAATTTTTTCGTGTTCATATTGCATAAAGTCTTACCTTGTGATTTTGTTGAACTTGACATGATGGATTTTGATATTATTCTTGGGATGGATTGGTTACATGTGTATCACGCTTCCATTGATTGTAGGACCCATAAAGTTAGATTCTAATTTCCTAATGAGGCCGTCCTTAAGTGCGAAAGTTGTAACGTGATAGTCAAGGGTAGATTCATTTCTTGTCTTAAAGCTCAAAAGTTGATTCCTAAGGGTTACATTTACCATCTTATATGGGTTAGGGATGTTGAGTCTAAAGTCCTTCCTAATATTGAGTCGGTTCCGATGCTCAATGAGTTTCTTGATATCTATCCCGGTGAGCTTCCCTGTGTCCCTCTCGAAAGGGAAAGAGACTTTGGTATAGACCTCCTTCATAATACACAACCCATTTCCATTCTCCCTTACCATATGGCCCTGACGGAGTTGAAGGATCAATAGAGGGATTTGTTGGAGAAGGGTTTCGTAAGGCCTAGCAAGTCACCTTGGGCTGCACCGATGTTGTTTGTAAACAAAAAAGATGGCTCCCTTAGAATGTACATTGATTACTGACAACTCAATAGAGTCACTATAAAGAACAAGTACCCTCTAAAAAGAATTGATGAACTATTTGATAAACTACAAGGGGCTAGTCATTTTTCTAAGATTGATCTTCAGTCCGGATATAACCAAGTGAGAGTGAGGGAGTGTGATATTCCCAAGATGACTTTTTGGACTAGGTATGAACACTTTGAGTTTGGGGTAATGTCTTTTGGCTTGACTAATGCACTGACAATATTTATAGATCCGATGAATAGAGTCTTTAAACCCTACCTTGATATGTTTGTGGTGGTCTTTATTAATGATATATTGACTTATTCCCGGAGTAAAAAAAAATGTGAATCATTTGAGGGTAGTGTTGCAAATTTTGAGGGATGAGAGGTTGTTTACTTTGAAAATATGGCGTCATATTTTTATGGGGTATATGTTGATGTGTTTACCGACCATAAAAGTCTCCAATATGTGTTCACACAAAATGATTTTAACTTGAGGCAAAGAAGTGGTTAGAACTCCTTAAGGATTATGACATAAGTGTGCATATCATCCCGACAAAGCTAATATTGTGGCCAATGCTAAAAGTAGAGTGTCCCTGGGTAGCCTAGGTCATATTGATGTTGATAAAAAAGAGGTGGCTAGAGAAGTTCATGGGTTAGCTAGGTTGGGGGTTAGGTTGAATGAAGTTGAAAATAGTGTATAGTGGTTGTTAATGGTTCTAACTCTTCTTTGATTGAGGAAGTCAAGTCAAAACAAGACCTTGACCCCGCCTTGCTAGAGTTGAAGGCTTGGTGAAAGATGGTAAGTAGAGGTTTTCTCACAAGGGGGAGATAATGCCATTAGGGACCAAGGTAGGTTGTGTGTGCCTAATATCGATGACTTGGGGGAGTTGGTTTTGTAAGAGGCTCATAATTCATCCTATTCTATTCACCCCGGTTCCACAAAGGTGTATGGAGACTTGAGGAAGGTGCATTGGTGGGGTGATATGAAGAGGTATATTGCAAAGTTTGTAGTCGATTTTCACAATTGTCAACAAGTGAAAGCCGAACACCAAATGCCAGGTGGCCTAGCCCAAGACATAGAAATTCCTACTTGGAAGTGGGAAGAGATCAATATGGATTTTGTGATTGTTTGCCCAAGTCTAGGAGACACTTTAATTTTATTTGGGTTATTGTGGATAGAATGACAAAGTCGGCTCACTTCCTACCAGTTAGAACGACCAATGGTGTCGAAGATTATGCCAAGTTGGCTAGATATAATGGGGTTCCCTTGTCTAGCATTTCAAATCATAGTGCTCAATTCACTTCTCATTCTTGGAGATCCTTCCAAAACTGTCTTGGGACCAAGGTCAAGCTTAGCATGGCTTTTCACCCCCAAACGGATGACCAAGCCGAAAGGACTATTCAAACTCTTTAGCATATGCTTAGAGCTTATGTTTTGGAATTTAAGGGTAGTTGGGATGAAAATCTTCCACTTATTGAATTTTCTTACAACAATAACTACCACTCTAGTATTGGCATGGGTCCCTTTGAATCTCTATGTGGTAAGCATTGTAGATCCCTGGTTGGGTGATTTGATATGGAGTAGATGGCTTTGTTGGGCTCAGATTTGGTTATAGAAGCTTTGGAGAAAGTGAGGTTGATAAGGAGAGGTTGAAGACAGCCCAAAGTGGACATAAATCCTACTACGATATAAGGAGAAGAGATCTTAGGTTTAATGTTAGTGATTGGATTTACTTGAAGGTCTCACCGATGGAGGGTGTGGTATGATTTAGCAAGAAAGGAAAATTGAGCCCAAGGTTTGTAGGTCCTTATAGAGTTTGAGAAGAATTGGTAAGGTTGCCTATGAATTGGAGTTGCCTATGGATATGAACATGGTTCATCCGGTCTTCCATGTATTGATGTTGAGGAAGTGTGTAGGTGACCCAAGTGTTGTAGTTCCCTTAGAGGTTGTGGGTGTTGTGGAGGATAATTTGACCTATGAGGAAGTCCTGGTGGAGATATTAGATAGACAAGTGAAAAAGTTGAGGAACAAAGATGTAGCATCCATCAAGGTCCTTTGGAGGAATCAACAAGTTGAAAGTGCCACATGGGAAGCCGAGATGGACACTAAATAGTGGAATCCATACCTCTTCCACTCTACTCAAGCCAAAGGCAACAAATTGTGTCCCATCTATGATTTCAAGTCTTAAGTTTCAGCCCTCATATCATTTTTGCATGCATTCGTATTCATGGTAACAAGTCTATAGTGATTTTGACATTCATATTAAGACTTTTGAAAATGATGTTCAATTGCATTTGTTGCATCCATGTCGGGCTAAAAGCTTCATAATTACTTCTCTTTCGCATGTTTCATTGACATTCGGGGATGAATATTTCCAAGGGAGAGATATTGTGACACCCCATAACTCTATACTCATATGAATCTATGTTTCAAGCCTCATTTGTATAGGTGGGAAGTGTATTAGGATCATGAGAGAGTTCTAGTACTTAGACAAGTTCAACAATTTTCTAAAAATTGAGTTTTGATGATTGGATTGTGCAAGGGTAAACTTTGAATGATCATAACTTTTAGCACACAAAGAACTGGATAACTCATGACATTCCAAATGAAAGCCCTTTGAATTAGCTTTCCAATGTAATTGGTTTCACATTATTTGGAGTTCGGAGTCAAAAGTCATGGTCATTTTACTGAAAACTGTCAGTGCATAGTTGCACTACGAAACCTCCATTACAGGGTCGTAGTGTGACTCGTAGAAAGTTTTAAAGACACCGAAATTGAGCCAAAAGGTTACGAGAGAGGTCTTACAAGTTGTAGTACTGTTCACGACTCGTAACGGGGCTCGTAGGGGATGTTTGATAGCTTTTTAGGAAGGGTATTTTGGTTAATTCCCACCATTTCTAAGCCCAAGATTGATGTTTGTATAGTTATTTAAGGTCCCAGACCTTTCAATTCATCATTTTATTACCAAGTTATTCTCTCTAAAGACCTCTTTAAGACTTTATCAAGATCCCCATTTAAATTCAAGGATCTCAAGAACAACTTTGGATTTCAAGGACCCAATTCAAGCTTCAAGTCTCCTTTAAGTTTACTCCAAGAAATTCTAAGTTTACGTATGTAGGTCTTCATCCATGGGTTCTTTCACCCATGGAGCCCAACCTTCTCTTTTTTATGAAAATTGCATGATTTCAAGTTGTATTATTTATAAGTATCTTTTATTATGAAATATGAACATAAATTATGTTGGGGTTCATCAAGTATTGATTGAATATGCATGAATGTCTACTTTAAACTTATTCCATGAGTTGATTTATATCTATTGAGACTATGCATGATTTGAGCTTGAAACTATGAACTATGATGAACTTTTGATATGATTTCATGATACCCAAATTAGGGGTTTTACTATAATATTGGTGGGTTGATTTTGAATTGATTTTACTTACCTTGTTATGCTCTTGAGTTGCATGATTTTGAAGAAATATCATGAATCCACTATGTGTTTGATAAAATTACATGATAAGAATTCTCAAGTTGTGTACATGATTTACACGTCAAGTGACTTCATGATGACAAAGGGCTTGAAGCATGTATTTAATTAATGAAAAGTATCCATGATTTTACAAGTATCAAGTTGTGCCCTATTTAAGATTTTTACGTCTTTTGAGCCATTCATGTTAAAATAAAGGTTCATGCATTATTATTATTTACTCTTATGTTCAAGTTAGGCTCACTATTAGAGGTCAAACATGTTTAAGAGCTACTCATGTCATGTTATCATGTTTCTTACAAGTTATTAAACTTATGATTATTTCAAGTATTCAGTTCATTAGACTTAGCACCGATTGAGGCTTATGATGGGGGCTCAACACAACGGGTCCTTATATAAGTCTTTAGTCTCTAAACTATGTGCCACCATAGGATTATATGTTACCCTTGCTATACTAGTGGATCCATCTAGTACATATTATCATGTTTGGTTTGCCTTGGGAAGTAGACCATATTCCGTCGGGGAGTGTCATGCCCGGTCACCTGTATCGAGAGGGTGTCATGCCTTGGATTCCAAGTTGTAGCTGCTTGGTCTATGTCGGTTGAGTTCCCATATATGTACAATATATTATGCAAGTTAAATAATTTACAAGCATGCTTTATTACAAGCATTGATCATGCATGTCATATTGAGATTATATATTCATTGCTTATGATTATGCATTTTGAATATATTGTATTATTTCTTGTTGCATTACACCCCATATACTTAGTACAACCAAACGTTCTAATGCACACTCTATGCCTGCATGATATCACTATGTAGGAACCAGAGCTTCTTTTGACCATCTTCCTTCACGTGGCTAGTTCGATTCTCCTAGAAAGCTTTTGATGAGTCCTCAACTTCGAGGATAATATCTAATTTATTTTATGCTATGATGAGACTTGTTCCTTATGTTGGAAGCTTCTTATTATAAGGGTTAGCTAGGGAAGTGTCTTGGCCCCTGCTCCATTCTAAAGTAGAGGTGTTGTTGGATATTAAGTTTGTATATGTCTTGCGCTTGACTCTTCTTATGTTTCTATATTTATGAAAGACTTCCCTTAGTCCCGCTTCCCTTTTTATACTTCACTCTTGTTGATGTTTATGTTCATTTCCACAACCAAGGATGTGTACAAGATATGTTAAGAGGCTTGTTTGGGTTGTCTTTAGACTTTCCATTTACCGTGTCACGTCTAGACCCTAGGCTTGGGTCATAACAATCTAGAAGTGATATGGCGAATGGGAACCCGAGAGTCCCCAAATAAGCCACAAAGTATCCAAATTCACATAATCGGTTTGGAAGAATATAAAAAACATAAATATATAGTTCTGAGGGACGGGAAAGTTGGACTCACGCTATGGGGATATCACAGGGAAAGAGGTTAACATGGATTTACATAATACATATCACATAAAAATAAAGGGGAAAGTAAGTATGACTCACTCTGTGGGGGCAATTCGGGACTTGGGATCTTCCACATTTCCACATCAAACATACATACATATCATAATCCTCATAACAAACCTATGATAGCCATATCCAAAAGATATCCATAACCATAAGCGCCAAATACAACACATAACACATAGATCCGATAAAAGTCTACAAGATGTCCAACAATGCCTCTAGACATAAGATGGGACGGGGGCCAAAACATGTCTCGGGCTCACCTCAAAGTAAAAAAAATGAAAATAGGAACAACATAAGGTAGATAGATGGTGGCTTGTCCTTGGAAGATAGGACTCACCAAAAAAAAGTCACAAATTTGATCTAGTCGTCGAACTATGGATGAAAGTAATCTCCGGTAGCTACATGGTCTGGGATCTCCTATAAACCCCCATGATGTGGTAAAGGGAAGATATTAGGGGAAGCAAAAATATGTGTTAGTACATTTAAATGTACTAAGTATGCGAGGTGCAATGCATGAGATTTAGCAAACCTGCATTAAATATTAGATGGCAAGGGCACATAAAATAGAAAGAGATATATATAGCAAGGAATGTATCATATATAGTGGGGATGTAGCCATAACCGATATCTCAAACTCATGCGAGCTATTACACAAATTTACCCGATGTTGACCTCCCATCGAGTGAGAGAAGATTGCTTGCCAAAGGTAATCTACAACACATACTACGACCCGGTCATTTCGTATGTGGCGGTCACCTTCCTTATAACCCTGTCATTTTGAAAATATTTCCTTATCAAAACACATCATATCATATCATAAATGAATAGTCATCCCTTACGGCCCTGTCATTTCAGTAATGACTACCATTCCTATGCTAGTACATAGCTCAAGGAAAGGAGTATGGACCCTTGGGGATAGTGTCACGCTCCGGGGGGTACCCTAGACGTAACTATCACCAGAAGACTATTGCTAGTCCCCAAGCGAACCACCTAGTCTCATTGTATTCGTTTAGTCAACTTGTAAGCGGAAGATATAAGAAAATAATAAGCTAACAGTGGGCCTATCACAATCACTATCATAAGGAATATGAATAAGTAATTCAATAGAAATAAGAAGTGGAAAAATAGTCAATCCTGACATCACTATCAACCATCTATGTCTATGAAGACTCTATAACTATCATCTAAGAAGGTGCTATGACAGGCCATGGCTATCAAAGTCTAATGAAATAATCTAGAATAAATGCAAAGAAGATAGCATGTTCCCTGGAAACAAAGGAGGACTCACCAAGTCTCTGTAGAAATCCGTGAACCTAAATGATTGAGCTGCTGAAGTCCTTTGTCTATAGAATCTGCATCATAAAATGATGCAGCACCAAAGGGGCACTAGTACGTGGAATGTACTGTATGTAAAATGGGCTAAAGTAAACAGTATATGAAAGTGTAATATTAACTCATCAATCACTAATCCTCACTCAGAGTAAAGGACAGAATTCTATCACCTCACTATCCATCAAGACATCATACGATCACATCAATCAACAAGGAAACCTATCTAGGAGTTTCTATAACCGACAATCACCACCTATAAGCTAGTATTGATACAACAAAGAGATGTCGTTGCCACATTCGCCCAGTACCTTTTCGAGGTACAGGATGAGTCTGTCGGGGTTGCCAAAGAAGTCTGTCAAGTGCTCTGCGGTACAAAAGGAAACATCCGCTCTCACGGTCCAATCCTCTCCTACGCAGGCAACGTAGTTAATGAGTGCGAGTGGAACTCACTCTTATCCATTTCGGTGCTATTACTCCTCTCAGAAAACTTAATAACCTCATAAGTCTATCAAGGTCAGGCTGCGATACAGCCAACCACCCTCCGGCAGGGTCCTTCTCTCATCTATCATTCTATCAATTCAGGAATTTAAATCCTTACATTCACTCTATCTCATTCTTATTAACCTCAAGAATACTAACTTCATCTACTTCAACTATCACAGTACTCATCTCAAGAATTAGACCACAACAATCAATACATCCATAAATAATCAAGCTCTAGACATCACCCTAAGTTTATTATTGTTGTCTTTAACAAGGAAAATTGTATAGAACGAACATATAATCAATCAATAATACATGTAAATAGTAATTTAAAATTTGATGATCATTAATTTAAGATAATATATAAGAATTAAAAATAAATATTAAGAAATTCTTGAAAAATCTCGACCCACAACCTATCATATATCAACTACTGATCTAGCTTATACATTGGGGCGCATGGAAGAACGATTCCGTGTTTTAGGTAGCCTTTACATACCTGAAATTTGAAGTTGCACAAATCTTCAAGGAATTTGAAGCCTCAAAGAAAACCCTCACCTCTCTATTCTTCTCCTATCTCAGAACTCTCGTAGAAACTTAGAAAAAAATGGGTTTTGAAACCCTTTCAGACGAAATAAGCCTTAAATATATGCTTTTGGGACTTAAGAATATATTGAGAAGGACAAAAATGTCCTTCTCGAAGTTAAAAGAAAAAAAACATAAAAATTGGACACTAGTGTGCATCGCGCACCAGTTCATTTTTGTAAACTTTTCAAAAAATCAATTTCCATCGAAAAAATCAATGAAATAAAAAAACATAAGTGCATTTCAGCACCCCCGGCGCATCTTGGAGGGGGGGCAGATTTGCTATTGTTTCTGACCCAGAATGGGCCATTTCATATTTCAATCTGGTTGCTTTTAAATCGGCCCGAGACCATTTTCTGACTCAATTTTCTACGCTGATCGCAAATCTGATCTCGAATTTCCCATCGGAGCTTTGGAAGACACGTTGTGTGCATGATAAATTTGAAGGGTGTTTCGGTAAATTTTATGGGGTGTTACATCATCTCCCCATTGGGATCATTCATCCTCGAATGATGAGTAAAGGTCTAATAGAAATATGAATAACCCTAGAACTCCCCTCATTCCTCATTTGGGAACACTCGAACTCTCAACTATCCATCTCCTATCTATCTCTGTCTTAGACTCGGGAATAGAATAAGATAAAGTCATCAACCCAATGAAGGGAGACATTCAATAACGTTAAGGATAAGAACCTTTACATTCAACATCATCATCATTCAGCACGAATAGACTCAAAACTCATCTCAACATTTATATCTATCTATCAATCTCTCGATTCTATCTTATTCGACAATCAACTCTACTCGGACTCAAAATAGCAAGCGACTCAAGAAAGGACAATCGATTTAGTTAAAGGTAAGAAAATTTCCTCCAACACTCTTATCGTCGAGCACGAATGACAATCAAGACTCATTTCAATACTCCATCAATCTAGGCAGTTACAAGTCACTCCGGATAGACAAATCAATTCAGATTAAGAGTAAAGATACTCTTTTAGGATTTTCACCATCAAGCACGAATGGAATGACGAACCCAATCAATTCGAAGCACTTAAACACTTCGATAATCAGTCCTTCAGACTCAAGAAGAGAGTCATCTACTCTAATGGAGAGTGGGACCATCTATACATAAAACTCTATGTTCAACTCTCAGGCTCAGCACCTCGTCTCAATTGTACTCCCTTTTTCATAGCACTGTACCCTGTCAATCCCAAGCTTATAGTTCTTACTCCAATTTCCATATATCCACCTCATCCTCTACCATTCAAGCTTGCTTCTAAGCCTCAAGGTGTTATTCACAAGATGATCATATCCTACAAAGCTACACCACTCAGCTCTAGACCTTCATAGGGACTTCCACTAAACTCACTAGTCCTCTTCACTACCTCACTACCCTTCCTCAACCCTTATTACGAAGTCTTCACTTAGTCTATCATCAGTATTCCCATGACAATAACCTCAAATTCAAGCCTATCACTCTAACCATCTCACTGCACTTCTACCTCTACCACTCAATGAGTTCACACTCGAAGTCACGCATATATACTTTTACCTATCTACTACACATTCATAGGATCTCATCTCTCTCCCTCTTCGGTGAAACCTCAAACCACTACTTCTCTGTTCAAGGTCAGCATGAATAAAAATCAAGAACCTATATACTTAGGTACTCGAATACTCATTTTCAAGAATAGACTTCGAACATAATATTTAGAGTTTAAAATTTATCTCCAACATCATTATTAGGCACGAATACTATTAAGAACTTGCATACTTAAGTATGCAGAGGCTCAAAAGGGAACGTCAACTCAAGAATAGGAACTCAACTCCTTCATCATAATTCAGAAGCACTCATCCCCTCCTATCACCCATAACTCGTCTATTATCCTCAACAATACTCCTATCAGGATTGGAAAGGTGGATTACTCAAAGAGCTAGGAACGAAGGATCATTGGCACGATTCAATTGAGAAGTCTTATCTGTGAACATTCATAGATTACAATCTCTCTTGTCTAGTAAGACTCATTCTGAGCTCACAGAACTGTACGTAATATAAAACTCGGTTCATATCTCTTTTAACATAGGAGTAAAAACACTTAGATCCATGGGGTAAGATCAAAATTAATGAATGACTTCATCACTTTTCATCCTCCCAACTCGACTAACAATCAACAAGTGGTATATGGGACTAAGCCACAGGTGGGGCAGTCGCATACCAAATGTAAAGAGAGTATCACCTCAACGGAAGAATAAGGAATATAGGACATGGTAAATTGATGTCTTATCTTGCTCATCCCATCTTCATCATACTCAAGATCTACTTTGGTCTATCACTTAATCATCTCCCCCTTAGCTCTCAAGGTCCTCTCTCTAGGTTTGCGAATCAATTCCCCTACTAGGCTGTAAGCATATACTTCCACTCTATCAGGGAATCACTACCCATAATAATCTCTTAAACCCTGACGTTATGCTACACTCGCATATATATAACTAGCCACTCAGACTCTTTTTAGCAATATCACTCTTAGCTCCTTTCCTGCCTATATGGGGATCTATCTATATTTACTATTCTTATGGAGTGCCTAACTATTTCCCACGCCTCTTGCAATCTAACCTCTTCTTTTGTCTGCTACCACTCAATTTCTATGTTCTCAATCTCCTAAACCCATCTGTATAGGACTTAGACTATAATGGAAGACTCTTATCATCTACCCATAAAACCCTCAATCAACTTAGTCGCTCGGGATGACACCGAATGCCTACCTCAACTTGCTTCACATTGAACTTAAGGATATTGTCTAGATTCTTATAGCAATCATAACCTAGAGATTTCCATGTCTTTACACAATTATAGATACACATCTCAAGTCTCTTCTTATCTATTGGGCCATCCTCGTTTCACTAATCTCACCTAAGTGGCACCTGTACCCTTCCTATAGTTTCACTTTCCTTGGAAATTACATCTCCATACACTATGGCAAGTCTCTTAGAGAAAATTTCCAATTAAGGCTATCATTCTCATGATACTATCTCCTCTTTCACCTTACTCGCAAAATTCAAGCTTAGGGTCTAGTACTAACATGTGCTTCTACCACACACCTCTTTAATACTCACTTACCACTACTAGATAAACGCTTAGGGAACATTATCCCACTAAAATCTCATAGCGAGTATTCAATCGACACATCCCTTCTTCACAACTCATGTACCACCCACCCACTCACTATACCTCCTTATCTGGCTAAGCTTATAACTCTATGAATCTCATGAACTCTCTCATACAATCGTAAGCCTAACTTAAATCTATTCTATCACATTAAAAATACTCTTTCCCTCATATTTAAGATTTACACTTCACCTTCAATATAATACATGCTATAACACATCAACATACACTTCCTTCTAGTTTGGGCATGCTCTAACATAATTTGACACTAACTCTCTCTCTCCCTATACCTCATCTCATCATGACATGACAATTATAAGATACTTTCGACTCTCTCATCAAGCTTATGGCCATCCACTCATTCCTTTACTAGTTACCTAATGGATACATGTCTCTATCTATAAACTTCAATCACTCACCACTCTCCTTACCTAGTCTACTCCTCTTCCCTCGTTATCTTTCTAGCTCAGGGGCAATAACTCTACTTAAGGTTTTTACAAGACCTCAGATCTCACTCTTAGTTGGCAACATTAAAATTCTTAGAAACTAAACTCTTCTATCATGCATAACTTCAAAATCAATCAAGGATTCAGCTTATACCTGTCATAACCTCGCAGAGTGTTTCTATGAGATGGGCAACTATAGCGGCACATAACTGGTCCGTAGCCTCACTCACGCTAAGGGTAGCATCTCTCTGATTTTCTCTAACTGATAGGGTAGATCTAGTGGGTTGGGCTTGGTCAGCCCACTTCGGACAATCCCTCTACAAGTGACACTCTTGTCCACACTTGAAGCAGTCGTTGGTGCCCAATCGACGCTGCCCCAAATGAAGTTTGCCACACATTCTATATGGTGTCTTTCCTTTATGGCCTCGAGCCACACTCCCTCGAGATGACGGGTTTCAAATCTTGAAGGGTTGGTTTCCCCTCGGCCTCAGATATATATCTACTATTGGACATGGGTGTTGCCATCGATGGTGGCATATATTTCCAAGGTCTCTGCAGACAGGGGACCCTACTTCCCTTCTCACCCCAAGCTTCCTCCTTCTCACTCTCCTTATCCTCTTCTACCTATCGATTATGCACCACAACCTGAGTAGTAGGCTCAAGCTTCTTGGGACTGATGGTATCTTTCAAATCCATGGTTCGGTTAAAGACATGGTCTGCAAACGTGTAAAGTACGATTTAGAAAAGAATATTTATGGACTTTGACTCTATCGCATGGACTTAGAATATGAAAGAAGGGCAACAATTCCTAAATGTCCTATAGCCTCTAAATTATGGATGTGGAGCTTCTCACACTAATAATAAGGACTCTACTAGACACGGCTTCATAGACTCCCTAGGACTATTGAACTCTGTGCTCTGATACCAAGTTTGTCATGCCCCGAGGGGTACCCTAGACGTAACTGGCACTCGAAGACTATTGCTAGCCCCCAAGTGAACCACCTAGTTTCATTGCATTAGTTCAGTCAACTCGTAAGTGGAAGATATAACAAAATAATAAGCTAATAGTGGGCTATCACAATCACTACCATAAGGAATATGAAAGAAGCAATTCACTAGAAATAAGAAGTGGGAAAATAGTCAATCCCGACATCACTACCAACTGTCTATCTCTATGAAGCCTCTATAACTATCAGTCAAGAAGGTACCATGACAGGCCATGACTACCATAGTATAATGAAATAATATAGAATAAATGGAAAGAAGATAGCATGTATAAATGGAAAGAAGATAGCATGTCCCCCTGAAATAAGGGAGGATTCACCAAGTCTCTGTCGGAATTCATGAACCTCAACGATTGGGCTGCTGAAGTCCTCTGTCCATAGAATCTACATTATAAAATGATACAACGCCAAAGGGGCATTAGTACGTGGAATGTACTGTATGTAAAATGGGCTAAAGTAAATAGTATAAAAAGTTAACATCAACTCATCAATCACTAATCCTCACTCAGAGTAAAGGACAGAATTCTATCACCTCACTATCCATCAATACATCATACAATCACATCAATGTCACAGTACTATCAATAAGGAAACCTATCTAGGAGTTTCTATAATCGATAATCACCACCTATTAGCCAGTAGTGATATAACGAAGAGATGTCATTGCCACATTCAAATAGTACCTTGCCGGGGGTAAAGGATGAGTCTGTCGGGGACCCCAAAGAAGTCTGTCAAGTCCTCTGCGGGACAAAAGGAAACATCCGCTCTCATGGTCTAATCCTCTCCTACGCTGGCGACGTAGTTAATGAGTGCACTTGGAACTCACTCTTACCCATTTCGGTGTTAATACTCCTCCCAGAAAACTCAATGAGCTCATAATTCTATCAAGGTCAGATTGTGATACAACCAACCCCCTCTCAGGCAGGGTCCTTCTCTCATCTATCATTCTATTCATTCAGGAATTTAAATCCTTACATTTCAAATCTATCTCATTCTCATTGACCTCAAGAATACTAACTTCATCTACTTCAGCTATCACAGTACTCATCTCAAGACTTAGACCACAACAATCAATAAATTCATAACAGTCAAGGCTTTAGACATCACCCTAAGTCCATTATTGTTGTCTTTAACAAGGAAAGTTGTATAGAACGAACATATAATCAATCAATAATACTTGTAAACAGTAATTTAAAATGTGATGATCATTAATTTAAGATAATATATAAGAATTAAAAATAAATATCAAGAAATTCTTTAAAAGTCTCAACCCATAACCTATCATATATCAACTACCGATCTAGCTTATACATTGGGGCACATGGAAGAACGATTCTGTGTTTTAGGTAGCCTTTACATACCTGGAATTTGAAGATTTCACAAATCTTCAAGGAATTTGAAGCCTCAAAGAAAACCCTCACCTCTTTGTTCTTCTCCTCTCTCAGAACTCTCGTAGAAACTTAGAAAAAATGGGTTTTGAAACCCTTTCGTATGAAATAAGCCTTAATATATGCTTTTGGGACTTAAGAATATGTTGGGAAGGACAAAAATGTCCTCCCTGAAGTTAAAAGGAAAAAAAACATAAAAATTGGATATTAGTGCGCGTTGCGGAGGGGGCGCGCACCAGTTCATTTTTGTAAACTTTTTGGAAAATCAATTATTGTCAAAAAATCAACGAAATAAAAAAACATAAGTGTATTTCTGCGCCCCTGGCGCGTTGCGGAGAGGGCACGGATTTGCTATTGTTTCTGGCCCAAAATGGGCATTTCGTAATTCGATCCTGTTGCTTTTAAATCAGGCCGTGACCATTTTTTGACTCGATTTTCTGTATTGATTGCAAATTCAGTCTTAGATTTTTCATCGAAGCTTTGGAAGACACGTTGTGGGCAGGATGAATTTTTGTTAGACCCCATTTTTTTTTAATTAAGGATAATTTATACAATTGGAAAATTTTATTGTGGACGTTGGGTAATTTGAACTCAAGTATATTTTCGGTGCATGATTAGATTATCAAGTGAATTTGGTGTGTATT
>JAOTQR010000092.1:8199875-8230322 GCA_025774065.1 Solanum ossicruentum
TATTCTGGGTGCTGTTGCAGGTGTGGATAGTCAGTAAAACAGGGGAAACTCTGCCGAAATTTCGGTAGAGTTCGTATGCTTACGAATATGATTTGTGGTTGAACATTGGTCTAGGTGTCCAATCGGCACCAGTCATGGCCCCAGGGTTGGATCGTGACACTAACGATCATTTGAAGGACAAAACGTGCTGATATACGTCATTCTATTCCTCTTTAATCAATTAAATTATATATTTCTAGAAGTAAAGTACCAGAATAAAATACAATATGATACTCCTATTTTAATAAGCTATTTTAAATCATCATCCCGCATCTTCCAATTTTGCTCCATTTGCAATGTTGCTAAGGTACATCTTCATATACCAAAGTTTTGAAAGCTTGATGACCATCCACAATGCAAAACGAAAGGTTAGCCTAAGCCTAACCACTAAACTTTAACTAATTAAGAACAAATAGTCAGTATTTAGGCACAATTGTTCTTCAAATATGCACATAGATTATGATAAAGTGTCACTTGGGATCGTGAGCCCACTTGGACATTAGATAAGCTAAACTAAAGGTCTTAATACGCCTTGTGTGTTAAGACTCCTAGGCTTGCATGATGCATGTTCCTTACAAAGTTTTTGGTTTAGCTCTAACCTAGGTGGACTAAGAGTGGTTTCACTAGACTTAAGGTTTCCGAACGGACAACTCGAGTGAGAAGACTATGTGGTCACACGAAAATAGATTCAGACACCTCGCGCATATCCATCTCTCCTAATTTTGGGATTTTGAATAAAATTTGTGGGTGTGCAAAATATAACTCACATGTATGTGTGATAGTGTCAATTTTCTAGAGTTGTAGGAAATATGAGCGAAATGACAATTTGTATAAAGCAATAACAAATAAATAAACCACATAAAATAACAATAAATAAGCAGTTTATATAGAATAAACATGAAAAATAATAATTAATCAATTAAAATAAAGCAAACAACTAAGATAAACAAATGTTTTAAAAAACTTAATTATTAACCTAAGTTGTTATGGTTTAGAACCTAAACTCTTCAACAGAGTCGCCAAGCTGTTATACCTCATTTTAACTCGAAGTCAAACGGTGTACAACATATTGGTGATTCCTAAATTGATTCAAGGAGTTGCTATCTAATTATTTTAAAGGTAAATTAGGAAATATATTTTTGCTAAAATAATGCTAAAATTAATTCCAAATTAATGGTCTACTAAACATATGTGATCTAGATAAGAGTTCTAATTATCCTAAAGAGAAGGTGTAAGACACCTTTAAGATTTATTAAAAATGGTTAACCGACCAAAGTTAGGTTAATTAACCAAAATAAAATAAAGTACTAGGGCGATAACATACTTTAAACTTAAAAATCTTTTGGCTAGAAGTAAAATGACAAAGACTTTAGACAAATGATTGATTTAATTAATTAGAGAAGAAAGACGTGTGAGCGTCTAAAAGGGGAAAATAAAAGAAAGGGGCACGTGAGGTGAAAGAAAAGGAAGAAAAGAGAAAAAATTGAGGGCGCATGGAGGTACATGTATGGCTGATTTTTTTTTTCTTAAAGGATTTGGACCAGGCTGGGTAATTTTTTGGGCCGAAATTTGATCCCAAAAATGAATTAGAATTGGTCTGTAAAAGTGGGTTAAAGGTGGAAAAAATATTATTGAAGATTAGGCCACTTTAAATTGTAATCATGAACCAATTTGAAGTTTAAAAAGTAATCGAATTAAATCAGTTAGTTAATTTTGACTATGAAACGAATTAATATAAATTAATTAAAGAGCTTTTAAAATTATCAAAATGAAATAATTCAACTAAATATCGACCAATTGAATCTAAAAATAATTTACTATTAAAATAAGATACTTAACAAAAATAAAGTCTTTTTTGGAATGATTTTTGAAAGATTATATATAAAAAAATGCATAACAATTCTAAAACATGTATAAAGTATATAATATAATTTAAAATTATAAGACTTACTACTACAAATCACTTAAACATATTTTTTATATTTTTCGAAGAATTATTTCAAATCTTTGAAAAATTCAAGAAGCTCAATAATGATATCAACAGACATTATACAATTTTTCAAATACAACATCATTTACAAATATCTACTAGTTTGAAAAATTAACAGTAGAAGTGACACTGTTCTTTAATATAATCACTTCATGTGGAACATATTTTATTTATTTATTTATTTATTTCTTATAAAAAATAAAATAATAAGTCCTTTCTATATATATAAAAATATGAACTTATGAGTCAAGTTTTTACATTTTTTAAAAAGTTGAAATCACAAAATTTGAAATTTAAAAACAATACTTTTTGAATAATTTAAAATTACAAATCATGATTTGAAATTAAAATTATAACTCTATCCATATTTTTTTAAAAAATAAAAAATTAAAATTTAAATCCCAATACTTTTTAAGACGAGGGTTAGTTACCGTTAGGAATGGCGTGAAGCTAGCTGTCAGAAACGACATAAATATTGCTATATATATGAACCACCGCCCTTACACCTTTACCTTAGTAGCATTTAGTTTCTCTTGACGATGACAGATTTCTTGAGCTGCTCTTCACCTCAGCCTCAGGACATTCATCTTCCCTTTTCCCCTCATCTCATAACCAATGATACTCAAAGAGACGTCACTTACAGGTAGCTTCTTTCATTTATATTTTTTTTTTTGATTTCTTATGCAGTGTTGGCACCCGTATTAAAGTATAATTATTTTCGTAATAGTATTTTAATTTGTTACAGTTGCGGATCCTGTGGATATGAATTGAACCTCAACTCTTGCAATCGCAATACCAATGTCATTGGATCAAAATATGGAAAAGCAATGAAGAGAGGGGTTCTCTCATTTCTATGCATTGATGAAAGCAGATTTACTCAGATAAGTAAATTTAGATGCTCACCTTATTTCAGATCCAAACACTCGTGGGGTTTCTTTCAACGACACACTAAACTCTTGTGTCGAAAATGCACAAATTATATTGGTACTATTTCTTATGGTAGTAATAACAATACAGGTGGTGCTGCGGTACATATTAATGTCAAGTCTAATGGAACATTAGCAACACCTAATTGGGATGGGCTGTCATCTTATACAACAAATTACGAAATCAAGATATGTGCATTAAGGCCAACCATCTGTGAAGGAAGTCATTATGCACAAGTAAACTAAGCAAATGCTTATTCTTGTTCGTATCATAAGACAGAGTCAATATATATATTTGTCTGTGCCTGTCTCAACTTGCTCTGCAACCACGAAATCTACATGTATCGCCAGTGAATTATAAGAAGACTAGAGCCAGATGTGTGCCTTAGTAGGAACGTACTTGTTTGAAGAATCTATTGTGAAGTCGCTGCACCACCAAAAAGGAATGCTCGTTTTTGTGACCAGTAACACAAGAAATGGACGACAGAGTCACTCTGATCAAGTTTTACGCTTTCTCTTCTGGTTCTTCCTCATGTATAGAAGCAGGGAGCATGCTGTTAAGGTTGTTCCTTAGAGCATTTTCTACATAAGTTATTCAGTTGATCGCTTGTTCTTTGTTCCTTAGATTCCTTTCTGCTTAATTTCCAGTCACTTGATGTAGGACAAGATCCTAAGAATAGAGGACTAAAATTGTATTTTGTGGACAAATCTAGGATAATGCAGTTCCAATTGATGGAGAATTCGAAGCAGTGCAATGCGACTTGTTTTATTTAAAGAATTAAATACCATGTATTGCGAAAAATCCAATCTAATTAACAAACCATATCCTGGAGGAAATTTGTGGAAAATATTAGTCCAGACCGACCGTATAAGTAGCAGGCGCGACATGAATATCAGGGATGACCATGATGCCCTGACCGATGAAAATAGTATCTCAGGAGCATAGTGACTAGATAAGTAGTTACACTACAACTAGTTTGGTCTCTGAGCATCCTTAATGAAACCTTGCTAGAAGGGAAATCATCAGAAGATAGCTTGCAACAGTCATAAGTAGTTACACTACAACTAGTTTGGTCTTTGAGAATCCTTAATGAAACCCAGGTATGTGTCGCGGATCTTCAGACAGCTCTGCACGTCTTAAGTAAAATATTCATAACTTTTTATTTCGAACTCTGATTAAGGTGAAATTAGATGCGTTGGAAAGCTAATTCAAATATCTTCGATTTGAATGGGTCACCTAACTCGTTAAACTTTAGAAGATATGGACATTTGAAGTTGATCCTTCTATCAATTCATATGAAAACTTAGTCGGTAGAAATTCTTTGAACTTAACTTGATGTAAAAGATCACTTATGACTCTAAATCACGTCTAATATACTTTAAATACTTAGGAATTGATCCTAGCATGTATATGCAAGCTAAAAGTCATTGATTCACCCAACTTTTATAAAATCTTTCATTGGAACTCAAACGCTAAGAAAGTTTTTAGCTTCACTTCGTACTAGAGGATTCGTATGACCTTCGATCATCTCTCATTTTATTCTAACACTAAGAAATTGAATCTAACACCTATTCTTAATTAAGAATACTTGGTATTAGAGCACATAGTTCAAGTGTCCTAGGGACTCTATGAAGCCGTGTCTAGTAGAGTCTTGTTTATAGGGGTATTGTGCACCACACTTTATAAGCAGGAGGCCATAGGACATTAGGAAAGTTTCACTTTCAGATTCTAAATTGTGCGATATAGTTGTTTCCTAAGAAATCTTTGATGATTCAAGCGATGCTCTAAACCTTTCGACTACGCCTCGTCCACGAGGTGATAGAGATAGTAATTTTCAAACTCTTATGGATGAGATACTCTGCAGTAGAGTATTTAGAATGGTAGAGAGACTGCACCAGACTTGAGAAAAGACGACTAGTGTGCTAAGTTGATTGACTAGAAAGAGTGCACTATTACTCATATGATTGTGCATTGGATTAGCTTTAGATTTACCCTGACCTTCTTATTCAAAACTTGCTTCCGTTGTCACCTAGGAGAAAGAAACTTATGTCTCTAAAGAGCTTAATGCTACCACCTAAGAGTGAGATGTGAGGTTTTATAAACCTTGAGTGAAAATTGAATCACCCCAGGGTTAGACGGAGGATGATGGAAAGAAAGGGACGAGATAACAAGAGTGATTGCTAATTGAGGCTTGTAGTTAGAGTTATGTACCTATCAGGTAAGTAATGAGGGGATGAGTCGATTGTCATAACTTTGATAGAAGAGTCGTAAGTACCCTATGATTTTCATGATAAGATATAGAGAAAGAGTTATTGTTAGAATGTGATAAAGCATGCTCAAACTACACGGAAGTTTATGTTGATGTGTTATAGTATTCATACTATTGAGGGTGAAATGTAGATGTTGAATTGGGGAAAAAAGTGCTTTCAATGTGATAGATCTAAATTAGGCTTATGATTATTAAGTAAGAGTTCATCAGATTCATCGAGTTATGAGCTTAGTCAAATAAGGAGGTATAATGTATATGTGAAGTGGTACTGAATTGTGAGGAGAGAAATGCATTGATTGAATACTCACTATGAGATTTCAATGGGCTTATGTTCCCTAAAATTTTACCTAGTAGCTTTAAGTTGGTATTGGAAAGATGTGTGGTAGTACTGGACCCTAAGATTGAATTTGAGTAGTGTTAAAGAGGACACTTAGTTGGAGATTTGTTCTACAAGACTTGTCATAGTGATGAAAACATTGATTTGTGAGGAAGTGATGTTATGGGTAGGGTACAACCATCCCTTAGGTAAGATGAGTGAGATGAGAATAGCTCAATACATAAGAAGAGGTTTGAGATATATACCCATGATTGTGCAAAGATATGTGAAGCTCTAAGTTATGACCTTTAGGAAAATCTAGACAATTTTTTTGAGTTGTCAATATGGAGTAAGTTGATACAAACATTCCTTATCATTCCGAGTAACCCAGTTGATTGGGTCTTACGGATAGATGATGAGAAGTTTTCTATTATAGTCTAAGTCTTATATAAAGGAGCACCATAGTTGAGTGTTTGCTGGTAAAGAAAAGAGGTTGGATTGTAAGAGTTATGGAAAGTGGTTATGTACACCATTAAGAGTAGTAAATATATAGAGAGAGTTCCATAGAGACAAGAGGAAGCTAAAAGTGATAAGGTTGGAAAGAGTCTGAGTGGCTAGTCATATGTATATGACTATAGTATAACAGAAGAGTTTAAGATGCATATTCTTGCGGATGGTGATTTCTGGGCCGTGTGGAGGTATATGTTTATAGCCTAGTTGAAGAAATTGATTTGCAAACTTAAAGAGATAACCCTTGATCTAAAGGGAAGATGATGAGGTGTTGAACCAAAGCAGATCGTTTTGGATGGTGATGGGCTGATCAAGATGAGATGTCAATTCTTTTCCATCTCATATAGTCCTTATACTTCAGTTAAAGGGACATTCTACTCCTGTTTGGTGTATGAATGTGATGCTTATGGCCTATTCCCATGCACACCATGTTGATTCTCGTTCGTGTTAAGTTCCGAGGATGAGAAATAATGACTTTATTTTATAATTTGGATCTTTGCCCATGGATCTAAGAGTTTCCAATCCTATGTTGAATGAGATGTGACCTGAGTTTTATACTATATAGTTCTGTGAACTCAGAGTGAGTCTTGATAGATGAGGGAAATTATACTTTATTATGAATGTCCTCAGATAAGATTTCTCAATCGAGTTATGCTAATGATTTTTCGTTCCAATCCCTTTGAGTGATCCTACTTTTCAGTCTTAATGACTATATTGATGATAGTAGATGATTTATGGGTGATGGGAGAGATTGAGTTCTCTTGAATTGTGATAATGGAGTTGAGTTTCTCTCTTTCAGTTGATGTTCCTCTTGAGTCTCTAACTACTTGAGTATGCAAGTCTTTGATGGTATTCGTGCCTAATAATGATGTTGGAGATAAAGTTTGAATTCAGATATTCAGTTTGAAGTCTATTTTTGAGAATGAGTATTTGACTATCTGAATATTTGAGTTCTTGATTGTATTCGTGCTTGATGGGTCTCCTAGTTGGTATTCATGCTTGATGGGTCTCCTAGTTAACTCATTATTCGAGGATGAATGATCCCAAGGGGGAAATAATGTAACACCCCAATTTTTTTATAACTAAGACTGAGTAATCCTTCATATGATATAGGATTTTAATTGATAATTCTTAATTGAGAATAGATGTTAAATTCAATTTCTTAGTGTGGGAATAAAATTGGAGATGATCGAAGGTTACACGAACCCTCTAGTACGAAGATAATTTAAAAACTTTCTTAGCATTTGAGTTCCAATGAAAGATTTTATAAAAGTGAGGTGGACTAATGACTTTTAGGTTGCATATACATGCTAGGATCGATTCCTAAGTATTTAAAGTATATTAGACATAAGAGTTCTTTTACATCAAGTTAAGTTTAAAGAATTTCTATTGACTAAGTTCTCGTATGAGTTGATAAAAGAGTCACTTCAAATGCCAATATCATCTAAAGTATAACGATTTAGGTTACCCATTATATATCAAATCGAAGATATTTGACTTAGCTTTCCAATGCATCTAATTTCACCTTAATCAGAGTTTGGAGTAAAAAGTTATGACATCCTTTTTTTTATTTTGATGGTACTTTTATCCTAAAACTTTTGGGTGTCTATTTAAGGTCTCAAAACACATAAAACGTGAGTTCTTCATAAGTAAAACCCTCTCCTTCACTCCCAAACATAAACGCTCAAGAATTATCAAGAAAATCATCAAGTTAGGGTTAGCTTTCAAAATTCATTTTCAAGGTAAGTTATTCTTCAAAAATTACAAGCTACCCAACCTAAATTTCTTCATCTATTCACGAATCTCTAATAGAATCTCAAATCATAACCTAGGGTTTTAAGAAAACGAATTCAAAAATACCAAGAAATGATTTCTTGATTCTTCTTCTTCAAGAATTAGGGTTCTTCATTAAGAACTCTAAAGATTCTAAGTCAAGAATTCAAGAATCAAAGAGAAGCCCTTCAAACAATGTCTTTTCAAGTTCTTCCACTCTAAAAGAACTATCGAGATCGAGGATTTTCTCCAAGAAGCTAGTATTCACTAAATTTTGATTGTAGTATCAACTTTCCAGGTATGTAAGGCTAAACTAAAGCATGAGATTGTTCTCCCATGTGCCCTATTATGGTCATAGAGGAATTGAGAGTACATGAGTCACCATACATGTTTCTTAAATGGTTTCTTGATTATTTTCTTGAAAATTATATCTATTACATGCATTTTCATATTTTGATGATCATTGTAAACTTGTTTTTGAATTGAATACTTTTCATGAGATACTATATAAACCCAATATGTTGATTTGTGAAAGCATGCATCAATAAACCTAGGGATGGAGTCTAGAGTCTTGACTTGAGTATGTTGATGGTATTCGTGATGTGACTATGAGGTTGAGTTAATTGAGCTTGATGATCCTATGAGTCTTCATAATTGAGTTCTTTGTTCTATCTAAACGACTTCTTCGAATTGATGACTGAGTCCTTGAGTGTGTAAATGAGAATTGAGTTCATCGAGATAAGTTAAAGTCCCTGAAATAATAGAGGACCCTCGAGTTTGAGTTAATGAGATGATGAAAGTCTCCATGAGACTAATTGAGATGATGAGTGCCTCTATGAGGCTAATTGAGATAAAGGGAAGAGTCTTATGAGCATTGAGTCTTGGGAGGAGTATCGAGCACCAAAATGAGTAAGAGTGATTCCCACTTGCACTCATTACCTACGGCAGCCCAGCATAGGAGAGGATTAAACCATTACATCTCATGGTCCCCTCTCCTGTTTACGTCCCTGAAAATAATAGAAGATGATAGAGTTTAGATCCTTTGTGGATCATACTTGTTTTTACCTGGAAAGTATGGAATAGTTCTAGCAAAATTAACGTGATTGTTGTACAATCACTGGCTCATAAGTGATTGTTGTTGGATAAGAGAACCTAGAGTACTCTGAGTTGAGTTGAGTTGATTGATGAGGTTCAAGTTCTTGATGGGTCACTTGTCTACTCTTTATTCTTACTTTAGATAGACAATTGACATTCTGATTGAGTATTATTTCGAGTTGATATTGTTTCTATATTATTCTAACTATTTCTATTTCACACAACTATTTTACGTACCAATACATTCCAATTACTGATGTCCCCTTTTGGATTGCATCATTTTATGATGCAGAGGAAGGTACTAGAGATTATCAAATAGATGCTTTGTTGAGAATCTATTCGCATTCAGCTGATCGGTCAGACCTCCTTGTTTTGGAGGATTTCCATATTGTTATCATCTAGCTTGAGTTAGTGCTTTATGTTCTTTGAGTTGGGTAGCCATTGCCTGTCGTGGCACCATCTATATATTACAGGTAGAGGCTTCATAGACATTGAGTAGAGAATGTAGAGTATTGCTTCCTTTACAACTTTTATTTATCAAAGAAAACTAACTTTTTATATAAAGACTTGATTCTTTAATTACATTACAGTCTTTTCCTTGAGTATTTTTCTTCTGCTGATGAGTATGAGGTGACGATGAGGCCAAGTGGTTCGCTCAGGGACTAGCAATAGTCTCTGAGTGCCAGCCATGCCAAGGGTACCCTCCGGGGGCGTGACAGTATGACACAAATTAATCTTGAAATTAGAGTTGGATCTGGGGCACGTGATAATGCTCAAATAATATCTAGAGTAGTGTTTTTCCTACGTAAAATCTAGACTAGCCTTTATTTTAGGATCTTCTAAGAGATATGCCCTATAAATAAACCCTTGCATGTGAGTAGGAAAATTTTATTGTGTGTCACGCCCCGGGAGGGTACCCTGGACGTGGCCTGCACTCAGAAACTATTACTAGTCCCCAAGCGAATTACTTGGCCTCATCACATTCATTCACTCAATAAATTCTACCAATCAGTGGAAGACTAAAGATAATAATGGGCAAATCTAATGTCGCAAATAGTATAACAAATAAGGCTAGCATGGAAGAAACTAGCTCAATAGAATCTCAACATCAACAACTCAAGTCTAGTCTACAAAGTCTCTATCACTATCAAATGGTGTCAATAATAGACCCATGGCTACCTCAACTAAAAGTAAAGCTAACTCAAGTCTAACTCTATTAAGCTAGATGGAAAAAAGCAGGATTCTCCGAATTAAGGGAGGCTCACTAACTCAGCTGAATGCACAGATCCTTAACAGTGCGCCTATTGTTGATCTCTAGTATCTGCCTCTGTATCACAAAATGATGTAGTCCAAAGGGGACATCAGTATGTGGAATGTACGTGTATATAAAATGGTTGAATGAAAAGAAACAAGTAGAATAATATAGAAATAACATCAACTTAGAAGTCAATCAGAATGTCAATGTATATCTAAAGCAAGAATTAAGAGTAGACAAGTGAACTATCAACCAATCAAACCTCATCAATCAACTCAATTCAACTTAATGGATCTCAACTCAACTCAGAGTACTATCAATGTGGGCCCATCATGGAGTTTCTCTTATCCGACAATAATCACTTATGAGCCAGTGATTTACAACAATCTCGCTGATGTTGACACAACCGTTCCATACTTGCAACGTAAAGAACGAATTTGATCCACTAGGGATCTAGCCTCACAGGTCCTCTATTGCTTTCAGGGACTTTAACTCAAGAGGGAACCTCAATGTAATGGTTCTATCCTCACCTATGATGGCAACGTACTTAATGAGTGTGAGTGGGACTTACTCTTACTCATTTCCGTGCTCAGTAGATTCAATGCTCATAAGACTCCTCAACTCAATCAATCATCTCAATTAGCCTCGTGGAGACATTCATCATTTCAATTAGTCTCATAGAGACTCTTATCATCTTATCAACTCAACTCAATGGGGCCTTTCGGCCTAACATCTCAATCAACTCATCAACTCAGTGCTCATTGAATAACTCAAGGACTCAGATCATCATTAATATGAATTCATTTAGACAAGACTCTAGAACTCAATTATGAATACTCATGGGATCATCAAGCTCAATTAACTCAACCTCATACTCGCATCATGATTACAATCAAAATACTCAAGCCAAGGCTCTAGACTTTATCCCTAGATACATTCATGCATGGTTTCACAAGATAACATATAGGGTTATACAATAACTCATGAAAAATATGTAATTCAGGAAATCAAGTTTATGATGATTACAATGTGTATGTGATTTTCAAGATAATATTTAAGAATCATATATGTAGACTCATTGGACTCTTAACTCCTCTATTACCATCAATAGAGCATATCGAAGAATAATTCTATGCTTTAGTTTAGCCTTACATACCTGGCGTGAAACTTTTGACAATCAATCCTCGAAGAACTCTCTTCAAACTCCTCAAATTTATGCTCCTCTTCTCTTCTCTTTAGCCCTAGTCTTTTTCAAGAACTTAGAAAGGTTTAGGAATGGGGATTAAAACCCTTTTTACGCTTAAAACAACTTATTTAAATCGTGTTTTAAGTTTAGGGGGGTTGAGAAAGGTCTAAAATGCCCCTAAAGAAAAACTGAAAAAAAGCTTGCCTCGAGAAAGAAGGTCTGCGCGGAAGACATGGTGGTTTTTTAGGTTTTTACATTGAAAATTCTTCGGTCGAGTTTTCTAATCACGTAGAAAATATTTGGACCAAATCTAAGTGTAAGTCCGCGGCAGGTACGCATCGCACACCTATCGCGTACTCTCACTGGAATCCATTTTCGCATCAAAAAATTATCTTATGATTCGGTTGCTATAAAAATCAATAGAGACCACTTTCCCACTCAATTCTTCATGCTAATTGCATATCTGGCTTGGATTTGCCATCAGAGCATGGGAAGATGCATTATGCGCACATCTTTATTCTAGGGATATTTTGATAATTTTATTGATTATTGCGTCATCTCCCCCTTGGAATCTTTCATCCTTGGATGATGAGTAAAGGTGGACATCAAGGTACGAATACACTCAATACTCACTCAATCAATCAAACTCTTGACTCCTCATCAACCTCAATAATCTCTACTCAGACTCAGGAATAGTTACATCAACTCAGGAATAGAGAAATTTATTTAATTCAAGGGTAAGAACATTACCTTAAACATTCTCATCACCAAGCACGAATAGATGAAGACACTTAGCTCTCATCTCTTCCTTAGCTTCCATGTGACTTCCTCAATGAATTGATTTCTCCATAGGACTTTAACTGAGGCAATCTCTTTGATTCTCAACTTGCAAACCTGACTATCAAGGATTTGGACTAGAATCTCTTCATAGGATATGCTATTCTTTACTGCAATACTCTCATCTGGGATCACCAAGGCAGGATCTCCCAGGCATTTCTTCGACATCGAGATGTGGAACACAGGATGAATTGCATCTAATTCGGAAGGCAACTCTAACTCATAAGCAACCTTCCCAATCCTCTTAACTATCTGATAGGGGATAATATGGTGAGGACTCAATTTCCCCTTCTTCCCAAATCTCATGACACCCTTTATAGGTCACTTTCAAGTACACCTAATCTTTCACCTCGAACTCTAAATCTCTTCTCCTCATATCTGTGTAGGATTTCTAGTGACTCTGTTATGTCTTCAACCTCTCTTTAATGAACTTTACCTTTCCAATCGACTGGTGGCCAAGATCAGGCCCAATTAACTCAACTTCTCCAGCCTCAAACCACCCAATTAGTGATCTACATCCCCTCCTATACAAACCTTCATAGGGACCCATTTGAATGCTTGCCTGATAATTATTATTATATTAAAATTCAATCAATGGTTAATGATCATCCTAATTTCCTTTGAAGTCAAGGACATAGGCTCCCAACATATCCTCTAATGTTTGAATTGTACGTTCTGCCTGGCCATCTGTCTGAGAATGAAAGGTTGTACTCAGATTCACTTTAGTACCTAATCCCTTTTGGAAGGATCTCCAAAACTGGGAGGTAAATTGAGCTTCCCTTTTTGAGATGACGGAAAAGGGGACTCCATGCAACCTTATAATCTCACGGATGTACAACTTTGCATACTCCTCTGTAGTGTTAGTTGTCTTAATTGCCAAGAAGTGAGCTGATTTGGTCATCCTACTCACAATCTCCCATATAGAATGATATTGCTTTCGAGACCTCAATAGACCGGTAATAAAGTCTATGTTGATCATCTCCAACTCCATTCAAGAATCTTGAAGTTCTGTGCCAAACAACATGTTTAACTTGTCGGCAATTTGGGCACTTAGAGACAATCTTAGCAACATCCCTTTTTATTCCACTCCACAAATAGACTTTCCTCAAGTTATGGTATATCTTAGTAGAGCCAGGATGAATGGAATATCTAGAGCTATGGGCTTCATCCATGATTTTTTCTCGAACACCATTAACGTCTGGAACGCACAATTCACTCTAGCATCTCAACATTCCATCTCCCCTTTTGGAGAAGACTAACACTTTCTGTTTATGGACAACCTCTTTCAATTGAAGTATGACAAGATCTTGGTCTTGCTTCTTTTTCACCTCTGCCACTAATATGAAGCAGACCTGTTCTAAACATTGACTCCTCCCTCATCATTCTCTTCAAGATGAACTCTCGCCAATCGAGCCAATCAATGTATTTCCTTCATTAACTCTTTCTTTCCCTTCTCAACATGGGACGTGCTACCCATTAACAACCTACTAAGAGCATTAGCGATAATGTTAGCTTTACATAGTGGTAGAGAATGCTCATGTTATAATCCTTGAGCAACTCCAGCCATCTCCTCTACCACAAGTTGAGCTCTTCCTGACTGAAGACATACTGTAGGCTCTTAGCGTCAGTGAATATATCCACATGCACTCCATATTAGTAGTGACACCAAATATTAAGTGCAAACACCACCGTCGCCAACACAAGATCATTGGTTGGATAGTTCCTCTCATGAAGCTTAAGTTGTCTGGAAGTATAGGCTGTCACTTTTCCCCTCTACATCAGCACATAATCCAGTCCAACTCTTGATGCATCACAATATATCACAAAGTCCTTTGTCCAATTGGGCAAGGTTAGAACTGGTGCAGTAGTCAAACTAGTCTTCAACTCTTGGAAACTCTTCTCATATTCATCAGACCACTAAACCTTGACCTTCTTTTGAGTTAATTTGGTCAATAGTGTGGATAGGGAAGAAAATCCGTCAATAAATATGTGGTACTGCCAACCCTAAGAAACTTCTTAAGTTGGTCAGAGTGGTCCAGTTCTTAACCGTTTCAATCTTTTCGGCATCTACTAAAATACCATCACCGGAAATAATATGGCCTAGAAAAGCCACTGACTTGAGCCAAAACTCACAGTTCTATAACTTTTCATATAACTCATGGTCCTTAAGAGTACAGAGGACAACTCTGAGGTGATTGGTATGCTTCTCCTCATCTCTCGAATACACCAAAATGTCGTCGATGAACAAGATCATAAACGTATCAAGATATTGTCTAAACACCCTATTCATCAAGTCCATGAAGACTGCAGGTGCATTTATCAACCCAAAGGACATGACCAAGAATTCAAAATGACCATATCTAGTCCTAAAGGCAGTCTTTGGAATATCACATTCCCTCACCTTCAAGTAATGGTAGCCAGAACTGAGGTCCATTTTTAAGAAACAAGAGGCACCCTGAAGTTAGTCAAACAAATCAACTATCTAGTGGAGAGGATATTTATTCTTTATCTTAACCTTGTTCAGTTGCATATAATCGATACACATTCTGAGAGACCTACCGTTCTTTCGTACGAATTCAGGCACCCCAAGGAGAAACATTCGGCCTGATAAAGCCCTTCTTTAACAAATCCCTCAACTACTCTTTCAACTCAAAGAGGGCCATCCTATAAGGTGGAATTAAGATAGGTTGGGTATTGAGAAAAACATCAATCCCAAGGTCAATCTCTCTATCAAGAGAGACTGGGAAGATCCTCAGGAAACACTTTAGGAAACTCATTCACAATCAGGACTAACTCTAAAGCAGGAGACTCAATATCATCAGACTTAACTCGCACGAGGTCATAGATACAACCTTTGGGAATTAGCTTTCTGGCCCTAAGGTAGGAGATAAACTTTCCTTTAGGTGCAATAGAATCACCATTCCACTCTAGAACCTGCTCATTTGGGAATAGAAACTTAACAGTTCGAGATCTACAATCAATAGAGGAATAATAGGCATGAAGTTAATCCATGCCTAGGATCACATCAAAATCAGTCATCTCTAACTCAACCAAATCAATAAGAGTATCCTTATGATAGATGAACACTACACTAGCTCTATTGATTCTCTCAGCTCGAATATATTCACCCAGTAGAGTAGAAACATCAAATGATTAAAAAGGACTCTCAGAGGTTCAATCAAATCTACTAGCTACATAAGGAGTTACAAATGACAATGTGGCACCAGCATCCATCAAAATATAACAATCAAGAGTAAAGACTCGAATCATACCAATCACAACATATGGGGAGTTCTCCTGATCTTGGTGACTACGCATGGCATACAAATGGTTTATAGCTCCACTTTCACCGTACCCTTCTTGTTCCCTCTAGTTAGTGGGCTAGCGTAGAATATTGAGCCCGGTTAGCCCACTTTGGACACTCTCTCTGATAGTGACCCACTTGGTCACACTTGAAACATGCATCACTCCCCTCACAGCATCTACCCAAGTGTAACCTATCACACTTACCATATGGTAGCTTACCCTGTGAACCCTGAGCAATACTAGCCTGTGACTGAGATCCCTAGGCTCCAAAATTCTGAGACCTCCAATCATTCCTGTTTCTGGGCATAGGTGCACTAGCAAATGATGGTGGTGGCCCTAATTAGTATCTGTTACCATTCCTTCTCATTCTAACCTTATGGTTGAATGTTTTGGCCCTCTTATTTCTGAACTCCTCCCTATCATGTGATCTTTCCTCATCAGCTTATTATACATAAGTCATCAACCTACCGATGTCCATATCACTTACAAGCATAGCTCCTCTCCTATCTTTCTTTGGACCTTTGTTCACCGATCAACATATATCCCCATTCTTCCCCTCATGTCAGCAACCATATTCGGAGCATAGCGAGATAGCTGAGTAAACTTAAGATCATACTCTTACATATTCATAGAGACCTATTTTAGATTTAAAAACTCTCATACCTTGGCCTCCCCCATTCTCTTGGAAAGAAGCACCCCCAAGAAAGCTTCCTCGAACACTGCCCAAGTTAGCAATGAGGCTTCCTCTCCTCTACCCTTCTTCCATTGGTCAAACCATAGTTTGGCCATAACCTTGAGCTGGTAAGCAACTAGTTCAACTCTATCAACATCAACCACATGCATCACCTTAAATACCATCTGAAGCACCTCCATATAGTTCTCAGGATCCTTATTAGATGCAGACCCTATGAAATTAGGCAGATTCATCCTCAAGAATTACCGGACTCTAGATATGTCTTGTGTATCCTATCTACCTACTTCTTGCCTCGCATCAAATGTTATGACAGCCTGGGCTAGAATTTGGATAGCTTGACAAAGCTCAACATTTGAAATTTCGGCTTGTAGGGACTGCTCAACAGGGATAGTTGGATCCATGGGCTCCTCATGTTTTTGAGGCTCCACCAGGTTAACATTTTGCCTGGCAAGGCGCCCTCTACCTCTGACGGCTCTTTTTAGAGGTATGATCACAACTCTGCAATGCGTAGAGCAATTAGAAGAAAGTTTCATAGAGTCTTAACTCTATCGCACGAATCACATCATGAAATAAGTTTAACCATTCCTAATGCCCTATAATTTCCTGCTTGTAAAGTATGGTTCACCACACATCAATAAACAAGACTCTAATAGACATTGCTTCATAGATTCCCTAGGACAATTGAATTCTGTGCTCTGATACTAAGTTTGTCATATCTCAGGAGGGTACCCTAGATGTGGTCGGCATTCAGAGACTATTGCTAGTCCCTGAGTGAACCGCTTGGCCTCATCGCGTTCATTTACTCAATAAACTCTATCAATCAGTGGAAGACTAAAGATAATAATGGGAAAATCTGTTGTCTCAAATGGTATATCAAATAAATAGGCTAACATGAAAGAAACTAGCTCAACAGAGTCTCAATATCAAACAACTCAACTCTAGTCTATGAAGTCTTTATCACTATCAATGGTGCCAATGGCAGACCCATGGCTACCTCAACTCAAAACTAAACCTAACTCAAGTCTAACTCTAATAAACTAGATGAAAATAAAGTAGGATCCTCTGAAGTAAGGGAAGCTCACCAATTCACCTGAATGCATAGATTCTCAATGGTGCGCCTGATGATGATCTCTAGTACCTACCTCTGCATTATAAACGATGCAGTCCAAAGGGGACATCAGTATGTGGAATTTACGAGTATGTAAAATGGCTGAATGAAAAGAAAAAGGTATAATAATATAGAAATAACATCAACTCAGAAGATACTTAATCAGAATGTCAAATGTCTATCTAAAGGAAGAATAAAGAGTAGACAAGTGACCCATCAACCAATCAAACCTCATCAATCAACTCAACTCAACTCAATGGATCTCAACTCAACTCGACTCAGAGTATTATCATGTGGGGCTTATCTGTGAGTTTCTCTTATTCGACACCAATCACTTATGAGCCAGTGATTGTACAACAATCTCACTGATGTTGTCACAGTTGTTCCGTACTTGCTAGGTAAACTACGAATTGGATCCACTAGGGATCTAGCCTCAACAACTCCTCTATTGCTTTCAGGGACTTTAACTCAAGAGGGAACTTCAATGTAATGGGTACATCCTCACCTACACATGGCGGCGTAGTTAATGAGTGTGGGTGAGACTTACTCATACTCATTTTGATGGTCGTTACACCTCCCAAGACTCAATGCTCATAAGACTCCTCAACTCAATCAATCATCTCAATTAGCCTAATGGAGACATTCATCATCTCAATTAGTCTCATAGAGACTCTTATAATCTCATCAACTCGACTCACTGGGGCCTTTCGGCGTAACATTTCAATCAACTCAGTGCTCATTGAATAACTCAAGGACTCAGATCATCATTAAGAGGAAGTCATTTAGACAAGACTTTAGAACTCAACTATGAATACTTATGGGATCATCAAGCTCAATCAACTCAACCTCATACTCGCATCAAGATTACAATCAACATACTCAAGCCAAGGCTCTAGACTCCAGTCCTAGGTTCATTCATGCACGCTTTCATAAAATAAGATACAAGGTCATGTAATAACTTATGAAAAGTATATAATTTAGGAAATCAAGTTTATGATGATCATCAACATATGAGTATACATGTAATATGTTTATAATTTTCAAGAAACTATTCAAGAATCATGTATGTAGACTTCTTGGACTCTCAACTTGTCTATTACCATCAATGGGGCACATGGAAGAATAATTCCACGATTTAGTTTAGTCTTACATACCAGGTGTGAAGCTTTTGACAATCAATCCTCGTAGAACTCTCCTCAAACTCCTCGAATTTACGCTCCTCTTGTTTTCTCTTTAGCCCTAGTCTCTTTCAAGAACTTAAAAAGGCTTAGGAATGGGGATTAAAACCCTTTTTACGCTCACAACAACCCATTTAGATAGTGTTTTAAGTTTAGGAAAGGTTGGGAAACGTCTAGAATGCCCCTTAAAAAAATTTAAAAAAGTTCTCCTAGGGAAAGCAGGTTCGCGATGCAGACATGGTGTTTTTTTGGGATTTTTCATTGAAAATTCTCTGATCGAGTATTCTAATCCCGTAGAAAATATTTGGACCAAATCTAAGTGTAAGTTCGTGGCAAATGCGCACTGCACACCTGTCGAACACTCTCATTGGAATTTGTTTTTGCATCGAAAATTATCTTTTGATCTGATTTCTTCCCCTCTCAATTTTTTATTCTGATCGCAATCCGGCGTCAAATTTACCATTAGAGCATGGGAAGACGCGTTATGCGCATATCTCACCTCTAAGGATATTTTGATAATTTTACCAAGTGTTACATTGTGTGTGAGGGACAAATATGATGTGGCATACACAAGTTGTATGAGGTTCTACTTATATTTTGCCATATCAATTGTTGGGTCCTATTTTCAAAAAAAGAGGACAAAGTCCCCCTCTCTTGTCTTGTTTCACCTTAACTTTTATCCATTGGTTCAACCTATATATCCCACCTTTCCTTTGTATAATTAATTTAAATTTTGTTATTTCCCACACATTAATACTCCTTTTCTTCTAAAAAAGTGTGAATTTTAATATTTCTTCCCCAATTCATCCTATTTTTAATATTTTGCTAGTATCATTTTCTCTATTTTATATAGGTTATTCACATTATTAAAAATAATTATTACTCTCTCTGTCTCATTTTAATTGAATTTGTGAGGTAATGCACACATATTAAAAAAATATTCAAAGATAAAATTTACAGCTTACTTTCCACTATTCCCTTTTGTAAAATCATAAATATATAGTGCAATTTATCTTTTGGAAAATATAAAACTTCAATAAATGAAAGGGCAAATATGAAAAAAATTTCAAACATTCATCTTGAATTTTGAACAATTTATTTATTTTGAACCTGAAAAAAACCTCAAAAATTAAATTAATTTGGATCGAAGGGAGTAAAAATTATTTATTAAACTATAACATTAAGTTATTAATCAAATCATTCCCATTTTATCTTATAAGTAGTTTTTTTTTAAAGAATAAATAAAATTTAAAAAGTTACAAAAATCTTTTTAAGCAGAATTTGTAAAATTATTATTTTTATTTATGATTTATTAAGAGATCGTAAAATAAAAGTGAATAACTAATATAAAAAAAAACTCAAAGGGGTATAGATTAATTTATTTTATTCTTCTCTCGAACAATTTAATAATTTCGAATTCATTATATTAACATGAGAAAATTATAATTGTAATTTTTCTAAAAATGGGACCCAATAATTTATGTGGGAAAATATGAGTGGAGCCCCATAAAATTTTTATCTACCACATCATACTTATCCCTCGCACATAATAGAATTTTTCGTTAAGTAATACAAGGAAAAAGAATTTAATTTAAAATTTAAAGTTAACATGAGAAAATTACAAATCATAAAATTTAATTAAACTATTTTGATTTTAATTTTAATTAAAAATTGATCCAAACCCAAGTTATGAATAGTTATACTTTAAAACCTACATATTAATCACATAAAAAGTTGATTGAAATTCCTTGCATGAATAAAAGGCCTACAACTAATTAGATTGGTTGAATACCTAAAAAAGAATCATTATCCCGAATCAAAATTTTAAATCCAAAAGCATTGTAAATTATTTCACAAAGCAATATATACTTTTATTTTTTAAATTTTTTTAAAAGTCATTTAATAAAATAGAGAAGTAAAATATTTTGAAAGAGAAATAATCTCTCCCGTCAGTTTAAGTTATACTTATAATGGAAAACATGTTTATAACTACTCAATTGAGAAACCTATCCTACCTAAGTATCAGTCAACTGCTAAAAGGTAAAAGCTCCTGGACAGTGAAACGATAAAAGCCAACTTGAAATTCACATCCTACAACTTTCCTTCTTCTAGAAATCTCCTTATCATTTCTTTCTAAGCCTAGGGAAGCTTTTTTAGGGTTCTTAGGGTGACCCTAGTTTATTTTAGTATTCCTAAGGAAAGAAAAGAAAATAACAATTCATGTCTTTTAATTCTATCTTGTCGATCTCGCTATAGTGTATCCTGTCCCACCATAGTAGCAACACTATGGCAAACATATTCTCTCCATAGCATGATTATGCCTGACAAGAACCACTTATATCACCAAAAATTTTGTCCCACCTAATTAGCGACGATTCATATCATTATAATTAATACCAATTTACCCCTCGTTCATCCCTGAATGTTAAGTGAAGAAGTAGGCACAAATTGGTCAAAAAAAAATTCTTTACCAATAGAATGACTTATAATATCTAATAAAAGACCATGCACCTTGAGGATGAAACACAAAGAGGATGAGAAGCTTTGTCTATGGACTGAGCTAGAAAGGATGAGATGCATCACAGAAACTTGTCCCCTACAACCTTACCTGACCCTCCTATGGCAGCCCGAGTCTTGCTATGGCATAATTGCTACCACCATGATAGGATGGGGTTAATAATTTTAGAAGGGGAAAGAATGGGTTTTCTCATTTTCTCCTTTACTCATCTCCACATACCCATGAACTCCCTCAATCACTTTGCTATTGATGTGAAATCTATAGTAATGATCTCATTCATTACTCTTGATTACTTAACCTTTAGCTTAATAATATGTGCATGATAGAGTACAATTTATTGAATACTTGCTTGTGGTAAGTCCCCTATTCTATATACAACACCCATTTTCTATCTTGCTTATGTTAAGACACTATTATCTTGTTACTTTACTTTTGAGGGTGAGCCTAGGACATGTCTTGGCCCCCGTCCCTCTATGATTAGAGGTATTGATGGATGACATGATATATATGATCTATGTGACACTTATGTATCTATGTAGACTTCCCTTAGTCCTTATCCCATGTTTTGTTGTTGCTTGTGGTGTATTGGCATGTTAGTGAAATTCCCAAGTTCCTATTTCCAATAGAGTGCGTCCGATGCTCCCTTTCCCTAAGATTTAATTAGTGAAATTGAATGGTGGAAATTCCTTATCCCTTGTCTCCACACAATGCATCCTAAGTCCCAAATCCCCTTAGCACTAATTGTTAATGATTTATCAACGCTTGTTAACCAAGGATGTGCTTATGTATGCTATGTAGCTTGTTTGGGATACCCTCGAGTTCCTCCATTCGCCATGTTGATTGGGTCGTGACAGTCTACTTGTTAAGGTAGAACTCTTCATATCATAATCTATGTGGATCCACTAACAGCCCATATTGGGAAATCATAATATCCTATAATGACACATAGTTATGAGATAATGGGATTTACTACTAACAGGTCATGCCTCAAATAGCGGGTGAGCTTCAATGTCAAAGTCCTCTCGTTGTTAAGGGAACATCATACAAAATACATTATATACACATAAAAGGTATGCTTGTTATAATACATCATAATTAATATTGCTACATCATCATAAGCTTGATCATAATCTCATAGTTCATAAAATCATGCATAGGAGTAGCTCATTTCTTACCAAGTGTAAAGTGGGAAGTGTGCTCCCATCATCAATACATGGCCGGCCATACACCGGCCATGTATACACATATACTTTGATGAAGAACTTGGTGAATTAAGATGAACTTAGATTGAACTTTTTAGGTCTTCAATTAATTCTTCAATTGGAGTAAAGAGGAACTTAGATTGAACTTTTTAGGTCTTCAATTAATTCTTCAATTGGAGTAAAGAGGAGACCTTGAGAGTGAATTTGGTGTCTAAGTGTTCAAAGTGTCATTGAAAGACCTTAGGCAGGCTAAGGTAATATTAGAAGGATAATATTATCTAAAAATCATCCAAAACAGAGTTTAGGAATTAGAGAAAGACCTAAATGCCTTGAACTCAACACTTAAAACTAGATGGAACCCTGCATGAAGGCTCTATCACTACCCGTGGTGGGTACATGACCTATAGTGGGTTGCCTAAAGGAATTTTGGAGGTGTCCTGGAAGGGCGCCCTCCATGAGACCCTATGTACTATGAGTTATGGTGGGTTTCATGGTGTACCACCTCTCCAAGCAGCCCCAACCCTTCCCCCACCTTGCTAAGTGGTATCACCACGAGGCCCTTCACGATCCGTGGTGAGTACCAAGAGCCATGGAGGGTTTCTTGGTGGGCAATCTTCACAAATTTTTAAAAATATTTTATTGCAAGACTTGTTTTCGACTTTCAACACCTGAGGCCTTATATATATAGTAAAAGTAAAAGTATTTCAAAGCTCTCAGTAAAAGAAGTGTTTTATGTGAATTTGAGTGTTCCAAGTGAGTCATTTGATTGTCAAAAAAGAGCATGGTTATTCCCAAATAAAGCATAGCAGATTAATTTTTAGAAAAGGTATCCCGTCAGTTAAAGTATGTTGTATTACTATTTATTATGCATAGTTTTTAGAGTTTGCATGAGTTAGTATTATACATTATTATTAAGAAAGAGTTTTGAGGAAAGTTAAGTGGTTCCAAATGCATCATATAGTTATTTTTATAGTTAATAACATTGTTACTTGCAAAGAGAGCATTATCAGATATGAGAAAGCATTATCAGTTATGAGTAAGCATTATCGATTTTGAAAAGTAAAGCCCAATTTAAAGAGAGTATGTTGAGCCAAGGCGAGACGTGTCACAAGGCTCTAAGTATCAAATTTTTAATTTTTCCTAAAGTGGGAAACCTTTTAAGTTGTTTAACATAGTGCATGTTTTAGGAGAAGTTGAGCACCAATTTGAGTACTAGTTTAGATAATTCTAATTCCAAAAACTATGTAGCTAACACAGGATAGGATCATACAGCAATCCGGGATACTTCTACTTGCCTTCGAGAAGGCATATTAGATGGATCTATAAGTTAAGTTCATCCTTTACTCTGTCAAAGTATGGGATAACTTTGGCAATGTGGCTAGGATGATGCATTAGTCGCCAAAGCTACACCTTCTTTTTGAAGGTTAAAACGGTGTATATAACCTAAGTAAGGTTAGGGTCGAACTCACAAAGAATATGATAGACTTAGAGTAATTTCAAGCAATTTGAATTGATTAACCTACATATCTCCCCAAAGGGGGAGGGGTTTGTAAAGTTGTAGAAAGATATCCTAAACTAAGACAAGTATGTGAAATCAGTAAGAAGAATAACTAGGTATTGTATTCTCCAGGATTCCCTAACTTGGTAATACTACCTAATAGTATGCTTTTCTAATGTGTAACATGCAGAACAGTAGTTAAGTTTACCAAACCTTTTGATCCAGGCGAGAGGTAAATTTCACCATTTTGATTTGATCCGTGCCAACAGTGTGACATTACTAATCCTTACCTATTGTTCTACTACAACCTTCTCTTGATCTAGTTCGGTTGATTAGACGAGAAACATTAATCGAATATTGTTAATTAATCTCTTTTCCTATTAATTACTAACTTGATCCAGTCAATAACATTATTTGAGTTCTAAGATTGACCACCATTAAAAAGCAATCGAAATGAAGAAAATTAATTAATACGTGCACATTTTCTAAGAATTACGAATTTTCCAGTTTTACCTTGTTAGTTCTTCATGGTTCCTACAACCCTAGTTGTGGATTTAGCTACTCATATTCAGTGTAGATGCATGAAGCATGATATGGAACAGTATAATTAAGCACTTACCAAATAAAATTAAGAACAAGAAATCCAAGCTCTTCAATGAAAATCACAAGTATGATTTAAGATCACAAAATGTTATTTTCCAAGTGTCTCACACTGTTTCTTACTAGTTCCTAACTGCTACACATTCTTATCTATGAAAAATAATCTAAAAAAATCTATTTATACTATTAAAAATACAAAGCTAAATCAAAATAGGGGAACTAGGTCGATAGGCACTATAGACATCTTTACGGGCCGTAGAACTTTCTATGGCCCGTAATCAGGGCTTCGTGGATTCTATCTGCAAATCTGGGGTTGACTTCTACGAGATCTATCTATGGGCTATATAAAGTTTTATAGCTCGTGGAGGGTCCCCACATTCTGATCCTTAAGGTACGATACCATGTCTACGACTCGTATAATGTTTTACGACTTGTCTGCATGTTCGTAGACTCAAGTTTAGAAAATCTTCTCTTCACTGGATTTTGCTACAAAACCTACTCTATGACTCTTGAAAACTTTCACGAATCGTAAAAGGTGTCGTAGAACAATTAACACTTTAATTTCTACACACTTAGCCCAAAAGCATGTTAACCCTGTAATCCTGCAAAACAAACGTAAAAACACATCAAATCTACTAACATCGCTTTGAGAACACACAAAATTCTAAGTTTTAAGCATCAAAACTGTTGTATTCTAACAGCACATCATGTATCATTATGAGGCTCATAGTGAGGGTCGTCGATTAGAGAAACTCCCAAGAAAAGTAAAATACTATTTTAGCAAGTTATATATGTTGCATTATTTCATATCTCAGTTGTAAAGTTTTACATGTGTTCATTACATTTTGATTTTACTTTCCGTCAAGTTATTTTTAATATTTCTTTTGGCGTGAGTACTCAGTAGAATTATTATTTATTTAGCATTATTACATACCATTCATTCAATGTTTTAACATCATTTTACTGAAGCTTCCGTAAGAGTTCTATCCATTAGCAGTTAGCGAGACCTCCTTTTCAGAGAGTTCCAGTTTAGTTAAGTTCAGTTTATCTATTTTATAGTCAAGTAGTCGTGGATCTTGTCTCAGTATCTATCTTCAATTAATAGAGGCTTTATAGATAGTCAAAGTTAGTGAATTAGTTCAATCTATTTATTCTGGTATTTTGAATATTATTACTATTTATATTAAGAGATATTTTTAGGTTATGCATGAGATTCACTTAAATATTTTAAAGCTTCACTTTATGAAGCTTCCACATGTATGTTTATTTTTTGATGCAATAATCAGCTAGGCCAATGGTTCGCTTAGGACCATCCATGGTGTTCGAGTATCGGCCACGTCTAGGGTATAGTATCGGGACATGACATAAATATATCCAAAACCATCAAACATCTCGACAAGAAGCATTAAGGTTAACAATCAAAGAACTAGGCTATCACCTGGTCTGTAATGACCCGTTAGGTTATTTTGAGAATTAGTGCTCTTGGATTCCTACAAGATTTATGTTGAATATTTTAAATGAGTATTTTGGACTATTCATTTTTTTTATTATTTAGTTAAGGGATAAATTTTAGTAGCTAATTTAATTAGTAGACTAAGTGGTAATTTATGTAACTTCCCATACTATTTATCCTAGATTAATTAAAACAAGTAGTAGGGTATATTACTTTTAATACATAATAAGTTAGAAACAAGAATAAAAAAAAGAATCTAAGGATTCTCTTCTCCACCGATGGGAGTCGTTCCTTTCCTCCTCTGCTTCAATTTTCTTCTCGAATTTCTTCTCTAGATAACTGGGTTTCTCATTCTTGATCCTTTTGATTTCCTATTCAAGCGGTTTATATGGGGGAGAACGATTCAGATGACCCTGAAAGTGCCAAATCCAAGAATGTATCTAACGGGTTTAGAGGAGAACTCGAGCAATATGATTTCTGGGTTTGATTCAAGTTTTGATATTTCTGGGAAAAGTTTGGATTTTCCATTGTTGGAAGGAGTAGAAGGTGGGGTTGAAGGTTTGTATATGTATAAGAATGTGTTTAATTTGATTCCTAAGGCAATTGGTGCACTTGAGAAGGTTAAGATACTTAAATTGTTGTTTGGGAATGAGGTTAATTTGTTTCCAATTGGAGAGTTGAGGAATTTGGCTGAACTAGAGAGTTTACAAGTGAAGGTGTCACTGCCAGGGATGAGTGGGTTGGATTTGCAGAAACTAAAGAACTTGAAAGAGTTGGAGCTATGTAAAGTTCCCTCTAAACCTTCATCTTTTCCACTTTTAAGAGATATTGCTGGTCTTAAGCGCCTGACTAGCTCTCTGTCTGTCATTTTTCTATCAGATTATGGTACTACACATTCTACACGAAAAGAGAAGACTCAAGTGTTTGATTGATCGTGATTTGAATAAGGCAAGTGGATTTCTTAACCTTTGTTAAGTATATGAAATTTTGTACTTCTTGTGTGAGGTTTTAAGAATGATTTATGTAGGCGTTAATTGCAATACATTAAATAGGGTAATTATCCAATAATGATACTTGACTTGTGACTTTAATGATGGAGATTTGCTATATGTGAAATAGTGATTGTTTGTTATTGATAGAGAAGTGGTACTTACTTTTAGATATGAATGTTGTTAAGGTTGTGATGGTACTGAGATATATGAATTTGTATAGGCATCTTGCATACTTTATTTCCATGAACATGATTATTGTGCATTTACTATGTGTTTGCTTGATGATCCAAGAAAAGAAATGAAAAGCCGAAGGGAAATGGTTCCAGCTAGTGAAAAAGAAAAGAAATGAAAAGCCGAAGGAAAATGGTTCCGGCTAGATGCGAAATGAAAATTGCCGAAGGGAAATGGTTCCGGTGGATACATGATCCATGTGTGGCCCCCATGGGTTCTGACTGAGGCATGTTTATGATCAGCGAATGTGTATCGCAGGACAGACATGCATCATTCTATGTGACATTGCATTGCATTACATCTCACGACATTCATTTTTAACCCACAATGCTCTGGCTTATTATGATTATGGGGAGTACTATTGAGATTTTGGTTATTCTTTATATCGTGGACTTGTTTATGTCTTTACATGATAGTTTTGGGATTGATTTAATGACACTTGATGAGTTAGCGAGAACTTGATAAATTGTAGAATTCTTCCCTATGACTTGAGAGTGGGATAAATGAGAGTTATACTATCATAGGCTTTGATCATAGAATTTTTCGAATGGTGTGATGGTGAGGGTTATGAATTATGTGGTAGTTGTAGGGGTTTGGTTGGAGTGTTGGGGGTACCGGTATTCTATACTACTTAATTCTCTGTTTATTAGTTCACTTGCTGAGTACCACGTGTTTGGTACTCACCCCTCTTGCTACAACATTTTTTTGTAGGTTCCAAGCCTAGATCGTCGTGATACTCTCTCTACTGGTACTTGTTTGAGGCTCTCTGTGGAGATTGCGAGAGGTAGCTGTTACCATCTCAGCTGACTCCCTACTCCTATTTATGATTTTGTTCTATTCTAGAGACAATATCATTTGATACTTGTGTTTTCTTCCAATTCTATTGTAATACATTAGAAGTTTGTGCACGTGACAACCAGGTTTTGGGGGATTTTCTTTATATCGAACCTTCATTTCGATTATAATTCCACATTCTAATGTTATAGTTGGATTGTAGGCTGACTTGTCTTGGTGGGAGGAGACGAGTGCCATCACGCCCGAATTTCGGGTCGTGACATGGTCACTGACTAATCATAACCCTCATAACACATTCCTAACCTAACAACAATAAAAACACCTTTTTCTGTCCAGACTCTATGCCCGAAAGCCTAGGCATGATCTCCCTCATCTATTCACATTATACTATGCAATGGAAAAATAGGTTTACAATTGCTTAATTGAGAAATCTAGCATACCTAGGTGCCAAGTAGTTGTTGAAAGGTAAAGCTCCTGGACAGTGAAACAGTGGGAGTCGGCTTGAGATCCGCATCTTGTAGCCTTTCTTTTGCTAGAAACCTCCTTCTCCCTTCTTTCCAAGCGTAGGGCATCTTTATGAGGGTTTGTGGGATGATTCTTGTTTATTTTAGTATTTCCAAGGAAGGGAAAGAAAATAAGAATTCACGTCTTTTAATTTTGTCTCATTAATCCTGCTGGCAAATCCCATCCCATCGTGTCAGTGCCGCTATGGTGGAAAAATTCCCATTATGATGGGATGGTGCGGGGCTTAGATCAACAAAAAATTTTCCCCACTTAATTACCGATGATTTGGATTATTACGGCTTCTTGCCGAAAAACAAATAAAATATGATTGGACCTAATTCACTGACCTTTAATCCT
This sequence comes from Solanum ossicruentum, assembly GCA_025774065.1. Taxonomy (NCBI): domain Eukaryota; kingdom Viridiplantae; phylum Streptophyta; class Magnoliopsida; order Solanales; family Solanaceae; genus Solanum; species Solanum ossicruentum. The sequence continues at coordinate 8,228,509 of JAOTQR010000092.1, forward strand.
ATTCTATAAATTCCAACTTGATTTGCGTCCCCACAATTTTTTTTGGACAAACAATTTGGCGCTATATGTGGGGAGAGAGTCGTGACTATTTCGGTTTTCACTCCTCTCGCTGTGCATAAAAGTAGTTATGTTACGTAATTTCTCAGTTTGACTACAAAAACAGATATAATCAAAGTGTTAATAAATCAAAACCACTCCTAACTAACTATGAATATGAGTTTTCAAGTAAACAGAAGAGATGGCTGCAGTGTAGAAATGGAGAAATTGCAACTCAACTACGTTATTAATATCGGAACAGCTTGGTCAATGTGAAAAACCTGCTAGTAGGAAAGAAAAATTATGTTTCCACCACTGTAGAAACTTGAATAACACGTTCGGTTTGAGTATAGAAATCGTATACAATATTCTAATGGAACAGTTTTGAAAACTTATGAGTCTCCTGTTTTGCCCATTATCGTTTAAATCATTTTCACAAGATCAGCTCTAACATCCCGTCTTTTAATCCATTTTTCCTAGCATTTGTCTAAAGATTTGTTGGGTAGCATTAATTAATTGTAACAGACAAAGTTACTCAAGAATTAAAATAATAAAATAAACACGTTGCGGCCTAATTAAGGATGATCATCCTTTTATTAGTTAAAAAAAAAAAAAGAATCAGACATTTCAAAGCTTTTTAAATTTAGGCATATCATGTCATCACCCGTTATGTGTGGCGGAAAGACGAGAGAGGTGGGAAGAGGATATGTGCTGATGTTCTAATGAGGAGTGCGGGATCCTAGTTGTACGGGGTACACAGAAGTGTAGAGATAAGTTGAAGTATTGCGTGGACGTAATTAGACAGGACATGAAACGATTTCATATATTTTGATGACATGACACTAGATAGAAAAGATCGAAAATAGCAGATTAAGTCGAAGGTTAATTAAGGTAGAGCATTGTCTTGCTTTGCGATGGTTTATAATTGTTAATACCTATTATAATTTTGTATGGTTTCGATTATATGTTATACTACTTGTTACTATTTTGTTCCTGTAGACTTAATAATGTTTCCTTGTTAACTACTCCCTCTACTCCCTCTGTTCCATTTTATGTGTCATCTTTTTTTTTTTTTCTGGTCTATCCCAAAAAAATATCACCTTACTTTGATTGGAAACAAATTAACTTTAAAATTCTCCTGTTACCCTTAATGAAATGATTCTTAGAATGAATTTAGACCACAAGTTTCACAAGTCTTACTTTTTTTCTTAAATACCGTGCCAACTTAAAGATTGTCACATAAAATGGGACAAAGGAAGTGTATATTTTCTTTGTTTATCACTTCAGTTTGATACATTTGAGTCAAGTGGCTTTCAAAAAAAACTTCTCTACCTCTAATTAAGGGTGAGTGATAAGGTCTACATACGTACATTTCTATCCTCCCCAGATCCCTCCTAGTGGAATTTTACTAGGTATATTGTTGTTATATCATCACACATAAAATTTTGATCAGCCATAATTGACCTGTCTAGCATACATTTATACCACGCATTATAACATAATTAGTAGAAATATTTTGACCAACAATTAAATTACCCCATATTTCGATGATATTAAGAAAGTAATATGCTACATTATCCAGAACTGATGGTCTCGCTGATTGCAAATCATGTTACAAAAGAGAGTCAGAGCAAATAGTCTCATTATCTCTGTACGTAACACCAAATGATATTTAATGTCAATTTTTTCATTGAGATACACACCAAATTAATTAGAGATGTTTATTTTCCTCTTATCTGGTTAGGAATTGAAGGCGTTTATGGTATTTCTTGCATTTT
>JAOTQR010000092.1:8234405-8283161 GCA_025774065.1 Solanum ossicruentum
CAATTTGAGTCCAAATATATCCTATGTTCGCTCCTTGGTATTTTTATAAAAAAATGTATTTATAGTTTGACTCTTGGATATGTAGAGCCCCTAAGTTGTAAAAGTGTAAAATGGTTTAAGATGTTGAAAGAATGTATTTTATTGAAGGGCGCAAATACCTGTACCTTTCGAAGAAAAGCCTAAATGGGATCTGTGTTCATTCCTTGCCACTCTTATGCTAAATTCATTTCATCCTTAATTTTTGAATCTTTAGAGTCCATGAATGGTGTTTGTGTGACCGAAAGTTAAATAGTTTGGAAAACTATGGGTTCAAATTGTTTCGAAATTACTAACGCATACAGGTTAGGGAGCCACCCTCTTAGGATCTCTGTCTACCGTTGAGGTTCTCCCTTTGCCTCTGGAGCAGATTTTTGGTATATACTTGTGCACTTATTTTTTGTATTTTGCATTTATGTATATTCTAGGGTATGACGGGGCCTTGTCCCGTCCTATGATTCAGTTCGTATGTATAAAGGTCTGTGGATACATGTGAGTGTGGGATATTGCATGTGGTATGACTACGTATGTATGATACATTTGTTGGGCGGTTCTACCGCAGCGGTGACCTTGTCGGCCCGCATATATATATGTGTCTGGATTTTTGTTGTATGTTGGGGTTGCTATTTGCAGGTTTGGTTAGTCAGTAAGACAGAGGAAACTCTGGCGAAATTTCGGTAGATTCCTTAGCCATTATAGTTGGAAATCCAGTTTAGTGTTTGTCTGGGTGCCCAATCGGTACTAATCACGGTCCCTGGGTTGGGTCGTGACATTTTCAACCCTGCCAATTTCTCCCAGTGCTGCTATGTCCTCTTTTGAGCAAAAAAACTTTGAAACATTTATAAGATTGACTCCTCCCAAATTTAATGGTATAGCCGAGGATAGGACATATGACTTTCTGAAAAAGTATCATGATCGACTGTGTAATTTAGGCATTCTGGAGGATTACGGAGTAGCTTATACATCTTATATGTTCACAAGCATGGCCAAGGATTGGTGGAGGTCAGTGATGGCCCGAATACCTATCGATGCTCCAACAATGAATTGGGGGCAGTTTACTGAGATCTTTCATAAGAGATTTGTACCCTATAGTCTTCGTGATAGGCATCGTGATAAGTTTGATAGATTAGAGCAGGGTTGTCAGATTATGTCCCAATATGAAGTACAATTCCAGAAGTTTTCCCGCTATGCCATGTCTAGTATTTCCACGGAGTTTGAGTGAATTTGCCAATTTGTAAAGGAGTTCGCAAACTATCTCCAGGAGGCCACCGCCTCTCTTGTGTTATCTGGCAATTCCTTTCACAGTATTGCTGACCATGCTAGGATGATAGAGGGCATCAAGCATGCATGATAGGGTGATAGGAAGAGGTCCCACCATCAGGGTCAATTTGGAAGTCATACACCCAAAGATAGAAATCCTCAAAGACAGGGCACTCAGGTTTATCACGAAAAACCAATAATTCAGCCATTCCTACTGCAGAAAGTACTAGTAGGCCCAGAGGTTGTTACGTATGTGATAAGTTTAGTCATAAGGCCTAAGATTTCCCTAAACGTGCTCCTGCTTCTTTTCAACTGAGGGTCCAAACAACTTGCTCTACACCAGCTTCAACAACTAAAGGTGCTTCACAAAATGCGAGGGGTGGTAGTAGATGTTCCAGGGGTGGAGCTAGAGGTGGCACTTATGGTAGAGCACAAGCCAACAATGAGCGTCGAGTATTTTATGTCATTCCAAGTCAAACTGAGGCACAAGCATCTGATGTTGTGATCACAAGTATTGTTCTAATTTATCATTATTCAGCTTCAGTATTGTTTGACCCTGGATCTACCTATTCATATGTATTAACTTATTTTTCTACTGATATTGATAGTTTATGTGAGCCTCTTGATGTGCCTATTCATGTTTTGACTCGGTAGATGAATCCTTAGTGGTGGATCTAGTATATCGGGATTGTATTGTAGTAATCTCAGGTAGGGAGATGCAGACCAATTTGATCCTCCTAGACATGATAAACTTTGATGTTATTTTGAGAATGGATTGGTTGTTCTCTTATCATGCAATCATTGATTGCTATGCTGAGACTATGACCTTAGCATGTTCGGGTTTGCCTCAGTTAGTATACACAAGCACTCATAGCTCTTATCCTAAAGGGGTGATTTCTTATATTCATGCTTTGCGCATGATGAAGCATGGGTATTTATCTTATTTGGCTCACGTACATGATATTTCTACGAAGTCACCTTCTTTAGAGACCATGAGAGTAGTGAGGGAGTTCATAGGTGTGCTTCCTACTAACTTCTCGGTGTTCCCCTAGAACCTGATATCGACTTTGCTATTGATGTGGGACAGGACACTAAGCCTATATACATTTCCCCTCATCAGATGGCTCCTGTAGAGTTAAAGGAGTTGAAGGAGAAATTAGAAGATCTGTTGAATAACGGGTTCATTTAGCCTAGTGTGTCACCTTGGGGTGCATCGGTATTGTTCGTGAAGAAGAAGGATGGTACTATGCTAATGCGTATTGACTATTGTCAAGTGAACAAAGTGACCATCAAGAACAAGTATCCTTTACCTCGTATTGATGACTTATTTGATCAACTTCAAGATGCCTCAGTGTTCTCCAAAATTGATTTAAGGCCAAGGTATCATCAATTGAGGATTTGGGAGTTAGACATCCCAAAGAATACTTTTAAGACTCGGTAAGGGCACAATGAGTTTGTAGTTATGTCATTTGGATTGACTAATTCCCCCACCGCTTTTATGGAATTAATGAATTGAGTGTTTAAACCCTATTTGGACTCATTTATGATTATGTTCATCGATGACATCCTAGTATACTCTAAGAGTGAGCCAGACCATGTTCGTCACTTATGCTCTAAGAGTGCTCCAAAGGTTGCGTGAAGAGAAACTTTATGCTAAGTTCTCTGAGTATGAACTTTGGCATGACTTTATAGCTTTCCTAGGTCATTTGGTGACTAAGGATGACATTATGGTTATCCATCCAAGATTGCAACAATTCGTGATTGCATGAGACCCACCTTAGTAACTGAAATTCGTAGCTTTCTTATACTAGAAGGTTATTACCCTCGATTTGTTCAAGCGTTCTCCTCTATCGCAACCCCTATGACTAGGCTTACACAGAAGGAAGTAACATTTTCATGGACTGATGAGTGTGAGACAAGCTTCCAAAAGCTTAAAGAAATATCGGCATCGACTCCTATCCTAGCGTTACCTGAAAAAGGCGTGCCCTTCATGGTCTATTGTGATACTTCTGGTGTAAGCTTAGGTGGAGTGTTGATGCAAAAGGGGAGGGTCATAGCCTATGCTTCACAAAAACTGAAGATTCATAAGAGAAACTACCCTACCCATGATCTTGAGTTGGTTGTAGCAATATTCATGTTGAAATTGTGGTGGTACTATCTTTATGGGGTGCATTGAGATCTACACTGATCATCATAGCCTTAAGTATATTTTCTCTCAGCCTAATTTGAACATGAGACAGTGTAGGTGGTTGGAGTTGCTGAAAGACTATGATATCTCTATTTTTTATCACCCTAGAAAGGCTAATGTAATGGCTGATACTTTAAGCCGAAAGGCTTCTAGGATGGGTAGTTTAGCATTTCTTAGGGTGTAGGAGAGACCTTTAGCTTTGGAGGTTCAGTATTTGGGTAGACAATTGGTCATACTTGACATCTCCCCAACTCATAATGTATTGGCCTTCATTGAGGCTAGGTCTACATTGATGGATCCGATTCTTGCTCACCAGTTTGATGATGACAAATTATGTGTGATCGGGACAAAGTTTTGAGGGGGGAAGCTAAGTCAACTTTTCTTGATTCCAAGGGAGTGTTAAGCATTAATGGGCACATTTGTGTACCTATAGTAGGTGACTGGATTCACTTGATCTTGGAAGAGGCTCATTATTGTGCTAAGTATTTCATTCACCCGGCTGTGGCAAAAACATTTTATGACCTGAAGCAACATTATTGGTAGTGTGGGATAAAAAGGGACATTGTAGAATTTGTGGCTAAGCATTTCAATTGCCAGCAATTTAAGTCTGAGCATCAAAATCTAGGAGGTTCGATGCAGAGGATGCCCATTCCGAGTGAAAGTGGGAGTGTATAACTATGGATTTTGTGACTGGATACCCATGACATTGGGTAAGTGTGACTCCATTTGGGTGATTGTAGAAAGGTTGACCAAATCATACCACTTCATTTTGGTGAAGACTAACCATAGTGTGGAGCAGCTAGCTAAAATCTATATACGTGAGATTGTTAGATTACACGGGTACCTATTTCTATTGTGTCAGATCGAGGTTCGGTGTTCACTTCTAACTTTTGGGAGGCATTGCAGCATAGTTTAGGTACACAATTAGACATGAGCTCAACATTTCATCCCCAGACTGATGGCTAGGCCGAGTGGACTAGTCAGATATTAGAGGACATGCTTAGGGCCTGTGTGATTGATTTTGGTGTCTGGTGTGATAAATACTTTCCCTTAGCAGAGTGTGCTTATAATAACAGTTATCACTCCAGCATTCAGATGGCACCATTTGAGGCATTGTACGAGCATAGGTGTCAATCACCTATTGGGTGGCTCGACTCAGTTGCCATTGATCCATTAAGCACTAATTTGCTCAGAGATGCAACGGAGTAGGTACGCCTGATCCAAAGTCGATTCTTGACAGTCTAGATTCGGTAGAAGAGCTATGCCGATAGGAGGGTTCATCCCTTGGAATTTATGTTAGGCAATCATGTGTGATTAAAGGTTTCACCAATGAAAGGTGTGATGAGGTTCGGAAAGAAGGGTAAGCTTAGCCTGAGGTTTGTTGGCCCATTTAAGATTTTGAGAATAGGCGAGGTGGCTTATGAGTTGGCTTTGCCACCTAGATTGTTAGGTATCCATCTAGTATTCCATGTCTCCATGCTTCAAAAATACATACCAGATGAGTCCCTCATTATTTCTTATGATGTTTTAGAATTGGGTCCAAATTCAACTTATGAGGAGTAGTCAATATCCATTCTAGATAGAAAGCTTCGTAGACTCAGGACTAAGGATATCGTTTTAGTTAAGGTTCAGTGGCGACATCATCCTATTGAGGAGGCAACTTGGGAAATAGAGTCTAACAAACACGCTAAATACCTACATCTCTTTGAAGCTTCAGGTACGTTTTTTTACCTTATGTTTAAGGACGAATATGATTTTAGTGGTGGATAATGTAACGAACCTAATAATATAAAAAAAAGTTACTACACTTGGTTTTGTCTTCCAATTATAAAAGATACTACACTTAGTTTTGTCTCCCAATAATAAAAGGTGCTACCCTTGGTTTTTTCTTCCGTTTGTAAAAGATAATATACTTGGTTTTGTCTCCCATTAGATACTACACATAGTATTATCTTCCAATTATAAAAGTTGAAGCAATTGGGCAAAAAAAAACCTCAGTCTTATAACAAAATAGAGAGAAATTAATTCTACATAGCTTTGTCTTTTAGTCATTCCATCGAACAACAATAAATGACTTATGTTGCTCTTCCTTCACTTATATGCACATTATCTACGATATAAAATAACAATAGTATATACATAATATATCCGTATGACGTGTGTGTTTCGTTCATGCTAAAATATTGTCACTTCAGAAGTTGAATGCAAAAATTCTTCATTTAGTAGAATTATTCGAGTGCGGTTCTGGCGTTGAGGTTGATTTGTCTATCCTTCTTTGATACTAGGATTAAGTTATTGAATATCCATATGTCATAATTTATGAAATGAGATCGTATCATGCGCTGAAAATTTTCTATAATATCCGTGTGGAAAGCTTTAGTTATATAGGCGGTTATTTTTAAAAGCATGAAAATCCTAGACTAATTTTTAAATTATTAATTAGCATTAATTATCAAAGAATTATTTTGTAGCTCATTAATAAAAGTACGGGATCCTAAAATAAAATAACTAAGTACAAATCAAATTGAAAATAAAAATAAATGGTATATTCTGAAAATCCACTCATAAATTTCTAGTAAGTTTTTGAATCACATGAAGATTCCAAAAGCATAAAATCAAGTACCTATTTAAGCACCCCATATAATCCACCTGAAGCTCAAAAGACTGTATTCAGGGATAATAAAATAGAATACCTTATAAAACAATAAGAAAAGAAGCAAAGAAGTTGTAGTTTAAACTTGCTCTTTTTTTTATGCACAAAACAAAGTGGAATAGAATAGGTTGGAGGAGCATATAAATAGACAGATAGAGACATTGGAAGGTGCCAACTATATAGAGAAGCTAATACATGCAAACCACGTATATAAAAGGTGTACAAAAGAGAATTTGACCAAATGACCAGACAATAAGCACACATGTTGACATAATTTTCATTTCAAATAATGGGACCCAAATTGTTTTTCTTTATTAATAGAAGTAAAATCAATGTATGGATGGATTTATATATTATTTTAATATTTGGTGAATTTTCTTTTGGTTAATGATTTCAACAGCGAAAGCATCATGTTGTTGTATCTATTAAAAGGAAAAATGAAAATATTAATATAATATTTACTTTAATCCATTAAGTTTCTTGCTTGAATTTCCTTCTATTATCTTTTACTTTTGATTCATTTGGACTCCAAATCTCTTCATTTTCATATCAATTTAATTCTACAAGCTAATTGCAGTATCTAGCACAATTCACAAAAATTATGCTCGGGAAGGATAAATAAAAGTATTAATTATAAGGCAAATGATGATCGAATGTATGTACTTTGGCATAACATTGGACATAATATTGAAAATCGTGACGAAATTGGAAAATGATAATTTTTAAATGTGGTGGAGAATTTCAAAGAGAACAATATCCCAAATGTATAAAAGAGGGTGAATATATAATTGCTAACTAGGAGAATTTGGATAAGTATTGTATTTACTGAGAGAAATATTGCTTCCATAATTTTGTCGTGATTGCATGCATCCTCATACTACATGTCATAATATTTTAAGAAGTTGTGAATGGTGATTCGTATCATGAGTCCTTGACCATGAGCACTTATGTGGCAAGGTAGTTGATACATTGAGATACGTATCATGAGTGCTTGACCACGAGCACTCAGATGGCAATAGTTGATATATTAAGATTATTATTATGAGTCCTTGACCACGAGTTAGGTGGCAAGATGGTTGATATATTGAGATTGTATATGACAGATTGTGCGATAGTCTTGATTCCACCTTGCAATGCATACCACACCATTGTATTGCTTATGGTTATTTTGGATTGACTTAATTGAGATTATATGTTTACCTTATGCATGTCTATCTATGTAAATTGGCGGCACCGATACTAGACTGATTTTCCTGTTGCAAGTGAAAGCGTTCCTAAATAATTTTATAGTTTATTGAATTTCTGATTTCCAGTAGGTTAAACCTACTGGGTACATATTGTGTGTACTCACACCTACTTCTTTCTCTCCTATAGATTCTCATCGGGATTATCTACATGGTAGTTGATTTGCTCGTGCAGTTGGTTTATGCTAGATCTAGTGGTGAGACTCAAGTGTTTCGAGTTACATTAGATTCTATCCTAATTGTATGGTCTTTATTTCTGTTCGAAGACTGAAATAAACTTATTTCCCTCGTTAATGTATTAGATGCACTTTACACTTGTGACACCAGGTTCTGAGATATAGTTTTTATCTATTAAGTTTTTTGCTTTTACTGTATTTTATCTTTGGGTTTGGCAATTAGTGGCTCGGTAGTCATGATCTTATTTTTGGGTCGTGACATATTCTGGCACTGTTGCTTTCAGGTGTTGTCCATTGTATTCCTTTCTGTTTCCATCCTATGTACTAGATTTCCATTAGTTTGATTCATGATCTTCCAAATTTGTTTTCCTTTGCTTGATTGATTTCCTTGATTGCTCCAGATTTGTTTTCATTTACTTGATTGATTTCCTCGATTGCTTCAGATCTGTTTATTGATTTCTTTGATTGCTCCATTTTTGATTTTGCTATATTGATTTTCTTGATTGCTTCAGATTTGATTTTCTTGATTAATTTTTCTTTCTTACGCAGTATTATATTGATTCCTTCCAATAATTGTGCTCTTGGTGCCTCCAGCTAGATTTTCTTGATAGATTCTTCCAGGTCGTTCCTTAGCCGGATTGTTTTCTTTTGGATGCTTTCCTGCAATTTGTCATCAATGTATAGTCGACTTTCTGATTTTCCTAATATATCCCTGAGTGTATAGTTGACTTCATGTTTTTCTCCCCCTAACTGATAGCATAAGTGTTCCTCCTGAATACTTGCACAGGGTGATAGTCGACTAACGATAGATGCTTAATCTCTTTTTCTCCCCCTTTGTCATCAGCAAAAAGAAAATAATAGGAAGCAATTGGCAACAACATGCAGAAACAGGCTAGACAATATTGCATAACATAAAAGTAGAAATAGTCTTTAACAAAATACAGAAGGAGTCCAAGTAAGAAAAAAATCTCCAACACTTAATAAGAAACAGTTAACCACGAGAGCACAGGAAATAGAAGATGGGAAAGGAAGTGATAGGGCGGGAAGATGAAGAGAAAACGGCTGACACATATGAAAATATACGCAACATAGCTGTAAAAAAGAGCAATAACTGCACATAATTAAGGCAGTATAATCAATTAAGGAAAATAAATCATTTTATGTATTAAAAAGATACTGATTAGAAATTTAAAAAGATTTGGGAATAATATTTAAAGATTTTCTAAGAAAACAATCTTTCTTCATGCAAAGGCTTTGTAAAAATATCTGTCAATTGACTTTTATTATTCACAAAAACAATTTCAATGTTTCCATTTAAAATTTGATTTCTAATAAACTGATGCTTAATATCAAAATTCTTAGCTCTAGAATGATGCACATGATTTTTAGTCAGACAAATAGCACTAGAATTATCACAAAAAATTTGAGCAGATTCAGCATTGATATCAAAATCACTTAATTGTTGAATCATCCAAAGAACCTGAGGGCAGTATCAATGCATCCTCAAGTAAAACCATGATTTAATTAAAACTTACTTAGATGATCTCACCTAGCTCTAGGAGCTTGGTTAGTCCATATAAAGCTTTAGAAAGTTTAAAAATATGGTGAGAAAATTCAGGATGTTCAAAACTTGGAGTTTGTTTTACAAAAATATTTTCTTTTATAAAACCATTTAAAAAACACTTTTAACATCTATTTGAAATAATTTAAAACCTTTAAAATCAGCATATTCTAAGAGAATGCAAATAAATTTTAACCTTGCAACAAGAGCGAAAGTCCCTCGTAGTCGACTCCCTCTTGGTGAAAGTACCCCTGGGCTACCAGTCTTGCTTGTTCTTGATCTCTTTTCCATCTTCATTCAACTTGTTTTTAAATCACCATTTCATTCTAATGATGGAGTATTTTCAGGTTTGTGAACTAAGGTCCAGACTTGATTCTTTTCAAACTGATCAAGTTCCTCTTTCATTGCTTTAACTCATTCAGTGTCTTTCAATGCTTCTTCCACCTTCTTGGGTTCAAGTTGGGAAATGAGTACTATATTTACACTTTTCTTGCTTAAGCATCTGGTTCTCATTCCGTTACTTATATTCCTAATGACGAATTTCTTTGGGTGGTCAGGTACACTTCTCCATTCATTTGAAACTATTTTTGTTGTCAGCTAACTTTATTTCCACTAGTTGATTAGTCTTTTTCTATAACTTTTATATGAGATAACTACATTTCAAGAGTTAATGACTTCTTCATCATCAGAGCAACATCTTTCCTCAGAGGATAGATTAGATTCATCAAAGACAGTCTGAACAGACTCTTTTATAGAGGACCTATGCTTATTAAAAACTCTGTAAGATCTATTGAATTTGAGTAACCAATAAGCGTACCTTAATCACTGCATGGATCAAACTTACTCAAATTTTCCTTACCTTTGTTATGGATTGAAACATTTGCAGCAAAAGGATGGAAGTAACCAATGTTTGGTTTCTTGTCACGACCCAAAAATAGGCGTGATGACACTCGTCTTCTCCCACCAAAACAAGTCAGCCTACCACCTAACTATAATGTTAAAATGCGGAATTATAAATAAAAAAAAGTTTAATTGCGGATGATAAGTCAATTTATGAAAATCCCCCAAAATCTGGTTGTCACGTGCATAAGATGTTAATGTATTACAATAGATTTGAAAGGAAACACAAGTATCAAATAATATTGTCTCTAGAATAGAACAAAATAATAAATAGGGGTAAGAAGTCAGCTGGGGTGGCATACAGGTACCTCTCACAATCTCCACAGGAAGCCTCAAACAAGGAAAGTAGAGAGTATCACGATAATCCAGGCTTGCAACCTACAAAATTATTGTAGCAAGGGGTGAGTACCACACACGGGGTACTCAGCAAGTGAACTACTAAACACAAAATTAAATAATATAGAATTCAGGTACCCCCAACACTCCAACCAAACCCCCACAACTACAACCTGCATAAAATCAGCTCAGCCTAATAGTTCACAATGTGCATAGCATATAGCTCAATAACTACACCAACTATTATATATCAACAACACCAAGGATCAAGTGCATCTATCACAATTTTCACAAAAAGCACTCATACATTTATAAAAGATAATGAGGTGTAATATAATGCAATGTAATGTCAAGTAAAATGATGCATGTTTGACCTAATGATACACACCCGTTGTCTCACAGTCCGAGACCCATAGGGGACTTCTAGTCCATGCATCTATCGTAGCGTGAGACATGACCCTCGAATCATAGTATCTATCGCGGCATGCAAAATGTCCCTCGAATCATAGTATCCGTCATGGCGTGCGACATGTATGTAGAATTATAGTATCCATCGTGGCATGCGAAACATCCCTCGAATCATAGTATCTGTCACGATGTGCGACACGCCCCTCGAATATGGTACATCCTATTTAATTCTTATTCTTTTTCAGTCTACAGAATACTTATCACAAAAGTCAACGCAAATAGGCATGTTTACACCATAATGAGAAAATACCTTGTTTTAATACAATGCACAGTTCACAAAAACACAGTTTGGTGCAACATCAACACTGATTCAATACCTCAAATCATTCTCAACACCTCACACAAGAAGCATAAGATTCTATATACTCAACAAAGGTTACGAAATTCACTTGCCTTAATAATTGAACACTCACTGTGGGACTTGAGCCTTCCCTTTTCGAATAGAATCTGTAGCACCACGATCTAACCAATTAAGAATTCAAAATAAGATTTCAAAACCAAAGACACTCAAATCTATCTATAGCCGAGTTCCTAAATTTCAAGACTAGAGTTAAGTCTTAATTCCTCCAAATAATATAACTCTAATTATATTTATATAATGCAATATACCTAGTATTCATTTACCTATACTAGTATCTCAAAACATAAATCATAATATTATAATTAAAATGAAAATTAGTTAAACTAATGAAGGAACAAATTAAATAACAATTGTAGAAAACAAATTCTAACCAATATATCTACTGTTTATTCTAACAATTGTAATGAATTTTTCATTATGTTTAATTCATAATAACCTACGTGTCCAGTAGGAATCTTAACATTACTACTTTTACGCTTTCCACCACTAACATACTAATTTATTAGGTTATTTTATTAATAACTTTTGCACACAAAATTAAAATTGATTGAAATTTTTCACCTAAACTACTTGATATCTTTTTCTCCTTGCTCGAGTCGCGCCGCACCGGTTGCTTCGTCCCAACCTTTTCCTCTTTTGTTATTTAATTAGGTTATAATAAAAAGAAAAATTAAACCCCACCAACCGCTTATATACACACACACACACACACACACACACACACACACACACACACTAAATGGTATAGGATATTAAATAAGTTATCAATTTAGTACCACAATTAAACTAACTATCTAAATTTACCTGTAACTTAAATAATCGCAGCTATTGAATAGTCCAAAATACCCATTCAAAATATTTCAAGATAAATCTTGTAGGAATTCAAGAGCACTAATTCTCAAAATGACCTAACGGGTCATTACATTATCCACCACTAAAAATCATGTTCGTCCTCGAACATAAATTAAAAGAGAGTACCTGAAGCCTTAAAGAGATGGGGATATTTAGCATGCATGTCAGACTCCATCTCCCAAGTCACCTCTCTAACTGGACGGTACTTCCATTGCACCTTCACAAAAGTAATCTCTTTGTTTCTGAGCTTTTGGACCTGTCTATCCAATATAGCTATAGGCTCTTCTTCAAATGACAAGTCCGGACTCAATACCACCGAATCAATGAGAGTATATAAGACTCATCGGGCACATACTTTCGGAGCATGGAGACATGGAAAACCGGATGTACAGATGATAAGCTATGTGGCAAGGCCACTCTATAGTCCACCTCTCCAACTCTCTCCAAAATCTCAAATGGGCCAATAAATCGAGGGCTAAGCTTTCCTTTCTTCCCAAACCGCATCACACCCTTCATGGGTGATACTCTGAGCCAAATGTGATCTCCCTCTATAAACTCTAATGCTCGGACCCTCCTATCTGCATAACTCTTTGTCAACTCTGGGCCGTCAACAATCCTCCCTGAATCATACGGACCTGCTACATAGCATCTCTCAGAAAGTTTGCATCTAATGAGTCCGTCTCAGCAGAATCAAACCAACCAATCGGAGATCTACACCGTCTACCATACAATGCCCCGAATGGAGCCATCTGAATACTGGAGTGATAACTATTATTATAGGAAAACTCTGCTAAGGGCAAGTGTTGGGTCCAACGGGTACCAAAATCAATCACACACACTCGCAGCATGTCCTCCAACACCTGAATAGTTTGCTCAGATTGCCCATCTGTCTGAGGGTGAAAAAATATTCTTTTTCATATCACACCACTAATAGTGTTGACTTAGGTCATGATACATCTTCGCTGCTCCTAGATGAATGGAATAACGAGTACAGTAAGCCTACTCAAGAATCAATCTAATCCAATCACCTTCCTTAGGCACACAGACTCGACCTCCAATCCTTAAAACACCATAGGGTCAAGCACTACTTCCTTAGCCTCTCTTCTGATCACTTTGTATCTGATGAGGGATAACTTCTCGTCCTCGAACTGACGCTCTCAAATCTATTCCATCAAGGAAAAATGAGCCTCAAGGAAAGCAAGTACATCGCCCTTATCAGAAAGCTATAACCTGACTAGGCCATTAGCTAGACACTGAACATCCCTGGCCAAAGGTTGCTCCTCCACTTGAATGGTGGCTAGAATCCCTATGCTAGAAGTCTTTCTACTCAAGGCGTCATCCACAACATTCGCCTTCCCCGGATGATATAGAATGGTTAAATCATGGTCCTTTAGCAACTCCATCCACCTACGCTGCCTCAAGTTTAGATCCCTTTGACTGAATATATACTGAAGACTTCTATGATCAGTGAAGACCTCACAATGTACACCATATAAGTAATGACGCCACAACTTAAGAACAAAAACCACAGCTGCTAGCTCTAAGTCATGGATAGGATAATTCTTCTCATGAACCTTCAATTTTCTAGAAGCATATGCAATCACTTTACCCCTTTGCATCAATACACCACTAACCCCACTCCTAATGCATCACAATATACTGTAAAGTCCATACCTGTCTCAGGTAATGTCAAAATGGGAGCCGAAGTCAATAAAGACTTGAGCTTTTGGAAGCTCACCTCACACTCATCAAACCAATGGGAGGCTACATTCTTCCGAGTCAACCTGGTCAATGGGGTTCCAATGGGAGAAAAAACCAGAATAAAGCCACTGATAGTACCCAGCTAACCCCACAAAACTACGAACCTCAGTAGCTGAAGTAGGTCTTGTCCACTCTATAACTGCTTCCACCTTAGCCGGATCCATTTTAATCCCCTCCTTGGACACCAAATGCCCAAAGAATACCGAATCAAGCTAGAACTCGCACTTGGAGAATTTCACATATAAATTTTCCTCTTTCAACCTCTATAGTACTTGCCTCAAGTGACAAACATGATCAGCCTCAATTTTGGAATATACCAAGATGTCATCAATGAGTACTATCACAAAAGAATCCAAGTACAGACAAAACACCCTGTTCATCAGCTCCATGAACACTGCAAGGCATTAGTCAACCCAAAGGACATCACCACAAACTCATAGTGGCCATAACGAGTTCAAAAAGCTATTTTAGGGATATCTGATGCTCTAATCCTCAGCTGATGATAACCAGACCTCAAGTAAATCTTAGAGAACAAAGTTGCTTCCTAAAGCTGATAAAACAAGTCATCAATACGAGGAAGGGGATATTTGTTCTTGACAGTCACTTTGTTTAGCTATCTATAATCAATACACATCATCATGGACGCATCTTTATTTTTCACAAACAAGACTGGGGCACCTTAAGGTGACACGCTAGGATGAATAAACCTTTTGCTCGCAAATCTTGAAGTTGCTCCTTTAATTCCTTCACCTCAGCTGGAGCCACTTGATATGGAGGGATAGAGATAGTCTTTGTGCCCCGCTTTAGATCAATAGGAAAGTCAATATCCCTATCGATAGGAACACCTGGAAGGTTAGTATGAAACACATCGACAAACTCATGAACCATCAAAATAGACTCCATAGAAGGTGGATCAACATTAGTTTCCCGAATGAAAGCCAAGTAACACATACACTCCCTATCAATCAATTTTTGAGCATGGACGTAAGAGATAACTTTGCTTGGATAAGAACCATTATCACCCTTCCACTCAATTTTTGGTACCCCGGGCATGGCTAAGGTCACTATTTTTGCGTAGGAATCAAGCATAGCATGATATAGGGAAAGCCAAACCATCCCTAAGATAACACCAAAATCTACTACCTCCAGAATAATCATATCTACCCAAGTATCATACCCAAACAAAGAAACAATACAGGATCGATACACTCGATCCACCACTAAGGGTTCACCTACTGGTGAAGAAACGTGAATGGGTATAGGCATATGATCACATAGCAAGTCTAATCCAGGCGAAAAGTAGGATGATATGTAGGAGTAGGTAGATCTAAGATTAAACAATACAGACGCAGATCGATGGCAAATTGGGATAATACCTGTGATGACTGCATCAGAAGCCTCTACCTTGGGCCTCCCCAGAAATGCATAGCAAGGTGGTCCCCTAGCACCGCCTGTCTGAGCAATGCCTCAACCCCCACTCTGTGAGACTATGGGACCACTCGCTCCTCTACCTGGAATATGGCCACCTCTATCTGTCTGAGCTCTGCCTCACCCTCTGTATGGTGGTGGTGCCGGTGGTCTAGTCTGAACTGAAGACCTAGGATGGAGCCCACCTTGTCCCTTCGATAAGGGACACTATCGTATCAAGTGATCAGGATCGCCACCCCCATAACAAAACCTCTGACTATGGGACAAACATATGGATCCTGACGAACTACTATAGTTGTCTCACCCTGTAGACCCACGATATGTCTGACCACCCCCAGAAGCCGGTAATGATGCATGAACTGGTCCTTGAAGCTGGGATGAGATGCCCCCTCTATAGAACCCTCTCCCTCCAGATGAGGTACCAGAAAACTGACCAGATGTACGGACCCTCATAGGGTCCCCAAACTCTTCTCTCTCCATCAGCTCTGCCTCCTTAGCAGCACTCACAATGGACTGGAAAGAGGCCCCATCTCTAGATACTCTAAACACTGCCGTCGAATAGAATAGGTCAATCCTCTCAAACCTACAAACTTTCTCTGTCTTGTTTGGAATGATGGTTGTAGCATGTCTAGATAACTGACAGAAACGGGTCTCATACTCGGTGACTAATAAGTCGTCCTGCCTCAGACTCTCATATCTCAACCGACTTTCCTCCCTCACACTCCAAAGGACAAATCTATCATAAAAAGCACCAGAGAATGTCTCCCAAGACACTGTGGTAGATCCCATTGGCAAAGATCCTAAATATGTCCTTCACCATTCTCTGGCTGGCCCATGAAGCTGAAGACTAACATATCGAACCCCGTGTGACTCAACTAAGCCAACAGTATCCAACAGCTCCCTACAAGTGTTCAGAAACTTATGAGCATCCTCTGTCCTTCCACCTTGAAATTGAGGTGGGTTCATCTTCCTAAACATCTCATAGTAGTGCTGCCCACTCTGAGTCAATGCAGCCAATGGTGCACCCCAAACCTCAATAGTTGCTGCAGGATCAATCTCAACTCTAGTACCCACTGTTGGCTGCTCTACTAGATCATGGACCAGTGGAACATGATGCTGATCTGGGGTCTGAGCTCCTCCTCCGATTTGAGAACTGGCGAGCCTTTCGTATTACCACTCGGACCAAAACTCTCAAGTACATTCAGCACCCTCAATAAAGTATCCTGCAACAAAGGTGAGGCTACGTGCTCTGAAGGAACCTAGTTCCCTCTAAGGTCAGTCGTAGGCTCTGAAGAGACCTCCCTAGCATGACCTTACGCTAGTGTTGCTCTACGAGCATGATCTATGGCTCGAGCTCTACCCTTACCTCTAACTGGGGCCTCGACAGCTACCTCAGGACCTACCTTACCTCTACCACAAGAAACAGTAGCTCTAGTCCTTACCATCTGTCAAAAGAACACGGGCATAACTCAGTACCTGCGAACATAACCACGCATGATAAGAGAGAATAAATAAAGGGAAGATTCCTAACAGTCTCTATAGCTTCTCAAAAATAAGTACAGACATCTCTGTACCGATCCTTCAGACTCTACTTAAACTTATCTTGTATGCACGTGAGACCTATGAACCTAGCTTTTGATACCAACTGTCACAACCCAAAAATGGGCGTGATGGCACTCGTCTTCTCCCACTAAGACAAGTTAGCCTACCACCCAACTTAACGTTAAAATGTGGAATTATAAATTAAAAAAAAGTTCAATTGCGAATGATAAGTCAACTTAATGAAAATCCCCCAAAACCTAGTTGTCACGAGCATAAGCTTCTAATGTATTACAACAGATTCGAAAGAAAACACAAGTATCAAATGATATTGTCCCTAAAATTGAACAAAATCATAAATAGAAGTAAGAAGTTAGCTGGGATGGCAAACATCTATCTCTCACAATCTCCATAGGAAGCCTCAGACAAGGAAAGTAGAGAGTATCACGACAATCCAGACTCGCAACCTAAAATATTATTGTAGCAAGGGGTGAGTATCAAGCATACGATACTCAGTAAGTGAACTACTTAACACAAAATTAAGTAATATAGAATTCAGGTACCCCCAGCACTCCAACCAAACCTCCACAACTACAACTTGCATAAAATCAGCTCAGCCTAACAGTTCACAATGTGCATAGCATATAGCTCAATAACCACACCAACTATTATATATCAACAACACTAGGGATCAAGTGCATCTATCACAATTTTCACAAAAAGCACTCACACGTTTATAAATGATAATGAGGTGTAATGCAATATCAAGTAAAATGGTGTATGTCTGACCTAGTGATACACACTCGCTGTCTCACAGTCCGGGACCCATGGGGGACTTCCATTCCATGCATCAGATGAGGCATGTGACACGACCCTCAAATCATAGCATCCGTCATAGCATCCGACACGTCCCTCAAATCATAGTATCTGTTGTGGCGTGCGACACGTCCCTCGAATTATAGTATCCGTTGCGGCATGCGACACGTCCCTCGAATCATAGTATCCATTGCAGCCTGCGACACATCCCTCGAATATTTTACATCCTCTTTAATTATCATTCTTTTTCAATCCACAGAATACTTGTCACAAAAGTCAATGCAAATAGGCATATTTAGACCATAATAAGAAAATGCCTTATTTTAATACAATGTACAGTTCATAACAACATAGTTTGGTACAACACCAACACTAACTCAATACCTTAAATCATTCTCAACACCTCACACAAGAAGCACAAGATTCTATATACTTAACAAAGGTTAAAAAATTCACTTGCCTTAATAATTGAACACTCATTATGGGACTTGAGTCTTCCCTTTTCGAATAGAATCCGTAGCACCACGATCTAACCAATTAAGAATTAAAAATAAGATTTCCAAACCAAAGACACTCAAATCTATCTATAGCCGAGTTCCTAAATTTCAAGACTAGAGTTAAGTCTTAATTCCTCCAAATAATATAACTCTAATTGTATTTATATAATACAATATACCAAGTATTCAATTACCTATACTAGTATCTTAAAACAAAAATTATAATATTATAATTGAAACGAAAATTAGTTAAACTAATGAAGGAACAAATTAAATAACAATTGTATAAAACAAATTCTAACCAATATATCTAGTGTTTATTCTAATACTTGTAATGAATTTTTCATTATTTTAATTCATAATAACCCACGTGTCTAGTAGGAATCTTAACATTACTACTTTTATGCTTTCCACCATTAACATACTAATTTATTAGGTTATTTTATCAATAACTTTTGCACACAAAAATTAAAATTGATTGAGCCTTTTCACCTGAACTATTTGATATCTTTTTCTCCTTGCTCGAGTTCGCGCCGCACCGATTGCCTCATCCCGACCTTTTCCTCTTTTCTTATTTAATTAGGTTGTAATAAAAAGAAAAATTAAACCCTACTAACTACTTGTTAGTATATATATATATATATATACACACACACACACACTAACTAGTATAAGATATTTAATAAGTTATTAATTTAGTCTCCCAATTAAAATAACTATCTAAATTTACCCGTAACTTAAATAATCGTAGCTATTGAATAGTCTAAAATACCTATTTAAAATATTTTAAGATAAATCTTGTAGGAATTCAAGAGCACTAATTCTCAAAATGACCTAAGGGGTCATTACTTTTCTTCCCATTCCATAACTCATACGGAGTTTTCTTCAGAATTGGTCTAATGAGACACCTGCTAAGAATGTGACATGCTGTGCTTATTGCTTTAGCTCAGAAATGACGAAGGAGGTCATGCTCACATATCATGATTCTGGCCATGTCTTGTAGAGTTTGATTCTTTCTCTCCACAACTCCATTTTGTTAAGAGGTTCATGGAGCTGAGAAGTTTTGATAATATCCTTCGTCATTGCAGGCATTCTCAAAAGTTTTTCTTTCAAATTCTCCTAAATGATCACTTCTAGTAGAAGTAAGTAGTATGTCTTTCCTCTTTGAATTTTCTTACAAAAAACTAAAAATTCTTTAAGGTATCATCTTTATTAGCCAAAAATATTACCCTAGTAAAACGAGAATAATAATCAACAATGACAAAAGCATACCTTTTCCTCCAATGCTAGCAGTTCTGGTGGGACCAAAAAGGTCCATGTGGAGGAGCTACAGGGGTTTTGTGGTGGAAACAATATCTTTGGATAGAAAGGAATTTCTAGTTTTCTTACCTAGTTGACATGGATCACAGATGTGATCCTTGGTGTAGTCTATCTTTGATAGACCAATAACCAGATCAAGTTGAGCAAGTTTTCAATGAGCCTCATGCTGGCATGAACCAATTTCCTGTACCAGATCCATGGATCATCAAACATGGAGGATAGACAAATTTGTTTAGTTAGTCATTTCATGGAATCAACGATACACATATTTTCATCTCTGTTTCCAAGAAGAATTTCTTTTCCAGTTTTGTCTTCAAAGATGCGTCCATTCTTTTATAATCTTCCTTCCAAATTAGAGTAACATAGTTGACTAATACATAGCAAGTTGAACTTTAATAATTTCACAAGATAAATATTTGTGATGTCACATAACTTATTGAATGAGACAATACCAACACTAATTACAGTTTCAGTGAAGTTGCCTCCAAAATGAATTTTTCCACCCTCGTGGTCTGCAACAGATTTGAACAATGATTTGTAGCCTGTCATGTGATTTGAACATGCACTATCAAGATACCATTTCCCTTTAGATCTAGCGAGGTGTTCCTAAAAAACAAGATCAATTTTAATTTTTAGGTACCCAAATACTTTTGGGTTTTTGCTGATTAGTAGTACCTTTAACTTTTCAGACCATGTTAGATGGTTTTGAGTGATGAAATCAGCATCTAGAATAGGTGTGACCGGATTTTCCACATTAATGACAAAATATTTTACAAGACTGATCAAAACCAGAAAGACTAAAAAATTCACTTTGAGAATTAGTTGACTTGAGAGATATGTTGGGACTAGAATATTTTTGAACATTTTTTAAATGATTGTTGATATATTTTCTTCATCCAGTAATTCTCTTTCAACAGCACAAACTTCAAGATAGATTTCTAAAGTATTTTTCTCATCTTGAATGGATCTAATATTCTTAAAGGATTTTTTTAAGTCTATGATAGCTCAATCTAAAAGAGCTCTTAAATCAAGGCAATTTTTACAAAAATCAATTTTACTTGACTAGTTTCAACTATTGCCATTAAGCATACATTTGCAACGTCTTCTTGATCATATTCAGATATATCTTGATCATTCCAGCTGCTAAATTCTTTGTTTTTTAATTGTCCTTGAGGGTGTCTTGCTTTGGCTTCAGGATATTCACTTGCAATGTGTCCAAACTTACCATATTTATAGCACCTGTCATCATTCCTGTTGTAGTTAGTAATTTTCTTATTTGTGAGATAGGTTTTCTTACCTCTCATTTGGTTTATATTGCGCCTGAAGGTTTACATCAATGATTTTTTAATCAGTGCAATTTCATCTTCATTTAGTTCTTCATTGTCTTGATTTTCATCAGAGTCTTTAAACACAACAGATTTTTTCTTGTCATCCTCCTTTCCTTTTGTATTTAGGTATGTTTTCTCAAAAGTAATCAGTTCACCTCTGACTTCATCGTAAGTGAGGATTTTAAGATCCATGCTTTCAAGAGCTACCACTTTAGCATGCCATTAAGTTGTAAACTTCTGAGGATCCTTCTAGTGTGTTCAATAGGAGGATATTATTTGCCCGCAGCTTTGAAATCACCAATGATCTTGCTAAGACGAACAAACATACTTTAAACAGAATCATCTTCCTTCATTTGGAACAACTCATATTCATAAACTAGTAGACCAACAATTGTTTCCTTGACTTTGTCAATTCCGTCATAGGTGACTTTCAGTTTGTCCCACATTTACTTGGCAGTTTCACAATTAGAGATTTTTTCATATTTCTCACTGATGGCATTGTAGACAACAATATTTTTTCTCTGGAATTTATTTGAATTACTTCCATTTCCTCATTTTTGTATTTCTCCAAACTTGGCATTACCGTGTCACGCCCCAAGAAGGTACCCTTGGCATGGCCGACACTTAAAGACTATCGTTAGTCCCCAAGCGAACCACTCGACCTCATTACATTCCTTCATCATATTTTAGTAGCAGAAGCCATTAATAAATAAAAATACTTAGTAAAAGGCAATGAAATTAATAATAAAAGGGCCAAAGTCCAAACAATGTCTCCATCAACTAATCAGACTAGTGTGAAAGAAACTAGTCGATAATAATATCCAATTATCACATCAATAGTCTAGTGTATGAAACCTCTAAAAAATCTGAATAATGGTTTCAATTACAGACTCATGGCTACCTCTAAATAGAATAAGATAAGTCTAGCTCAAGCTAGAATAGAAACATAATGTCCTCTGAGAGTAGGGAAAAGTTCACCAATCAACTAAAAACAAATAGGTCTCAATGGCGCGTCTCCTAATGACCACAAGTATCTGTCTCTGCATCATGAAAAGATGCAGGCACAAATAGACGTCAGCAAGTTAAATGTACGAGTATGTAAAATGACAGAAAGAAATATGTAAAGAAAGAATAACATCAACTTAAATAGTTCAACTCAAGAAATAAGAAACTCTGTCATCACGTCAAGAGTCTAAAGTAAGAATGTAACTTAGACAATGACTACTCATCTATCATCTACGTCCCATCAACTCAGAGTACTATCAAGGCCTATTTAGGAGCTTCTCTAACCAACAACTATCACCTATAAGCTGCTAATGATACAACAAAGCAATGTCATTACCACATCCATCTAATACCCTGTCGGAGGTATAGGACATCCCGTCAATGGATCCAAAATTAGTAACATCAAGTCCTCATTTTGGGAAAATAGAAAACATATGATTTGATGGTTCAATCCTCTCATACACCAGCTATGTAGTTATTGAGTTAATTGGACTTACTCTTACTCAATTCGATGCTCAATACTCCTTTCAAGACTCGATATGCTTATAAGGTATCAATCCTATGGTTAACTCATTCATCTCGTCGCATTAGACATTTATCAACTCAACTCATCACATCAACTATCAACCCTTTGGTTACATCATTTTAAGGTTCAATTCTTGACTCATAAGGACTTAATCATGCATCATTCCAACTCATAGTATGTAGGAGAACAAATGTAGAATTAAAGAATTTAGAATTAAATTATGCTTATGCATGCTTCTGTAGGTAAAATATGTGAAAAAAGTAAGAAATCATGCTAGGTTTCATATAGTAAGCTAAATTCATGAAATTCAAGTAATTAAATCATAAAAACAGTAATACATGCAAAATCATATAGAAATACATTAGATTTTAAAAAAAAAACCCTCAAAAAACATTTATCGGAGACTTAATTTACTCACATCACCATCAATCTGGGCTATAGGGTACATGGAAAAATAGAATCCATGTTTTGGTTAGCCTTACATACCTGAAAATTTGAACCTTGAAGTATCTTGGAAGAATTCTCAAGTTTTTCTTCAAACCCTAGCCCTTTTTTCTCTTGAATCTTGCTTCTACGTTTTGAGAGAGTGATTTAGCGTAAAAAAGTTAAACTGACATGTTTAGGACTTTATCTAGGTGTAAAAATGTCAATCCTAGGCTTTGAAATTATAAGAAAAGACCAAAATAACCTTTCTTAAAAAGTTATCAAAAGCTGTCTACAAGTCCATTTACGGACTGGGGAAAGTTCCACGGCTCATAGGGACCCTTCCGTAAAGTTTTGGTCAAATTTTGGGGTCTTTGATTTACCTTTACGAACCTATTCTATGACCTATAAAATGCTCTACGACCCATAGATGGGTTCGTAAAGTTTGGAACAAAAATAAGATTAGGGCTTGAAACATAGGTATATGTGAAGATAGAGTTATGGGTGTCACAATATCTCCCCTTTGGGATCATTCGTCCTTAAATGATGAGCAACATAGGAGTGGTATGAAGTAGGAACTCAAATACTTGGATACTCATACTTTAGAAAATGACCTCAACTTAGATTTAGAATTGTACGACTACCTTTAACATCGCCATTAGGCATGAATACAATTAAAGATATATATATTCATATACTCATAGACTTAAGAAGGACATCAACTCGGAGATAAGAACTTAACTCAACAATGGAAAGGTACCTCAAAGAGTAGAAATGAATTATTACTATCGATTTCATCATTAGAAGGCACAATTAGGTGAGGGTATCTAGCCTTTATATCCTCTTCAGCTTCTCATGTAGCCTCTTCAACATATTGACTTCTCCTAACACTTTTACATATATGACCTCCATGTTCTCAACTTGTGAACTTGACGGTCAAGAATTTGGATTGGGACCTCTTCACAACTCAAACTATCCTTCAATCCAAGGATTTCAACAGGCACAATAAAGGATGAACCTCCCAAACACTTCTTAAGCATAGAAATGTGAAAGACCAGATGGATGGCTGCCAGCTCTTGTGACAGCTCCAACTCATAAGCTACATTTCCCACTCTCTTCATGATTTGGTAGGGACCAATGTATCAAGGACCCAACTTCCCTCTCTTTCCAAATCACATTACACCCTTCATGGGTGACACATTCAGATACACCCAATCATTGACCTCAAACTCCAAGTATCTTCTTCTAACATCAATGTAAGACTTCTGATGACTCTGCGCAGTTCTCAATCTCTTTTGGATAATCTTTACCTTCTCCATAGCCTGATGTACCAAGTCTGGCCCAATCAATCCAGCTTTACCTACCTCGAACCATCCAATTGGAGATCTACATCTTCTACCATAGAGGGCCTCATAAGGAGACATCTGAATGCTCAAGTAGAAGTTGTTGTTGTAGGCAAACTCAATCAAAGGCAAGTGGTCATACCAATTACCTTTGAAGTTAATGAAGAAATCCCTCAACATATCCTCCAAATTTTATTTGTTGTTCAGCCTGACTATCAGTCTGAAGGTGGAAAGCAGTACTAAGGTTCACCTTTGAACCCAAGCCTTTCTGAAAGGACTTCAAGAATTGGGTAGTGAACTGAGCCTTTCTATCTGATATGATGGAAAAAGGAACTCCATACAATCTAACAATCTCCCTTATATATAACTGGGCATGATCCTCTACAATATTTGTCATCTTTACCACTAAGAAGTGGGCAGATTTTGTCATCCGATCAACTATCGCCCAAATTGAATCACGCTATTTGTGGGACCTCGAAGCCTATAACGACGTCCATGTTAATCACCTCCTATTTCCACTCTGAGATCTCAAAATTCTAAGTTACTCCACATGGCCTTTGGTACTCAACTTTAACTTGTTGGCAATTCGAGCACTTGGAAACGAACTTAGTTATGTCTTTCTTCATTCCACTCCATTTAAACTTCTCTCAAGTCATGGTACATTTTGGTAGACCCTAGATGGATGGAATATCTAGAGTTATACATAATCCTTTCTCGATACCATCAACATTTGGAACACATAATCTATTTTGGTATCTCAATACTTCATCTCCTCTTTTGACAAATGACATCACTTTCTGCTTTTATACATCTTCCTTCAATTAGAGTAATATGGGATCTTAGTCTTGCTTCTCCTTCACCTCTACTACTAAGGATGATATAGACCCATCATGCATAAGTATTCCACCTTCACTACATTCATCTAGTTGAACTTGAACTCCTAATCGTGCTACTCTTTGGCCAACTCCTTTTTCTCATCCTCCACATTGGCGGTGCTCCCCATGGATAACCTGCTAAAAGTATCATCAACTACATTAGCTTTACCTAGATGGTAGAGGATGCTCATGTCGTAGTCTTTGAGCAACTCAAGCCCTATCCTCTGACTTAAGTTAAGCTCTTTCAGGCTGAAGACGTATTGCAGGTTCTTATGGTCTAGGAATATATCCACATGTGCTCCAAACAAGTCGTAGTGCCAAATCTTGAGTACAAACACCACCACAACCAATTCTAAGTCATGAGTTGGATAGTTTCTCTCATGGTTCTTGAGTTGCCTGGAAGCATAGGCTATTGCCTCACCTTTCTACATTAGAACATACATACCCTAATCCCACTCTAGAAGTATCACAATAGAACACAAAATCATCAGTCCTTTCAGGTAGAGTCAACACTGGTGCAGTCGTTAATCTGGTTTTCAACTCTTGAAACTCTTCTCACACTCGTTGGACCAATGAAACTTAGCTTTCTTTTGAGTCAGCTTAGTCAATAGCAAGGATAATAAGATAATCCCTAACAAATCTATGGTAGTAACCAGCTAAACTGAGAAAACTCCTTATGTCAGTTGAAGAGGTGGGTCTAGGACAGTTCTTAACTACCTCAATCTTCTGCATATCCATCTCCTGAGACAAAATGGACCAAAAATGACACTGATTTAAGCTAGAACTCGCATTTTGAAAATTTGGCATACAACTCCTTATCTCTGAGGGTCTGAAGAATAATTCAGAGGTGATTAGCATGCTCTTCCTCATCTCTGGAGTACACCAAAATATCATCTATGAACATGATCACGAACATATCAAGGTACTATCTGAATATCTATTCACGAAGTCCATGAAAGTGACAGTAGTATTAGTCAATCTGAAGGACATTACCAGAAACTCAAAGTGACCATATCGGGCTTGAAAATCCATCCTTGGAATGACAGATTCTCTCACTGTCAACTGGTGATAGCATTATCGGAGGTCTATCTCAGAGAAAATAGTGGCACCTAAAGTTGGTCAAACAAGTCATCAGTCCTCGGAAGGAGATATTTGTTCTTAATGATCGCCTTATTCAACTGACGATAATCTATACACATCTTGAGGGAACCATCTTTCTTTTGAATGAATAGGACAAGAGCGTCCACGGGGAGACACTCAACCTAATAAATCCCTTATCCAAGAGATCTTTCATCTTCTCTGTCAGTTCTTTTAACTCTACGGGAGCCATTCTATATGGAAGAATAGAGATAGTTGGGTATCAAGGAGAACATCAATCCCAAAGTCAATCTCCTTCTCATGAGGGACTCCAAGAAAATTATCAAGAAACTTATTGACAACTAGAACTGACTAGAGAGGTAGACTCTACATCATTAACTTTAACTCGCATGAGGTGATAGATACATCCTTTTGAGATTAGCTTTCTAGCCTTAAGGTAGGAAATAAACTTATGCTTAGGTGCAATAGAATAACCCTTCCACTTTATGACATTCTCATTTGGGAATTGGAATTTGATAGTTCGGGTTCTATAATCAACAAAGGCATAATAGGCATGAAGCCAAACCATGTCAAGAATCATATTAAAGTCATTCATCTTTAATTCAACTAATTCTACCAAAGTATATCTATGATAAATAGACACTATGCAATCTCTGTATATCTCTTCGGCTAGAATGGACTAACCAGTAGGAGTAGAAACACCGAAGGGTTCAAGAAGACATTCATGAATATCTCAAACTTACTAGCCACAAATGGAGTTATAAATGATAAAGTGGCACCTGGATCAACCAAAGCATACACATCATCGGAAAAGACTCAAAGCATACCCGTGACAACATCTGGTGTAACTTTTTGATCATACATTACTTTACATTATAGAAATACAAGGTGTCATACATAACTGAAGTATTAATATTTTTGGGTGAAAAATACATTACTTCACATTAAAGACTATTTTATTATGAAAGGAACATTAGCAATCATAATGGAGAACACCTTACACGCTTGTAGAAATCATCATGTACCTTTAGGGGAAATACCATTTAATTGTGAAACAAAGAATTATAGGAATATTAAATCACCTTTGGACATAACATAAAGGAACCGTTTAATCACCATAAGAGGGACAACTTAGAAACATAATGAGAACTTGAACATGTGTGAGAGCAACCTTTACCGACATAAATCATGTGAGCTAAGCCATGGAGTCCCGATGTTTTTCCTACACCAGAGGAAACGGGGAATTCACTTGCAAAGGCTACCTTCTAAGATGCTTAAGTGGATCCACAAAAGCTTTGCTATGGAGAAACCTCTACTATCAGTTGGTCTAGAAATCAACCGCTACTAGCAGGTGATTACTATTTCCTACGGTGGCACATAGTTATGGGACAATGGGATTCTACTAATGATCTCTCGCCTCTTCTAACAGGGAGCTTCCGCATCCACCCTAAGGTCCACTTGATGCTAAGTAAACTCTCACGGAATAATCATAGAGAGGAATCATAAAATTCATTAGTGGAGAGGTATTCTACTAACCCATCTCATAAGTCATGTAAAATAATAGAGGGGAATTCTACTAACCTATCCCATAAATATTTTGAACAATAATCATCATCATAAGGATAGCTCCTATACCTTAGTTAAGCCTCTACTATCTTCTAGTATCATAATCTTGGCTAATCCTCTACTATCGGCTAGCATCATCATATCCCTCTACTATCGGGTCATCATTTCATATCCCTCTACTAATGGGTCATCATAGTCTCATGGTTATAACTAGGGTGGTACTAACATTTCTTTTATTTATTCATGCTAAATTTCATAAGATAGTCCCATTGGACATACAAACATAAGGGTAATCATGACATATACAACTTGTATAATAGAACATCATATGGAGGGCTTTACAATAACATGTAGCTTTCATAATATCTCAATGAATTTCACATAATACTTGATATACCTCATCCTCCATAACATTCCTGAACTAGCATACATATAGCGAAATATTTTCATTATTTCTAAGAAACTTCACCATTGAACCGTCATCATTAGGAATCATTCAAAATTACCAAACTTTACTTGACAATTGGGTGGGCTAATGCATGCAATTTCAAATCATGTAACTCAAGAGAACTATGCATGAAAGTAATGGATTTCATCAATTTATATTATCTCTAGAACAACCCATCTCAATCATTCATATCATCTTTCAAAACATGGAAATGAAAACATGAAATGCATCTCATACAATCCTCAACTCCATAATGTTTCATGGTATCACAACATTTATAACTTTAAATATCATAAACTAGCTCCTTAAACCATCATATCATAATATCAAATAAAGGGTTTCATAACATTCATAACAATCTCATGAACTCATAGAATGCTTAATTTTTCTTCAACATCTATAACTCACATGTGCTACCATAAGCCTTCATGGCATAATAGATTTGCCACATAATTTAGTCAAAACATGTTGGATATATGTATTTAAGCTTAAAATTATAGAATTAAAGAATAAGGAACATGAGAGGGGTAAATTAAAGTCATTTAAGAAGTCATTCAAACAACCCAATAACATAGTTGAAAAACCCCTATTTGGGTGTTATGAAGACAATTCAAAACTTCATAATATTTTAGAATCTTTCAAGATACCACAACCTACAAAGCTTTAATCTAATAAGCATATAATAATCTTAATCATTAGTAGGAGCTCATGCATCAATCAATCAAGAATCAATAAATTTTCAGTATTTTTCATGTAATAGAGCGATAATAGAAAATACCCATAAAGAATTAGTCATTAGAATCAAGAAATTTGATAAATATAATTTTGGGGCTCCAAGAGTGAAAGGATTCATGGATGAAGACCCACATACCTTAGAGTTTTTTGAAGCAAATTGGAGGAAGAGTTGAGGCTTGACTTAGTTTTCTTGAATTCCAACAAAACTTCTTGAAAATCTTAAGAATGGATGGAGAATTTGGTGAAGATTCGAGAGAAATTTGAGAGGTTTTTGGTGAGTTTGGAGTTGAAAATGGTTAAGAATGAGGGTTTTGTGTATATATAGACACTGGATAATTACCCAATTATCCTTGTGTGAAAAAAGGAGTTTTTGGCCTATGGCGCGTCCAGTCCGTGTCGCGGATAGCCAATGCTTGCGAAATTTTATCAAAAATATATTACTTTGACACGGGTAAGATATACCTTGTAGGTAACCATTTTCCCACACAATGGTGCCCTCTAAACAAGAACATAAGGTCATATTTGCAAAATTCTGCATAAATTTTTAAATATTAAAAAAATGCATCATAGGGTCTTTTCGAGCTACGTTGAGGGGTGTTTCAATATCCCCTCTAGGGAACATTCTTCTCCAAATGTGAATAAAGATAGCATGAATAGAATGGAATATCTATAAACTCCTTACTAAAATAATAATGCAAATTAAACATTATTTTCATCCAACCTTCAAAGTCTCTATCATGGAAATCATTTTAAAAGCAAGAGTAGTACATTTTTATAATTGCACATGAAACTTCAATCAACTCTCTTCATGAGCATGCATGCATAATAAGTAACAAGTCAAGACTAGATAAATGATGCATGAGAATGAACATGAACTACCATTGTTACCAATATGCCAAAACAACCACTTACTAATACATCAACCATAGCATAACCACTTAAGAAACCACTTAGTAACAACTATCACACTATTCAAGGAAACACATACATACCAGGCATAGTGTTATGAGCTCTCTCTCTCTTCCCTTCCTAGCGACCACAGAGCAATCCCTTCTCTTGTTCCCTAATTCACCATACTCAAAGCAACCTTCTTGACCCACTATGTTACTAAGAGGAATAACCTTAGGTACTTCTAATGGCACAACATGGATCATAATAAAGACAAACATTTCCTAAAACGCCTCATATTCTCATATCCATAGTTGTGACGCACTTCACGACCATGTACAAGACTCTATTTGATGCGGTGTATTGGATGTTCGAGGACCATTTATAAACCTAGTGCTCTGACACTAAACTTGTCACGACCCAAGACTAGGGCCTAGACGTGACATGGCAAATGGGAAGGTCGAAGGCAACCCAAACAAGCCTCTTAGCATATCTTTTGCACATCCTTGGTTTCGCGAAAATAATACAAAATAAATAAGCACATAGCAAATAATTTCTAAGGGAAGTAGGGCTTTGGACTCATGTTATAGGGATGTTATAGGGAAGAGGATAAACATGAATTAGATAGCAAATAAGTCTAAGGGGCGGATAAATATGACTTACGATATGAGGGCATTTAGTGACTTGGGACTTTCATCACTTACCACCATAATCAATAGCATCAAAGAACATCACATAAGGGATAGGGTCTAACAGATAAGTATCCATAAAATCTCAACATCAAATTATAGGTACATAGTGTAGTATCGAAAGACACCTCTAAGCATGAATAGGACGGGAGCCAAGACATGTTCAAGGCTCACCCTCAAACTAGAAAGTGGAATAAAGTCTCAACATAAGTAAGATAGAAATCGTATATTGTTCCCGAACTAGAAGACTCGCCAACTCTCTTCTTTCAATGATCCAAAGCTAACCACGTGGAGGATATCAATGAGTGTCGGTCCCTACATGGTGAAATCATGTAGGCATAGAGTATGTGTTAGTACTTGGCATGTACTAAGTATGTGGGGTGCAATGCAACAAGGGAAGCAAGCCATAGTAATCCAAATGCATAAACATAATCAAAGACGTAAGCTCAATATTCCATGCATGATCAATGCTTAAGGTAAGACATATGTGGAGGTAATCATACTTGCATGACTCATAAAAAGAATAATAAAGTGGCATGAGTAGCTCATCCATATACCTAGTACTAGAGGGTGAGGAATATTGCATAGAACATAATAATAAAGAACCATCATAAATCGTCATAAGAGAATATATTGGGGAAATGAGGGGGACATAAGCATATATAAGGAAAACCATGGATCAAGAATGATATATAACATAAAGCTTTGGAGAGTTCATAAAAGATAGTGAGAAATACAAGGTCTCATACATAACTAAAGTATTAATATTCTTGGATGAAAAATACATTACTTTACATTAAAGACTATTTTATTATACAAGGAACATTGGTAATCATAATGGTGAATACCTTACACACTTGTATAAATCATCATGTACCTTTAGGGGAAAATACCATTTGATCGAATTTGTGAAACAAAGAATCACGGGAACTTTAAATCACCTTTGGACATAACATGAAGGAACCATTTAATCATTATAAGAGGGACAACTTAAAAGCATAAGGAGAACTTGAACATGTGTGAGAGCAACCTTTAACCAACATAAACCATATGAGCTAAGTCATGGAGTCCCGATGTTTTCCTTACACTAGAGGAAAGGGGGAAGTTACTTGTCAAGGCGGCCTCCTAAGATGGCTAAGTGGATCCATGAAAGCTTTACTATTGAGCAACCTCTACTATCGGTTGGTCTAGAAATCAACCTCTACTAGCGAGTGATTCCTATTTTCTACGACGGCACGTAGTTATGGGACAGTGGGATTCTACTAACGATCTCTCACCTCTTCTAATGGAGAGCTTCCGCATCCATCCCAAGGTCCACACGGTGCTAAGTAAACTATCAGGGAATAATCATAGGAAGGAATTATGAAATTCATTAGTGGAGAGGTATTCTACTAACCTATCCCATAAGTCGTGTATAAAATGGAGGGGAACTCTACTAACCCATTCCATAAATATTTTGAATATTAGTCATTATCATAAGGATAGCTCCTATACCTTGGTTAAGCCTCTACTATCGGCTAGTATCATAATCTTGGCTAAGCCTCTACTATCGGCTAGCATCATCATCATACTCCTCTACTATCGGGTCATCATATCCCTTTACTATCAAGAAATCATATTCATATCCCTCTACTAACAGGTCATCATAGTCTCATGATCATAACTAGGTGGAACTCATATTTCTTTTATTCATTCATGCTAAATTTCATAAGACTAGTCCTATTGGACATACAAACATGAGGGAAATCATGACATACACAACTTGTATAACATAACATCATAAGGAGGGCTTTACAATAACACGTAGCTTTCATAATATCTTAATGAATTTCACATAATACTTGATATACCTCATCCTCCATAACATTCATGAACTAGCATATATATAGCGAAGCCTTTTCATTATTTATAAGAAACTTCATCGTTAAACCCTCATCATTAAGAATCATTCAACATTAGCAAACCAACTTGACAATTGGGTGGGCTCATGCATGTAATTTTAAATCATACAACTCAAGAGGACTATGCATGAAAGTAATGCATTTCATTAATTTATATCATCTCTAGAACAACACATCTAAGTCATACATATCATCTTTCAAAATATGGACATGAAAACATGAAATTCATCTCATACTATCCTCAACTCTATAGTGTCTCATGGTATCACAACATTTATAGCTTTGAATATCATAAACTAGCTCGTCAAACCATATCACGTCATAATATTAAATAAAGGGTTTCATATCATTCATAACATTTATAACATTCTCATGAACTCATACCATGCTTAAATTCCCTTCAACATCAACAACATCCATGACTCACATGTGCTACCATAAGCCTTCATCACATAAGAGATTTGCCACATAATTTAGTTAAAACATGTTAGGTATGTGTATTTAAGCTTAAAATCATAAAATTAAAGAATAAGGAACATGATAGGGGTAAAATAAGGTCATTTAAGAAGTCATTCAAACAACCCAATAACATATTGAAAACCCCCAATTTGGATTTTATGAAAACCATTCAAAAAGTTCAAAATGTTTTAGAGACTTTCAAGATACCATAGCTTACAAAGCTTTAATGTAATAAGCATATCATAATCTCAATCATTATTAGGAGTCCATGCATCAATAAACCAAGAATCAACAAATTTCCAATATTTTTCATGTAATGGAGTGATAATAGAAAATACCCATAAAGAGTTAGTCATTAGATTCAAGAAGTTTGATAAAAATAATTTTGGGGAAAATGAGTGAAAGGACCCATGGATAAAGACCCACATACCTTAAACTTGGAGTTTCTTGAAGAAAATTAGAGGAAGACGTGAGCATTGACTTGGTTTTCTTGAATTCTAACAAAACTTTGTGAAAATCTTGAGAATGGATGGAGAATTTGGTGAAGATTAGAGAGGAATTTGAGAGGTTTTTGGAGTTGAAAAACATCTAACGATGAGGGTTTCATGTATATATATAGGGTAATTACCCAATTGTCCTTGAGTGAAAAAGAAAGTTTTAGACCTATAGCTTGTCCAGTCCGCGACGCGGACAACCACTGCTTGCAATATTTCACAAAAAAAAAACTTTTTTGGCACGGGTATAATGTACCTTGTTAACCATTTTCCCACATAATTGTTCCCTCTAAACAAGAATATGAGGTCGGATTTGTGAAATTCTACACGGATTGTGGGATATTCAAAAAAAATATATCATAGGGTCTTTCTGAGCTACGTTGAGGGGTATTTCATGGTGGTTTCCCCCCTCAAACCTTGAGTTGAACTAGGTTGGGATTGATAACCCTAAGCTCTATAATTCTAATAGCCTTGAGACTTCTGATCACACGTGTTACTCGGAGCTGGTGCACTTGCTAAAGATGGCGCATTTTTGAAGACCTCTTTTGAAAATAGGACTTGTCCCCCTTACCTTGCTTATGCTAGCTAGACTCATGCCTTGTTGACTTAGCCTTTTTGCTCAAGTGATCCTCCATATCCCTCGTTTTTTCCTCCTTAAGTTGTTGCATATAGACCATGAGCCTAGAGATGTCCATGTCTTGAATCAACAATGTCGCCTTGCACTCCTTTCTCACATGTTTTCCCGAGCCAGATACAAAATTTCTCATTCTAGATCTTATGTCTAGCACCATCTCTAAAGCATACCTGGATAGCTATATGAACTTAAGGCTATATTTTCTGACAGTCATCCTCTCGTGCTTTAAGTTTACAAACTCCTCCACCTTTACTTCCCTCAATCTCGTGGAAAGAAGTGATCAAAAAAGACACTCTCAAAGTCATCCGAAATGGCAGTCTCACCATGCTCACCTCAGCTTTCTTCCTATTGATTGTACCACACATAAAATCCTTGAGTTGATAGGAAGCAAGTTCAACTCCCTCTGTCTCAGTCGCTTGCATAGCTTTCAACACTTTCCACATCTCATCACTAAAGTTCTGGGGTCTTCCTCAACTTTTGATCTAGTGAAAATAGGTGGGTTCATCCTTAGAAAATCCCTAAGTTTAGTGGCAGCTATTGTCTCTTGAGAATTAGAATAGGAGTCTTTAAACTCTGTTTCCCACTCTGAGCAGCTGGGTGAGCATAGTGATAGCTCCTTTGAAATTAGCCTCTGTGGTAGGAGCAGGTGAGGTAGTGGGGGGCTGAGGAGTCCCAACGGCTCTAGCAGGTCGACCTCTACTTCTTGTCTCGATATGAGGAGGCATTTTTTAGGTGGGATTCTCAGTACTGCTGGCTGAAGCATTTCTCCGAGTCACGGTAAATTTTGGAGGCATGATCTACAAGCGCGTAATGTACAAGTTAGAAAAGAGCTTTGTAGAATTTTCAACTCAATCGCAGGAACTCAGAATACAAGTGTATTAATTCCTAATGACCTATAGCCTCCTGCTTATAAAGTGTGGTGTACAACACACCCATAAACAAGACTCCACTAGACACGGCTTCAGACTCCCTAGGATTCTTTAACTTTGTGCTCTGATACCAAGTTTGTCATGCCCTAAGAGGGTACCCTTGGTCTGGCCAGCACTCAGAGACTATCGCTAGTCCCCAAGCAAACCACTTAGCCTCATCATATTTGATCAATCACATTCTAGTAGCGGAAGACATCAGTGAATAAAAATACTTAGTAAAAAGCAATGACAATCGATAACAAAAGGATCAAAGGCCAAACAAGTTATCCATCAATTGAATAAGACTAGCGTGAAAAGAGCTAGTCGATAATAACATCCAATCATCACATAAATAGTCTAGTCTATGAAGTCTCTAAAACATCTGAATAATTGTACCAATGACAGACCTATGACTACCTCTAAATAGAATAAGATAAGTCTAACTCAAACTAGAATAGAAACATAATGTCCTCCGAGAGTAGGGGAGGGCTCACCAATTAACTGAAACCAAATGTGTCCTCAATGGGGCACTTGCTGATGACTATTAGTACATGTCTCTGCATCATGAAAAGATACAAGTCCAAATGGACATTAGTACGTGGAATATACAAGTATGTAAAATGGCAGAAAGGAACATGTAAAGGAAGAATAATATCAACTCAAATAGCTCAACTCAAGAAATAGGAAACGCAGTTATCATGTCAAGAGTCTAAAGTAAGAATGTAATTTAGACAATGACAACTCATCTACCATCTACGTCCCATCCACTCGGAGTATTATTAAGGCTTGTTTGGGAGTTTCTCTAATCGATAACCATCACCAATGAGTCGGTGGTGATACAATGATGCGATGTCGTTGCCACATCCATCCAATACCCTACTGGGAGAATAGGAAATCCCATCAATGGATCCAAAATTAGTAACAACAAGTCCTCATTTTGGGAAAATAGGAAACATCCAATTTTACGGTTCAATCCTCTCCTACGCCAGCTACGTAGTTATTGAGTTCGCATTGGACTTACTCTTACTTGATTCAGTGCTCAATACTCCTCCTAATACTCAATATACTTATAAGACATCAACTCTATGGTTAACTCATTCATCTCGCCTCATTGGACATTTATCAACTCAACTCATCACATCAACTATCAACCTTTTGGTTACTCGTAAGGACCACTCTACCCTAGTAGTCTTTCAGTTAAACGACCATAAGTTTTGACTCCAAACTCCAAATGAGGTGAAACCAGTTGTGTTGAAAAGCTAATTCAAATGGATTTCATTTGGTAGGTCATGGGACATCTATTTCTCTGTGTGCTAAGAGTTATGATCATTTAAAATTGACCCTTGTATAATCTATCACTAGAAACTCAATTTATAGGAAGGTTTTGAACTCGAGTAAGTACTAGAGGTCTTTTATAACTCCAATACTCTTACCACAGATAAGAATGAGGCTTGAAACATAGGTACATGTGAAGATAGAGTTATGAGGTATCATAGACTGGTGTTTGGCTGCCTTTAGTGCTTGATTGACCTTCAGTTGTTAGTTTAGCCACAGGAATAAGAATGTCACCTAGTTTGAGAACTCTCCAGACCTTCACATTATAGGACTTTATGAATGTTTTCATTCTTATTTTTCAATGAGAGAAGTGCTTTCCATTGAAGTAGGGAGGTATGGTTTGAGAAGGTCCCTCTTGAAATAAGGCTCTAATTGTTTGTTACTGATTTGCCATGATCGTTTCTCACATGTGGTTAAACAGAAAAATAGAGTGAGACCAAGCTCTGATACTAATTGAAAATGCAAGAGACAGGGGCTGAATTGAATTTTCTTTCCTTTTTTAAATAAAACTATTTAGTAGTTAGTCAGCTAACTTAAGTGATAGTAGTCTAAAAACAGTAAGACGGTTTGCAGAAATCAAAAAGTGTAAAATGAAGATTAATGTTGGACATTTATACTCGTTCGCATTCAATGTGAACCCTATGTCTGATCCTTTTGGGTTGCAAAGAGATCTATTCAAGCCTTCAAAAGTGGTGGTTATAAGAAGTAGAAAAAACTTAATCTACTACTCTCAATATTTTTCTTGTTTTCTTTTTCTTTTGATAGAATTCTCTCTTTCAAATTCTTCTTCTTTTCTCTTTCTTTTTCTTTTTCACAGTAAACTAAAGATTACAATGAATTTCTTAAAGATGAAGAATTTCAAAGATGGTCTTAAAGGCAGTAGGTTTGTATATTTTGAGATGTCCTGGATGCCTCCTTTTATGTAGAAGAGATAACATCCAAGGGGAATTGATCCTTAGGCAGCAATGAGTCCTCTTTCCAAGAATAAGGTTGAAGGTTTATTGTCAAGAATCCTTCCAGATCTTTATTTACCTTGATTGCTTGATTTTTTGATCTTGAGGATTTCTTCCTTGATTATTTCCTTGACTCAATCTTTGTTTGATTGATGCACTAATCCCTTATTTTACGTCACGTGATTAATTCTTGATTTGTGAACTTCTTCCTGATCGTGATCCTTAATTGATTCTTGATTGATTCTCAATCTCATCAATTTTATTTCTTTCCTTCTATTCCATAGACATAGGATCGGGACTGATCTACTCTTATTGCTGGAATTGTTCCTTCCAGGTGCAGTCCATTGTATTTCCTTTTTGTTTCAATCCTATGTGCTGGATTTCCATTGGTTTGATTCATTATCTTCTGGATTTATTTTCCTTTTCTTGATTGATTTCTTTTACTACTCAAATTTGTTTTCCTTTTCTTGATTGATTTCCTTATTGCTTCAGATTTGTTTTCCTTACTTGATTGATTTCTTTGACTGCTCCAAATTTGATTTTTCTTGATTCCTCCAGATTTGATTTTCTTGATTGATTTTCCTTTCTTGCTTAGTATTAGATTGATTCCTTCCAATAATTATGCTCTTGGTGTCTCCAGCTAGATTTCCTTGATAGATTCTTCAAGTCGTTCCTTAGCCGGATTGTTTCCTTTTTGATGCTTTCCTGCAATTAGTCATCAGTCAAAATATATTATCACTAACAGTATATAGTCATAATAAAAAAAATATAATTAAATTAAGTATTAATATACTGAAAAAGAACAAATAATATAAGTAAAACTTGTTAAAAGTTGGGTCGGGTTGGATTTTGACCTGCTTTATAATCCATTATTCAACCCATTTTGATCCAAAAAAATTTGGATTGGGTTAGATTGGGTCTTGATTCATTTATTGTTTTATGACCCCATTATAATTCATTCAAATTTGATCGAACCCGCCCAAATTGCCATCATTAGTATCACAAATTTATAAAGTAGGATTACCAAAATTAGAGGAAGAAATTGATAGAGAAAGGAGAGAATGTGTCATATAATCCCTCTGTAAAGCGAGAGAAGGAAAGGGTGGGAGGAAGAGAGAGGGGGCGGTATAGGGGGGTGGGGAATGGAAGAAGAGTGGCAAGCACGACAGAGGCGAGGAGAAAGACCTAAAGGGAGGAGAGTATCAATCTGCGAAAAAGACAACCTTCATCTGATTATGTAATTCTAAGGTCGTTTAGTTATGTAATTTTCCCAAGTGTGGACAAAGCGAGTGATCAGCACATAAACTTTTCCAACTTTAATATACTCAAAATTGAATTTGCTATCCAGAAAAAGTGGCAATTCTAGGTATTTTATTAGAAAATCATCAATAAGGAAAAAAAATATGACATTATCTAATCAAAATTGAACAACATTGGATTGGTGCAAAATCTGAATAAACAAAAAATTACAGTGGAATCAAAATGGCACTAAACTTAATTTAAGCTAAACAAGTTAATTAATGTGCTGATTGGTATTTCACAAATCTTGTGATCATGACTAATACGTGGTCAGAAATGGTTTATTGGCAATTAATTAATTAACCTAAGTTCCTCATGAAAAATATATTAATTAGACAAGCGTCGTGTTTAATTAACCATATGAACTATTGTTTCTTTTCTGCCGTGTCCCATTTGTCATCCATAGAAGAAAAAATTATGTCCATGCTAGTATTGCTGCTACTCCCAGAATTAAACATGGCGTCCGCCATATCCACCACTGGTTGGTAGTCAACTTCCCTCCCAAATCTACTACCGGAAGGCCCTGCACCTCCGCCACTGCCGCTGCCGCTGCCGGCCGTCACTACATTGCATATGCTAGCTAGTGAACCAACACTACCACCATGCCCAAAGTCCCTATAAAAACACGTATCTGTAGTATTAGTTGGCGGGTCCAATTTAGTATTGACGGATAAAAAATGGATTATACAAAAATAAATAAAGTATGTGATCTGCTTGTTAAATTTAAATTCTGAATATACTGGCGTACATACCTTTGTATGTCAAACAGAGTAGTAGTGTAGCTTGTGCGAGCTTGATCTATTTGTGGCTTGATATCCATGGAGAGCCAATGGCCGCTTAAGGAGGCAGAAGTTGGTGGCGGCAACAGTAGTGGCGCAGGTGGAGGGGTTGTGGTGGTTTGATGAGTTATCTCTTCCACCAATGGAAGAGGTACGGTGGGAGCTGTGGCGGACATATAGCAAGTGTGTTGAGATCTGTATGTTACTTCAAAGACGTAAGGATCATCATCTAGACGCTGAACTTGCTTCTTGGCTGGACAATGGTATAGCTTTTGATGGGTGCATCTATAATAAGCCCTAAAATCATTTAAAAAAAAATTATTAGTAACAGTTAATAGATTAAATAATATACTCCTTCGGTTTCAATTCGTTTATCTGTTTTTATTTACTTGACACGGAGTTTAACTTTTATAAGAAGATAAGGAAGATTTTTTAATCGAACTAAAAATACGTAGAATGTACTAAAATATCATATACTCTAATATTTTGATTTTCAACATGCACGTCACGTGAAAAATTAGATCAAAAGAATTGCTAAAGAGGGAAAAAGATATTTTTGTTAAATGAATAGGAAAGGAAACAAAAACAAACAAACTGCATGAAAGCACAGCGAAACATTAAAATTTGTGCGTTTTTGGTGTATTTGTATTTACTGCAATATATGTTATTTATACTCTCTTTTCTAAGTTATCAAATTAGATTTAATTGAAATTGACATTTATATGTCCTTGTTCTGGGTACGTAAATATAACCTAACTATGTAAAAGTTTACCTTGTTGATGCACAAAATTAAAGTTAAATTGATATGCAATTTATAAATTTAACGTTGATAAATGAAACAATGGAGTAATTTTGTGTGTGTTCATACCAAGAGAAAGAAATGAAAAAATAAGAAGAGGAACAAATTAAAGGGTTGTTAGATGCATACATATCATTAATTCTAGAATGTGAGAGAAGTCTAAAGGGTCAACATGTCCCACTGACTCCAACGATGTTGTTGTGTGTGGAATTCAAACTGGTCAAAATATGCCAATATGCATTTTGTTTACTAAAAATAGGAAAAGTCAGTGAAAGAAATTAAGGTCTAAAAGTGCAAGCTGATTGAGTTATTAGTATGTATATGTTATTTATTTTCTTGGTTTCTGGCTTTTGAGAGTGAGTAAACAAGAATAATTCTTAGCGTACATGCATGTCTTTGTAGATGTGGCTCCCCCATTAGTCTAATTAAAGTTAAAGTTGATCAAACTGACTGTTTCTACTTCAATTCAACAGTCTTGTTATCGGTGAAACTACTTAATTATAATAAAGATTCATAAGAGTTATCTTGACCTCTTCAAATAATACGAAACCAGACTTGGTCCTTAGATTTTGTCGAATTTGGTGGGATATATTTATACTAATCATTGCAAAAATAAGAAAAAGCAGCACATATATACTATAATTAGTAAAGTGAATGAATTATACCTAGGAAACCTAGATCCAAGAATCTCTTTCTGACCATATTTTCTCCAAGTAAAACCATCCTCTGGTGGGAGTTCAAGATTTCCCATTCTTGGAGCAGATACCCTCACTATTCTTCTATCTGTATCTCCCTTTCTGCACGTTACACATGCAAATTAAATTCACAATATTAATTCCTCATAGTGAGACTCATCATTAAAATTATACATACCAATATTAAAACATGTCAATTAAAGGATTTAACAACCGACATGACATTTGGTCACAGAAAATGGTCACTATATAGAGCAAAGTTCACCTACTAGGTGTGTTGTTGCTGCTATAGGTTCTTAACGACATGATAGAACTTTTGACTTGGGGCTTTTAGCGACCAGGTTTTAGAGTATCGTTAGTTAAGACTATTAATTATCGAAATTTCTCTTTCTAAAAGCATATGTTTCTAAGAGTGGTAATAATGTTTCATCAATACTTAAAACACTTTTTTTATGTATTTAATGATAAATTGTATGCTAGTATACACGCCTCAGCTGGTTCAAATTAAGTAGTACTCGTTGAGAGCGACTATACAGGGAGGACTCTTTATGGATTTTAGTTTTGGGGAAAATTATACCAACGAAAAGAGCGGACAATACATTGATTACTGAGAATGAACATAAACAATTGATGAAGACAACTCTTATCTTGATAAATGGACTTCAAATCCACATACTCAAACCAACGGGAAAGTAGAATATATTTTTCTCACTAGACTGAAACGGAATTAATTATAATTTTATGTCTACTTTCCTAACGTTGGATTTGATACCCCCTTCCTTTTTTCTTTTGTTTCTTAATTGTTAGTTCCACACCATTTTTTTATATAAGCTTATGTCTAGACACTTCATATTGTAACGCGAACCGCAATATGTATTTACCTTGTCATGCTAAAATAATTGCATATTAGTTATACATTTCTAGCATACACATATTGTTGTCCCCACTTCTGATTATTCTTTTCCATGATAAAGCTAGGTGCTAATTTACTAATTAATAATTTCAATATTATATTATGATCTCCTTTTCTTCGCAATTAACGATAGAAACTTAGAGAAAATCATTGTATATTGACAATTATGTAGTTAGTGCTATAGAGAAAGTTCTGTGGAATTTCCGTGAAAATATGATAAAGAATTTAGAAACTAATATATTATTATGGTAGATAAACAGTAACTAAAAACCTTTGTTACTTTGTGTGCGCTCCCTTTTCCCACTAATATTTCACGCTACCACATATTCTGCATGAAATCATGCTCTAAGCTCTATTGGTCATTTGGTTTGAAAACAAGTAATGCTTAGGTATGAATTAATAATATAAAAAATAATTATGCTTATACAGATATTAATAATGTAAAAAGTAGATACACAAATATCAGAGATGCTATAATATTAAAAGGGACAACGAAACATTACATTGTGATTTTATGCAAGTATATATTATCGCTATGGCCCCTAAAAGGATAGTATGGTTCAAGAAATGGTTAATGCATGGTCGGACTAAGGAATTGTTTTCCCATGAAAATAAATAACAAGATATAGATGATTCAATATTCTATATCACTTAAATTAATATCCGAATATAAATTATCGTTCTTATTTATATGGGTATTAACAACAAGAAGGTTAATAAAGCTAGTCAACTGTCGTATGATGTTACACAACAATTATTAGTATTTTCATACAACACATAAAATTCTTACGTATAAAAATGAAAATCTATTGTAAAAAAATGAAACTATATAAAACAAAAATTATAAGTGGCCTACAAAATCAGTTTTCCCACTGTTCGCAAGTAAAAAAAAAACAGTATACTTGTAATAAAGTAGTGAAGTTTCTAACCTTGTTCGTTGCCTTTGCGAGGAAGAAGCAGCAGCTCTACTGGAATCATGAGATGCATCCATAGGCACCATCGTAGAACTTCCCCCACCACCCATTTGATCATTTTCCTGCGGTAGCCCATGCACCGCATATGCCGTCATCGCCGCAGCCGTATTTTCTGCTGCATGGAACAGTTGACCACTACTACTCAGCCATTCTTGAACCGCCTGTTGTTGTTGCTGCTGCTGCTGGCTAATTAATCTTTCCCTTACATTATTAAATACCCCAATAATCTCTTCTGTTTTACTTAAAAGGACACCTCTTTGGTTTCC
Organism: Solanum ossicruentum; assembly: GCA_025774065.1. Classification (NCBI taxonomy): domain Eukaryota; kingdom Viridiplantae; phylum Streptophyta; class Magnoliopsida; order Solanales; family Solanaceae; genus Solanum; species Solanum ossicruentum. The sequence continues at coordinate 8,277,135 of JAOTQR010000092.1, forward strand.
CCAGTTATCTAAGTTGGCTTCCATCTCTCTACCCAATTTACAACCATAAAGGATTGTAGCAATCGTCTCTTCCATTTAATTAATTATTTACTAGGCTAGTTTTTTGTTTGTTTGTTTTTTCAAATGGTAATTTTTAGAGATCTTAATTTGTTCAAGACAACATAAATGAAATGAAGTATATCTGTCTAGGTGGGCTTGGTAGAGTATTATATATGTTTGAAGTGAAAGAAGATTAATGTGTTTTCAAAGTATTTGTATATGTTTAACACGGTAAGCATGCAAAGATTTCACGGAAAATGAAAGGAAGCTTAGGAAATATTTTTATTAGACTAAGTCATGGTCCTACAAATTTTGTATAACATAAGGGCTTTTTTTTTTTTGCAGGTCTACGAGAAGACTGGTCCTCATTGAAAACAAATCTTTTGGACCATATTTGGTGTTGTGAAGAATTTTCCCAACTTTGAAAACTTTTCATTTTTCTCTCTAATGCAATTCATGCTTTAAGAATTCGGTTCGTAAATAAGAGAAATAATTTCTTTTTAGAAATATTCATTTTATATTTCTTTCTAATAGATTTTTATTTTTTCATATAAAATATCTTTATTTACATATAAATTATCTAAAGGAAATCATTTTTTTTTACATTTGAATTATAAATGGAAGAAATATCATTTCCTCAATAATTCTACTCTCTCTCAACAGGATTTTTTCCATTCTCAAGACTCAAACCCGAGAACTCTGGTTAGGGGTGAAGCACTTCAACCAGTGCATCACAACCTATATTGATAACACCTAGTTATTATTTCACAACATACATTGTACAAATTTTAAGAATCTAAATTTGATTCAAATTTTTATATTAATACTATGAGGTTCTTTTCTTTAGAATTAAGTTCTAATATTAAATATATATTTTACGTAATGGTTTTTCTCACCACTATTTCTATAAAAGACAATATTATTAGTGGCGGAGTCATATTAGAATTAGGGGACTCATTTGAATCTTTTTCGATGAAAAATTATGCTATATATAGTAAATATAATCTTTTATATATATAATACTATGTTAAATCCTTTTGGTTAATTCGTATGTTTGCTTTTTTAAAATTTTAAACCTCTTTAATATAGATCTTAACTCCGCCACTACATACTATCATATTTGCATTGCAAACTCGTATCCAAACATAAATGAGTACATTTACAGAACGAATTCTTCGTTAAAATTTGATAATATAAGAGGGATTAATTAAATTGATAATTATTTATTTGAGGAATGACCTTGACCCCTATATTACCACCATCTTCTTCATCTGGAATATTTTTGACCATTTGCGGCAATTAGCATGGTTGATTCATTAGGTGGGTCCCGTCTTCTTCTTCTTCTACTCCTTTTTTCCGTTTGAACCATAGAATATATCTATTTATGTTCTAGACCTGTGAAATTTCACTGGACATATTATTATTGTTGTAATATATCTATTTATTTATATTTATATTTTCTGTTCGATCTTAAAAGTATAGATACACTTGATTAAAAATATTAAATCAAGTTTTTGCACTTCATTAAATAATTTTATTTTTAAAAAAATGATATTTTTTCTATTTTTAAAAAATCATAATGTAATTATTATATAAAAAATTTTAATTTTGTGATTTTTTTTTCTTATTTCAAGGATGTAGAATGTCCTAAAATAAAAAAAATTGCAAGAAAATAATATTTTAACTTAAGAATCCTTTAGTAAAATCGAGCAGTACTTTAGAATTTTATTTGCATTTGCCATACAATTTTTATAATTTACCGTAATTTCTTGTAGTTTCAGTTCAAGTTTTCCAGGTTTGTTAGAAGTTTCTATCTTAAATTTTTTTAAGAAAAATGATGAAATATATCATCGAATTTTGAGAGTTCTTTTATGTGATTTGTTAAAAGTTTGATTCATATATGTTATTATCGTTTGAGAAAAGGTTGATCTATGTCATTATTTTTTAATTTTTATTTTACAAAACAATCCTTGATTTGATAGTTCATTGGTCTCTTAACTAAGGTCTATCAACGACAACCTGAAGATGTCTTGTACTCAATAAAAAAAGAGTAAGTGCAGTATCAATAAACATAACAACCATATATTGGTAGGATCACACGTTATTGCAATTAGTAAAAAATAAATAGGTAACCACAATATAGTAAACCACACACATACGGAAGAATATTAATTAGTTTATAGTTGATGCTCAACACGCCAACTTTTGTAATTATCAGTCTCAAGACAACAATCTTCAATGGTTATCTCATGGAACCCATATCCAACAAATTGTGTGTCAGAATCCAGGCTAGGCCCTAGGCGCAACACGATGAATGAGTGTAATATCCCTCAACGTAGCTCGAAAAGATCCTATGATACATTTTTTTAATATCTCAAAATCCGTGCAGAATTTCGCAAATTCGACTTCACATTCTTGTTCATAGGGCAAAACTGAGTGGGAAAATGGTTATCTACAAGGTATATTTTACCCGTGCCAAAAAAATAATTTTTTTGATGAAATTTAACAAACCAGTGGCTATGTGCGACCATGCCGCAACGCGGACCTGTCGCGGCCTAGTTCAAAAAGTCTGAAAATCCTTCCTTTTCACTTGGGGGCAATTGGGTAATAATCCAATTGCCTATATAGACGGAAAACTCTCATTCCTTAGCCATTTTTGACATCAAAATATCTCAAAGATCTCTCAAAATCCTCTCTGAAACATCATCAACTATCTCATTAAAATTCAAGAATCTCAAGAACTTATTTTGGATATCAAGAACCCAATTCAATTCTCAAGTACTTTTTCAAGAAAACTCCAAGTTTAAGGTATATGGATCTTCATCCATGAGTCCTTTGAACCATGAAACTCCAAAACTATTTTTATCAAATTTCTTAATTCTAATGACTAATTCTTTATGGGTATTTTCTATTACCACTTCATTATATAAAATATGTTGAAAATTTGTTGGTTATTGATTTATTGATGCATGGGCTCCTACTAATGATTAAGATTTTGATATGCTTATTAAATTAAATCTTTGTAAGCTATGGCTCTTGAAAGACTTGAAAATATTATGAATTTTTGAATGATTTTCATGACACCCAAATTGAGGTTTTTCAAGTATGTTGTTCAGTTGTTTGAATGACTTCTTAAATGATTTTAAGTTACCCCTTTCATGTTTCTTACTCTAAAATTCAATGATTTAAAGCTTAAATACATATACCCACTATATTTTGACTAAGTTATATGGCAAATCTCTTATGTGATGAAGGTTTTATGATAAGACATGTGATTTATAAATGTTGTTAATGTTGAACGGAGATTAAGCATGCTATGAGTTCATGAGAATGTTATGAATGATATGAAGCTTTTTATTTGATATTATGATGTGATAGTTTGATGAGCTAGTTCATGATATTCAAGCTATAAATATTGTGATACCATGAGATATTATGAAGTTGAGAATTGTATGAGATGAATTCTATGTTTCCATGTACATGTTTTGAAAGATGATATGTACAATTGTGATAGGTTGTTTAAGAATGATTTAAATTGATGATATTCACTATATGTCTTGAAGTATGATATCTAAATAATGAGGAAAGAAAGCTTATGAGGCATTCTATGTTTATTATTGACTTATGCAAAGTTTCTTATGAATGAATGTTGATGGTAGAGGATCTCCCATCTATTTAATGAATGAATGTATTATGGTGGAGTCGTGGAGGATCTCCCATCTAAGGAATGGTTAAGGAGCTATCTTATGACTTTGAATTTTTGATATCAATGAGTTGGGGATTAAAAAAGTTTTCCTACGACCTGACTTGGAATGATTTTATAATATGATACTGTGACATATGATTTTCCTACTCTTGTGAGAGACTACCTAGTACCGAGTGGACTAGAGGCAATTACCAAATTCTTAAGAGGCGAGTGCCCTAAATATGAAGGCTTGAGGCGAGTACTCGAATCCGGACTTGAGGCGAGTATCCGAGTCTAAAAACTAGAGGCGAGTACCCGATTCACATAAGGCTTAGTGGATCCACTTAGGCATTAGGAAATTCACCCTGACAAAGTGATTTCGCCCTTTCATCTGGTATAAGGAAAACATCGGGACTCCATGGATTAGCTCACATAGTTTATGTCGATTATGGTCTCTCTCACATATGTTTAAAATCTCCTTATGTCCCCCAAGAGGACCTCTTATGATAAATTAAATGATTTCTTTATGTTATGTCCAAAGGTGATTTAAAATTCCTATGATTCATTTTTTCACAAGTTCTAATGGTATTTCTCCTAAAGGTACACATGATGATGTCTACAAGTGTGTAAGATGGTCTCCATTATGATTACCAATGTTTCTTGTATAATAAAATAGTCTTTTATGTAAAGTAATGTATTGTTCACCCAAAAATTTTAATACTTTAATTATGTATGAAATTGTGTATTTCTCACTATTTTAAGTTTATGTGACCTAGCATGCATTCAAGTAAAGGTAAGTTCTTTATTTCTCATGTGCATTATTCCATGTTATATGGTGAGAGTAAAATGTCTAAATGATCACCCATATGTATATTCCAAGTTTATATAATTTGCTTATTCCCGATTACGTTTATCTATGCATCCTACTATGTTCTTTCTAAAATTGTCCTTTATGTTTAAATAATATTAGTTTGATTACGGCTTACTAATGCCTTCGTAAATGTATCATTTTTATCACAAGACTTAGCATGAATTATTTCATTATTTATTTCCATGTCATGCATTGCATACCTACATACCGGTATATTCCAAGTACTGACGCATACTTTTATGCTTGCATGATTTAACCATGCAGGGACTGATGCTCGTCGATATCCTCACGTGGTTATCTTTGGATCATTGTAAGAAGAGAGTTGGTGAGTCCTCTAGTTCAAGGACAATATCTGATTTCTTACTTATGTTGAGACTTTATTCCACTTTACTTTCTAGTTTGAGGGTGAGCCTTGAACATGTCTTGGTCCCTGCCTTATTCATGCTTAGAGGTGTTGTTAGATACTATGGTATGTACCTATAATTTGATGTTGAGATTTTGTGAAAACTTATTCCGTAGACCCTATCCCTTTTGTGATACTTTTGACGCTATTGGTAGTGATGGGAAGTGATGAAAGTCCTAAGTCCCTAAATGCCCCCATAACGTGAGTCATACTTACCCTTCCTTAGACGTATTTGCTATATGATTCATGTTTATTCTCTTCTCTGTAACATCCTCATAGCGTGAGTCCAAAGCCCGACTTCCCTTATAAATTATTTGTTATGTGCTTATTTATCTTTTATTGTTTTCACTAAATCAAGGATGTGCAAATGATATACTAAAAGGCTTGTTCGGGTTACCTTCGAGCTTTCCGTTCGCCGTGTCACGTGAAGGCCCTAGGCTTGGGTTGTGACAATGAGAACCTTGAGAAACCCTCAATCAAGCTTTTTTATTACTCATTCTAGCTAATAGGTAGTGAACAAATAACATAAGTTGAAGCATAGAGATAGGGACTAAGAGGTCATAGGATAGGGCAAAGATGTTAAACCATAAGTTTATTACATCTTCTCCAATAGTACCTCCACAGACTAGAGTAGGCGAGGACTAAGACATGTCCTGTAATGATCCGGCCTAGGGGCCTAGTTATCACATGGTGGATAATATACCGAAAAGGTACCTCACCCAAGTCATCTTAAGTATTCATAGGCATACATATAAAGAAATACAGAATTAAAACGGGGAAGGGGTCTGTTGGCCTTTTTAAGACAATAAAGCAACATTAAAAAGCATGAATGACTAATATTTTTTGTTTATAAAGCATACTAACTAACATATCGATGGATGGATGGAACCGGTAATGGTCAGTGTTATGCCGAAAAATGACCAACTTTAAAGAAAAAATTAAAAATTATTCGAAAATCGAGAATCGATCAATACCTAATTAATTTAAGCAAAATCAATCCTCGAAATTCGAAAGGACACAGAGTCGCCA
>JAOTQR010000092.1:8285570-8336464 GCA_025774065.1 Solanum ossicruentum
GTATTTTGTATTAATAAAAGTGTTCTCTTCTCTTAAGTTTCCCGGTTAAGCCTTAGTCGGTTTTTAAGTTCTTAGTGTGCTGGTGTTATTCTATTATATGGTCGGCTCTGCCGCCTGAGTGATATATGGTCGGTTATACCGCCTGAATGATATATTGTCGGCACTACCGCCTAAGTACTATTGTGCCTTAAGGATTTATAAAATCAAAGGCTAACCAACTTCAAAGAGTTGGTGTAGTGTGTAGTACATTTTAGGTCCTCTATAGTGGGTGCATTGGGCTCGTCGAAGTTTCCAACACTCTATTTTCTGTTATTTAACTACTTGGAGTTACAGGTTAGCTGCTGTAGTGAATCATAATAGAAAGACCCTATTCCACTTTACTTGGGTAAGATGTTAGTTCTGCTACACAAACTTTGTTGCTATATAACAACAACAATAGCACCTGTGCCTCAACATGTTGGGATTGGATACACGACTCCTCACTACCCATTCCACTCCCATTTGTACCCACTTAATTCCAATATGCAAAAGTTTTGGTTTCTCTATTAGCAGAGTTTCTCTTAGTTTTCTACTGGCATACTTTCTCTAAACAATCTAAAATTGGTTTGTAACTAAAGAAAATAAAGTAAAGCGGAAACAATCACAAAATATGAAATCCCAAAACCTGGAGTCATGAGTGCGAGAGCACCTAGAGTAGTATGAAAGAGAAAATACAACTGTCTCAAATGAAATACAAAGCTGATAATGCCTGATACAAAGTCTGAAAGGAAACAGTAAAGGAAATCTCTAAGATCCCCGGCGACTCAAAGTCTCAGCCTCATCGTTAAGATCTGGATAGATGGAGAAATGACTCTGCTAGAATGAATACCCTGTATGGGTTTCTGTGCTCGATCTGCAGGGAGGAAACAATGTAGGGCTGAGTACACCGAAATGTACTCAGTAGGTTCAATCAATTGGGTAAGAAAAATCGGACAAGTATATAATAATGAAGAGTCCAGTCACTTGCATCAAAAGGGGTTAGTACTCAAATAGTACACATAAAGCTATGATAAAATAGCAATAATAACCAATGATACAATGCCATGAGATTGTGAGTATAATGCATGGGGGTCTCGTCGGGCCATATATCAAGTGTTTTCCAACCTTGCTACCTGCCCATGGTCAAGGGTGTCATAGTATATCAACCTTGCCACCCGCCCATGGTCAAGGGTGTTACAATATCTCAACCTTGCCACTTGCTCGTGGTCAAGGGATCTGAAAAGTGTACATCTACCCTTGCCGCTTGCTCGAGCCAAGGGGTAGTATAATAAGTGGTACATTATCTTAAGTAGAGCCTCTTACGGTCTTACCCTTGCCTTTTACTCGGGTCAAGGGATGGTACAATGCAGTGTGGAATAAATGCATGTAAATGATACAAATCAGATATCATAAATACATAGTGGCATCATGATAAGAATTCTGATACAGAAGCCTCATAAAATCATGGAGAATAAGATCAAGTATCTCAACCGTTACCACAACCATCATCATATCTTAGATTATTAAATTATGTCCAAAGTAAAGTGTAACAGCCACACCTGACCTCACTCGTCCCAATCTATACACAATCAGAATATAACATTAATACCGGACCTGACTCGTCCCAAAATATACAAAGTCAGAATATAACATCAATACCGGACCTCACTCGCCCCAAAATATACATATGATCCATAAAATTGTTCCAAATGCCCTCAAATCACCACAACCTTCCCAAATAGTACAACAAGCCTCAAATTATCATAATAATATCCCAAAATATCTCAATTCACAAGATTTCGTTTCAATTTATCAATAGGATCACAATTTACTCAAATTTCGGCATATCCGGGAATACATTTCTATCACAATTCAAGCATATCAGCCCATTTACTTATCAATCAATAATTTTAGCATAATCGAGATCACATTTCCATCACAATTCAAACATATCAGCTTATTTACTCACAAATCAATCTAGATCTTACAATTACCACATAAGCATGTCCAATAACTCTAATCTAGTCCCAAAAAAGTTAACCGAACCTACCTCGATGCCGAAACAATACTCGATCAAGCTTTCAATCAACTCAAGTCTCCAAACGATCACCAAATCGATCAATCCCTATCAAAAATAGATACTACGCGTCAAGAGGTGCATTTTGATATCCATATTGGCACGAATTAGGCCCAGGCGTAAAATGATCAAAATTAGGACTAAAATTCAAACTTTTCAAATCTGGAAATTGACTATAAATCAGGTTCTACACGAAAAATGGCGTCTGTGGGTGAAAATCCCACTAAAACCGAGTCCAAATCAAATGAGAAATCACCTTTTAAAGTTTTGAAATCATAGACTAAAAATTCCCAATTTTAGACATTCAAAATCATGAAATTCAAGGTAGAAGTCATGGAAATTGATCAAAATGATGTTAGAAATACTTATCTAAAAGAATTCTCCAAAAATCTTCGTCAAAAGTCGCCTTAAAAGCTTGAAATGTTCGAACATGGAGTAAACATGGTGAGTTTTTTATTTTAATAACTGAACAGGCAAAAACACTCTGCGAACCAGATGATGTTCTGCGAACGCGGAGAAGAATCTGATCCTACGCTTCCTCGAACGACTAACAAGTGCGAATGCGAATCAGAAGGAATCCACACTTCGCGAACTTGGTTCGATCCCCTGCAAACGCAGAGCTTAAGTTTCCCAGACCTCCGCGAACGCGGAGAAGAACCATAACTACACTACAAATCCTTTGCACCAACAATACTCAACTATAACCAAAACACAGAATAGGCACTCGACACTCATCCGGAATCAGAATTACACAAACCAAATATCTATCCATACCAGAAATAGCAAAATCGATTTCAAGTCGTCCTCGCTACAATTACCAACACAACTCGAATAAGCTAGTTTAAAACTTAAAATACCAAAACTGCTCTCGACAACTCCAAAAATTATGACGAGACCATTTCTAGCGTTAGTTTCACCATTCAGAACTACGGGAACTGTCAAAATTTCTATTCGAGCTTCTGAACTCCGAATATTGACCAAAGTCAAACTTTGGCTCCGGAAACAACTAAAAATACAACTTTGGGTCTAAAAGCCTCTTTTTAACTCCGAATTCAGTTCAGTAACATCTCCTAGACCAGTTTCGACATTCTGGAGCTAATGGAATTGATGGATCTCCGATCCGACACTCGAAACTCAGAATGGTACAAAAACTCACTTTTTCAACAATTTAAGCTTCCAAAAATGCCAAAACTCATATTTCTAACTTTTAAAACTTAAGATTTCAATTCCAACAATATAGATAGTTTAAAATAGGTCCAAAGTAATTTATGGAAGGGCAAAATAGTAATTTCTACGGATAAGCTCAAAAATTACCAACCAGGTTATCACAAAGATCACGTCCTCGGTAAACTGGAGCTGTGCGATGTCCCGTCTACTTATCCTTCCCTATACTTCTTTGGTCAATCTCTATCACTCCTTAAACCATCCATAGCTAACTTTTCTTTAGCTTGATGATGGGGACATGTAGTAACAACAATTTAAAATGTAATCTATATGCCCCCGTTATTGAAATAAGTTGAAATGTAACAGCAATTCCATATTTAATGGAATTGTAACTCATGAGATTCCTTTAGCTTGAATACTAGGACGAGCTGATGGCATATAGAACATTTCTATGCTTAGTTAATCCAGATACATAGCGAAGTGTGTACTACTTTCACATAATTTTCATCTGTTCCTTATCCCAAAAAAAGGAAGAGAAAACCAATGTCATCCCTTCCTGCATGCCAACATGGAAGTTGACTTCTCTCTTCTAACAGGATGATGGTGCTCCTGTCTCAATATTTGCACTTACGGGGAGTAATGCAAATGATGGACATCTAGCTGCTGGTCGAAATGGAGTCAAGCGACTTCGCACTGTAAGCTAATTATTGGTTGTAAATTGGGAGTATAATGACACTTTGCACTGCCTTGAATATGCAGTACTCTTTTCTCCTTTCATCAGAGTTCCTCTAACTGCCAGTTTGTTTTTTCCAGGTTAGGCACCCAAATATTTTGTCATTTCTTTACAGCACTGAGGCAGAGACTTTTGATGGTTCTACTACTAAGGTTACCATTTATATTGTTACTGAACCTGTCATGCCACTCTCGGAGAAGCTCAGGGAATTAGGATTAAAAGGTACCCAGAGGTATGAATGTGCTAGCTTCTTTTTGGCTCTACAATTCAGATGTTTGATTGCTTGACTCCTTGTGTTTAAATAATGGGGACATATTGTAACAACAATCTATCAGGATCTGTGATGTTACATGCTTATTGCCTATAAATGGAATCTATAATCTTTTATTGGCATCTAGCTTAGATTCATGAGGAATGTAGACCAATGATAACTTATCTAGTGATATTTTTTGGAGAAGTTGTTACTTCTCCTCTTTGACCAAGGTCACATTTTCCAGGTAAAAGAATGGTTGAGATGTTAACCCCCTGATTATTTGGTTATACCAAGAAAGTGCTAAAAGTGCCTTTTGTTTTGGTGTTCAAAAATATTGTACTAGATTTTTATTCTATTTCTAAGGACTCTAGGGAGTGGGAGTGTTTTTTTTTTTTTTTTTTTCAACTTGCCTTTTATAATATTTACTTGGCCTGATTGTTAAATATATTCTTATCATTCTTCTTCTTATGCTTGTGGAAATCAAAATATCATGAACAATTGAAGTGGCTTCTTGTGTTTGTGGTTGTGTGTATATAGGTTGTACTTTTGCTCAAGATTCATGCTCTTTATTTGAAAAATTAATGTTGTGAACTGTATGTTATAGTGGGGAGATCATACCCAGAGATGCAACACACAATGAGTTACAAAGCAGATCTGTATTAACCATTAAAATATTGTTTGTGAAAGAGATTTGGTTTAACATTACAAAAATATTATCTGCGATATGCACTCTAATCTTCTTTAACTTGGGACTGATTATTGAGTCAATTCCTTTTTTTTTTTCCTTAAAAACTTGTATGGTAGCATTTATATTAAAATCAGAAATCTGGCACTATCATTATTTCGTCAATACTTAAAATTACATACACTTTAATGTTAGATTGGTGAAGATTTGGGTCCACAAGTTTATTTCATTTATGCGAAAGCTGAAAGGAAAGGGGAAGTAGTTTCTCATTTTTCTTTAACTTTAAAAAGTAGGTTTATTTGAATTTGGTATCTTCAGACTAAAGAATGGTATCTTCCCTGGGGCTTTGGTCTAGTGGCAAGAGCAGAATGTTTGATGCATTGGTTGGTGCAATACATGGGTTGAACCCCGTCTTTAGACAAAACCTGATATTTAAGTGGAGAAGTGTAGAGAGATAGGCTGATTATCCACCGAGCTTCGACCTTGCACCATTGGCTCTAGGGAATTTCTCGGTTATAAAAAGCATCTTCAGAAAAGTTACCTTCTCTTTGATGTGGAAGTTCTTGTGATTTTGGTTGGTTGAGGGCTAATGATATTAGGCAAATCAAATTTTGAAGCGTTCATCTTAATGTAAATTATTTCCTAGCAGGACTAGAAGGAAACTCTCTTTATGGGCAACCAATCATTTTCAAATATAGCTGGGAGACTTTACCCAAGAAATGGGTAAAAAAGAACGATATGATATTGTGGCTCTTTTTGTTGGAGTAGCTGTAAGAGATTTAAGTACTGATTGGTTGGCTGTATAGTCGCTTGTCTGTGATTATGCTTTGATAATTTGATCTGGAAATCCTTCTAAGGGTGTGCTTGATATGGTGGAAAGTAGAAAATATTTTCCAATTTTCCCATTTTTGGTTGGTCAAAATTTATGGAAATAATTTTTTCTGTGAAAACTACTTAAAAATGGGGAAATTGACTTCCCTAATGGAAGTTGGGAAACAAGTTACACAAGTAGCATCCCACATTGATTTTGTCCTCCCCATCCTCCTATACAACTCATCTTCACCCCCTTCCTAGTAGCCCCCATCTCCATCACCCCTCATTCTTACCCTCCACACCCACCTCCCATAGTTTTTGCTTACCTACCAAACACAAGAAAATAAGGAAGAAACGCAATTATTTTCTAGAAAACATTCTCCTTCATACCGAACACGTCCTCAGACATCACTGTGATTCTCATGTCTCTTCAATGTGTTGTTTACTGTTGACAAAATCTTTTTAATGGATCTCACCATATGTGGCAGAGATGAGTATTACGCATGGGGATTGCACCGAATAGCGAAAGCTGTGAGCTTCTTGAATAATGACTGCAAACTTGTAAGTAAATATCTAATGAAATTGATTTGCTTTCTATGTTGAAGGATCACATTTAGCTATATTCTCTGGAAATGATTTGGAACTTTTGACTATTTGCTAAATAAGATATTGCTCCATAGTTTTTTTTTAATAAAAAACAAAATTATTGATACCAATTGGAATAATTACAAAACCAGATAGGAGCAGACTTCAAAAACAACACAAACAACATACCCAGTAAAATCCCACAAGTGGGGTCACTACCATAGAAGTAGAGAGGTTGTTTCCTGTGAACTCTCATCTCAAAACCCATAAGCAGAAAAAAAAACTAGATATGACAAAAGGAATGACAATATGTAAATAAGATAAAACTAACACATAATATGGCAGATAATGCAAACACATGATAAAAAACACCTAACCCTACCATTAGCCTGCTACTCTAATTCGCGACCTCCACTTCTTTCTATCTAAGGTCATGTCCTCAGTAAGATCAAGTTCCGTCATATCTTGTCTAACCACCTCCCCCCAGTACTTCTTCAAGCTACCTCTACCCCTCCGAGTATCACCCAAAATCAATCTCTCGCACCTCCTAACAGGAGCATCAGTACTTCTTCTCCGCACATGTCCAAACCATCGCAGTCTCGCTTCCCTCATTTTTTTGGCCACCGGGGCCACCTCTAGCTTCTCCCGAATGCTCTCATTCCTAACCTTGTCACTCCTGTTGTGACCACACATCCACCTTAGCATCCTCATCTCTGCGACATGCATCTTCTGAACATGTGCCTTTTTAATCGGCCAACACTCCACTCCATACAACAATGATGGTCTAACCACCACTCTGTAAAATTTACCTTTGAGTTTAGTATTACAGCTTACTGCAAACAGACTGCAGTAGCTCCATAGTTTTTTTTTTTTTTTTGGGATGCATCTGAATGTTGAAATGATTGAACTGCAACATCTTTGTTCATAGGTTTTTTAGATGCATTTGTTGTATATTTAATCTTCATAATTTAGTCCTTGGACACTGCAGAACTGGATTACCATATCCAGTTTCCAAAGAAAGTTATAATATATGTAGACTTCTGGAGATCCAACGCCCTCCCCCTCTTTCCCACACATAAGCCCCTCCCCCCAAAAAAGAAGGAAAATAGCTGCCCGATTACTCGTGTTTGATGGTTTTTTTTAAAATTCTGCTTTATTGTTTCAGGTTCATGGCAATGTTTGCCTGGCTAGTGTCGTTGTTACTCAAACTCTAGACTGGAAGTTGCATGCCTTTGATGTTCTTTCCGAGTTTGATGGAAATAATGAGTCTTCTGTTGGACCAATGCTGGTAACCTATTGGTCACCTCTTATTCTGCGTTAGATTAGTGGACAAAAATTTGTTTTTAAGTTTTCATATAAATATTATCTCAATTTATGTTGTTCTGAACGAAATAACAAGGGATCTTTCGGGATGCTGTCATTTATTAGCTATTTTCTTTCTTCTTCTCAAGTGAAGTACATAATAAACTAATTATCCTTAAATTTGAATATCCTTTTCTATTTTGCTCTTAGTAGAATTGCAAATTTCTTTCTTTTGCAATTACTCTGATCACGTTGATTTTATTGACCAAATTGTGCTATACAACTGATTCTTTTCTTGTCTCACGCCACAATTAGTGTTAAAAAATTAGCTGGGTTGTTCTTTTCAAACTGTGAGCCACTGGCCCTCGGGGATTTTTTGTTAATTTTTTTTCCTGATCAGCGTAGTAAGTATTTTATTGATGTAATGCAAAGAAAAAACCAGCATAAAGGAAATGCTGCTGCAGTAGTACATCTGACGAGAACTTTACAAGTCAACTGATCCTCAGGAATTTCTTAGTTATCAAAGAAAGATACATAGCCGTGCTACTCTTTTCTTCTATTTATTGTTTTTGCTGGGTGCAATACGTTACTATCTCATATATTGTCACAGCATCATCCATTCTGCAGTCTGATGAGTTAATGCTATTCCCGCTCCCGGTTGTCATGCCACTTATTGAGTTGTATTTATTAATTTTATTTAATTTTTACCTTTTGTTTTTGTTTTCAGCAATATGATTGGCTTATTGGTGCACAGTACAAATCCATGGAGCTACTCAAGTCTGAGTGGGCGACAATTAGAAAATCTCCAGCTTGGGCTATAGATTCTTGGGGTTTGGGTTAGTCTCTGCATCTTTATTTGGTTTTAGATGGGCAAGTTGGACATCTTCTTTAGTTTGTTAATAATATCATTGTAGGAATAGAAGTTTTCTTGTCATTAGTTTATGTTTCTATAATTAGGTTTCACATTCAGGCTTTTGGCTTATGTTTCTATAATTGGTTTCACATTTGGGCATTTGAACATTGTTTGCTCCGGTGGGGCCCTGTCGATGTTTCTGTCCTTTTCATTTCCTTTGTGTAGAAAAACTAGAAAGCATTCACACTATCAACCTTCTCTTAGCTAATGACTAAATTCCATATCCATTTTCAGATCATTGTTCCAATGCATTTTGGGTTTGTCCCTTTTTTTTTAAAAAAAACTGAGAGAGGGGGTCACAAATTTTGGATGCAAATGGATGCCAGAGTTTTTTTGCTAGTCTTTGGAATGCATGCTGCATTGGTTCTTAAATTTTCTTCTTCCACCATGAACTAATCTTTTGCTCCTGGGGTAATGTTAGGCTGTCTTATCTATGAACTCTTTTCTTGTACAAAATTGAGCAAAACAGAGGAGTTGCGCAATACTGCTTCCATTCCAAAGGTATTGCTGCTAAGTTTCTGGTTTTCCTTTGTATTCTCTTCTCTATTCTTGCTATATTCTTATATCCAGTCACAATTGGCTTATGTTCCTGTCTCACAGTCTCTACTTCCAGATTATCAACGTCTGTTAAGTTCTACTCCTGCTCGCAGATTGAATTCATCAAAACTTCTGGAGAATGGTGGTAATTATCCTTCTTTTGATTTGTGTTTGTTGCTTAAATTTCCTTTTCTAGTTTTCTGATTTGCAGATGGTATCACTTTTAACTTTGGCTTGTGATGTTGTTATCTTATTTTTCAAATGAATGTAATGATTGCTGAATCTGCAGCATTGATATATAAATATATAGACTAGACATCGGTGCCTGCGCTTGCGCGGGCCCAATGGCTATTATTTTTTTGTTTTCGTTTAAGTGATATAGATAAAATTTTGGAAATTAATTAAAAATATTGTGATGTAACATATTTTTTAGAAATATTTTAAGTTATTAATTATCATGATTAGTAGTATTTTTTAACACTAAAAATAAGACAAACTACAATAGATGAATTAAAAAAATTACCGATATACCCTCAAGCTGCTCAGGTAGACATGTCTGCCTGTTCCCTGCTTGAGCAGCTTCAATTGTCATGATCAATATCATTTTTTAAACACTAAAAATAGGACAAACAAATTACAATGGAATAACCGCAAAAAATCGTTGATATACCCTCAAGCCGCCTAAGCAGGTATGTCGACCTGTTGCCTGCTTGAGCAGCTTTAATTGTCATAGTTAGCAGCATTTTTAACATAAAAGATAAGACAAACAAATTACGACAGAAAAATCTTAAAAAATTATGAATATACCCTCAAGCTGCCTAAGCAGCCATGTCGACCTGCTATCTGCTTGAGCAACTTTAATTATCATGATTAGCAATATCTTTTAACACTAAAACTAATTCAAACAAGTTACAACGGAAGATCCATAAAAAATTACGGATGCACCTCAGGTTACTCAAGGTGGATGTCTGCCTGCTGCCTGCTTGAGCGGCTTTAATTCTCATGATTAACAATATTTTTTAGCACTAAAAATAAGAAAAACAAGTTACAATGGAAGAACCATAAAAAATTACGGATGTACCCTCAAGTTGCTCAAACAGGCATATCGACCTGTTGCTTCCCATGACTCTTCTATATTATATATATATTTGATGAAGCAAGGCATTTCATAAAAGGGAATCAAACAGGTGCAAAATTACAGAGAACAAAAGGGCTCCCAAAGAGCATAAGCAAAAGAATTAGCTCCTTTACAATCTTCAAACTAGTAATAGAGAGCTAACAAAGTCGAGACTTTCTTGATGGACTTGTCAACATTCCATGTATTCCAGCTTGCATAGGCTTTCACATTTTGTGGCATGACCCATTGTAAGCCAAAAATGCAGTAGGACATATTCCAAAGGGCGTTGGCCACTGCACAGTAAAGGAGCAGGTGATTGACTGTTTTTGTGCTATTCTTATACACATATAACACTTATTATCCTGATCAAGGCCTCTTTTGTTGAGATTATCTTGTGTTGAACATGCTTCCTGGAGAGCAATCTAACAAAAACAGGTGATCTTGGTAGGCATTTTGGCATTCCAAATGAGTTTCTAGGGCCAAAGTTCAGTGATCTGGTTTTGACAACATAATTGATGATAATGATCTTTCACAGTGAAGGCGTTGTTTCTACCCCATACAGCATAGTTCTCATTTATATTATATTTTTCTACACTAGCAAGTAGTTCAAGCAGACTTCCCATCTCCCAATCCTGCGCTTTTCTTCTGAGCATGATATTCCAGTTGTTGCCACATCTATTTTGTGCAATTGTGGGGTTTTGTTTTGAGCAATCTAGAACAGGTTTGGGTAAGCTTCCATGAGTGGAGTGTTTCCTAGCCATCTGTCACTCCAAAATTTAATATGTGAGTCATCCCCTGTTGTGTTACTTAGCCATCTGTCACTCCAGAATTTAATATGTGAGCTATCCCCTGCTTTGAACCATACCTTTGTAACAAATTCGCTCCGCAACTTGCTAATGAAATTCCAGGGGCCAACCCCATGGGGTGAATTGAAAATTTGTGTGTTCCATTTATACTTCTTTCATGCTTAGCAGTTACATCTTTCTAGAGACTAGAGTTGTTTGTACTAAACCTCCATAACCATTTCATGAGCAAGCTTTTATTGTGAGAAGCTCAGTCTCTAATGCCCAAATCTCCCTTGTTTATTGGTTGTTTGACTTTATCCATTTGATAGATGAAGTCTGTGAGAATTGCTATTTTGCCTTCCATAAGAAGTCCCTCCTAATGTTGTCCAGTTGATTAAGGATCCTGCCAGGGATGGGGAAAAGTGACATGTAGTATGTGGGTATGGTATCAAACACACTGTTGATAAGAACTAGTCTACCACCTATTGATAGATATTGCATCTGCTAGGAGGCCAGTCTTTTTTCAAATTTCTCTATGATCCCATTCCAAATTTCAACATTCTTTAATTTGCTACCCAGGGGTAGACCAAGATTGGTGGCTGGAAATGTCCCAACACAACATTCCATGATACCTGCCATCTCTTCAATATTGGTGACATTGTTGATTGGAAGCATAATTGATATGTAATCCTTAAAGAGCTTCAAAAAGGAGAGTGAGGTTGAGGTATAAAATTTGTGTTGAGTCAGCCGCACAGAAAATGAGTGTATCATCAACATATGTAGGTGTGAGATTGTCATGGAGGGAGGCCCCGGGACTGGTGCCTACAATGAAACCTTGAATCCACTACTTATGCCTGGCCTTCTCTAACATTTTGCTAAGACGCTCTGCTATAATAGACAAATGTTGAGTCTGATTCCTTTATGAGGAGAGAAAAAGCCCATTGGTCCTTTATTCACAATGACCGTGTATTTCACTGTTGAAATACTAAATTTGATCCATCTAATCCACCAGTTACTGAAATCCATCTTCTTTAGGATTGAAATAAGGTAAGACCAGTTGAGTTGATCAAATGCCTTCTCAATGTTGAGTTTACACATCACACCAGGTTCACCACTTTTAGTTCTCCAATCTAGCACCTCATTTGCTATCAAAGCTGTATCTGTAATTTGCCTGTGCTTTATGATGGCATTCTGGTGAGTTGAAATAAGCTTGCCAATAATCCTCTTAAGCCTTTCTGCCAAAACTTAGACGCAATCTTGTATACACTACTAATGAGGCTAATTGACCGGTAGTCTTTTAATTCCACAACTCCCTTCCTTTAGGTATCAGTGCAATAAAGGAGGCATTGAATGATTTGACCATATGGCAATTTTGATGGAAATGTCTGAGAGCTCCCATCACTTTTGGCTTGATAAAATCCCATGTTCTTTGAAAGAAATCATATTAAATCCATCAAGTCCTGGTGCTTTGTTAGGAGCACAAGACTGAATGATATAGTGAACTTCCTCCTCATCAAAAGTTTTTTCAAGCATATCTCTATCATCTCCTGATAAGCTGGGCATATCATCACAATTGGCAGTTGGCTTCCAAGCTTCAGTTTTCGTGTATAGATTCTGGTAGTACCTTAGTATTTCCTCCTTAATTTGCACTTTGTCTTCAATTATTTCACCCCCACCGTGAGTTTATCTATGTTGTTATATCTCCTGTGTAAGTTAGTCATTGCTTGGAAATTCTTCATGTTTTTGTTTCCATCCTTAAGCCCCAAACATCTAGACTTTTACCTCCAAGAAATTGATTCAGCTTTGGCCAAATTCTTGACTTCCAACTATAGATTAATAAACTGCTTTTCCAGTTAAGTAGGAACTTTGTTCTCGACAACCTGTTCTAAGGCTGATATTTCCGCCAGAGCTCTGTGTCGTCTTTCTTCAACTCTATCATATACTTCTTTGTTTCATATGGTAATATTGTTTTCAGTTGCCTCACTTTCTGAGCGAGGATGAAATCCGGGGAACCACGTATTGAATAGCTTTGCCACCACCCCTTTAACATGTCAATGAAACCTTCTTGTTGCAGCCACATGTTTTCAAATTTGAAATAAGAACTTGTTTTCCGGTCTCCATTTTCAAGCAATAGTGGATTATGGTCAGAGATGAACCTAGGAAGCGCCAAACTGTTTAATGCATTGAAAACTATTGTTCCATTCTATAGAGAAGAGAAATCTGTCAATTCTGGAGGCTTGAAGGGTATCTTCTCTCCTTGACCAGGTGTATTGAGCCTCTTCAAGAGATGGGTCAATTAACTGGAGGTCTGAGATCACGTCTGAAAAGTTCAACATGGCCCTGGTTCTTCTCGTGCAATTGAATCTTTCATATTCGAACCTGCACCCATTGAAGTCACCTCCTATCACCCATCGATCATCCCAAAGCCCCCTTATTGCTCCAAGTTCCTGCCAAAAGCACTAGCTAAAATTTTCATGGAGACTTTCAAGGAAACAAAATCAGAACATTTCTAGGATCTCGTATCCCAAATAATGATGATGCCGCCCCTGCTACCATTTACCTTCATATCAGCCCAAGCAGCCCACCTGTTTCCCCATACCATTCGACCAATCTTCTATGTTAGTTTCTTGAAGGCATAGAATATGTGGCCTCCATTTACGAACCAAGGAACTCATTGTGTTCCTTTTATTGTTGTCATTGGCCCCCCTAATGTTCCAGCTAATAATTTTTTTATCTCCATGATAGAGGCTTTCTGCCTTGCCTGCTCCCTCTTCCTACTGCCCTCATAGTTAATACCACAAACCAGATTAAGTACTTCGGATTCCCCTTTACTTTTACCCCTTGACTTGGCAGAGCTTGATGATTTCCCTTTTAGAAGTTGCGCTTGTCGTTTCTGCTCCATTCTCAGAATTAAATCCAGCAATTCATGCTCAAAGGCAATATTAACCCCAAATGGCTTGCAAGCTTTCCCCATAGCTATTTGTCCATTTTGACATCTCAATAACGGAGGCCTGATTCACTGTTGATGGAGCAGGACATTCGCCTTCGTACCAGGGGAGTGACAGAGAATCACTAACAGAAAGAGTAGAAAATCAGAATTTGTGCACGCAATGGAGTGGGAGGTAGCATCCAGCCAATTTAGACGCAAAGAGAGACCATTGAGGTTTTTACTGAAATTTTCAGCTTCAGTGTCTGCTTCCTTTCCTACTCCGGATTGAAAATTCTTGCTGTAATCATATGAGTTTTTATAGTAACTGGTGGTGGTCTGCTGTTGGGGAGAAGATATGTTACCCGCTGCTGAAACTAGAAGCCTGCACTTTGCTTTCCACTCCCGGAGGGGCTGTTTCTTAATGGGTCTTTTAGTCTTAGTCTTAGAAACCCTACTTGGGTCCTTTGAATAATAAGACTTAAAATAGAGAGCCCTGGCCACCAAAACAGCTTGGCCCAACTTTTTTTTTTGGGGGTCTCATAGTTGAGTTAGTAAGAGATTGCGAGGGACCGACCAGATTTGAAGTAAAGTGGTTGTACTCTTTCTGACCACCCACATGCCTAGACTTGACTTTTCCTTGTACTTCCAAGCTTGATGAATTCGCCGATGCTCTGTTCATCTCCTCCCTTTCCACGCCGGGATTTTTTTTCTTCTGATGGCTGAGGTGACGCAGCAAGTTCTTTTATAATGGAAACTTCAAACTTCCAATCGTCAATTCATAGATCAATAGTAGTTGGGAGCCTGATCTTTGAATTTCTGATGCAGATCCTTGCCCAAAGAAAGTGACGATGATGTTTTGTATCTTCATTGATGCCAACAAAGCCCCCACATAGATTGCCAATAAATCTAAATTTTTCCATGGTCCACGTGCGAATCGGGATCCCAAAAATTTTGATCCAGACATGATCGGAGGTCAGATTAGCTGACTTTGTAACCATCATTGGGGACCACCAATCTAGGGTTAGCCTCCTGCCATCCCCAAACTATTACCGGCCTTAACCCTAGCCGCTTCTTGTCTCGATGGAAGTTCGAACATAAACCGATTGTGGGACAAGGGGCTCACCTTTATTCCAGTGCAGATCTTTCACCGGTTCAAAAACCATTTTTGTATTGCCTCCAAGTTCGGATTGTGATCAAAAGGGTCATTGAAGATCCTACCAGGCATCTCTTAATGAACTTGGAGTTATCATCTTCAAAGTTTGGACTGGCCGACGTTGGGGCTTCTGGAATATTCCTCAACAAAAGCCATTGGGGGATCTAAGGTGTATCCACATAATACTTCAATTGATTGGAATTGACTCTCCGACGAATGACTGTTGTATATATGACTTCGATTGATTGGAATTGACTCTCCAACGGCTGACTGTTGTATATGATTTGTCCAAAAATCTTAGAATTTTCCCCGCTATGTCACTCCACACCCTGTTGTTTATATTCTCCGGTATAATTATGGTGCTCTTCCTGTCTCCCAGCCTTGTTTCAATGCAAATGAAGCG
Source organism: Solanum ossicruentum (assembly GCA_025774065.1). NCBI lineage: Eukaryota > Viridiplantae > Streptophyta > Magnoliopsida > Solanales > Solanaceae > Solanum > Solanum ossicruentum. The sequence goes on from JAOTQR010000092.1 coordinate 8,301,038, forward strand.
ACCATAAGTATCGTAATTTTGGTACTCCCTGTAGACGTATTCTTGAATCTTCCTTCCCCAACGTCTGTATAGATTTCATGTCCCCTTAGATGCTTGGCGGAGAGCATTGCAAACCCACCGAAGATCTAGCGGTGAATCTTCTGCTTCTTTCGATAAGAACATACCAAATCGAATACTTCAAAGGATTTATCACCTGAGATGAAAAAGATCTTGTCTTTCATATGAAGTAAAGAGGATTATTACTGGAAAAAGGTTTGCCGGAGCATGTTTCAGAGGAAGAAAGAGAATATGGGCACTTTTCCCAATAGAGAGAGAAAACAGACATCTTCTCTTATAGTAGCGCTTAATCAGCATTGATATATGTTACACACAATAAAATTGCTGTAGTCTGGGTTAGATCTTTCTAACTGTAGATATTAGCTCCAGATACATTTGATACTTTGTTTTATCTTGCTTCCGAGTGGATGCTCCCATTCAGAGACTCACAGCTATGTGGATTTGTTTGTTTTAGAAATGATCAAATGGTTCGCTGTGACATATCTTTGATCAGTAAATCAAAGTTTCCTGGAGGTGGAATATAGTATTTTTGGTCTGTTGATTCTTTCTTCCTTCCTACCTTCCACTACTTCTTATGCAGAAAAGGCCAACTTATTTCCCATACCTTCCATCAAATCTCTGTTTTGGTTGTGTTGTTTTCATGGTAAAAGAGCGGTTTTGGAGATTTATTGACATGAACAAGGTAATTTATTTCATTTCCCCGTCAATTTTGTTTTTTAACTTATTGACCTTCACTCCTCACACAGGCATCTTGTTGTAAAAATTAATAGCCAGCGGTGATAGCTAAATTAAAGTGGATTTTGTTGCATACATCTCTCTCTCTCCTGGCCTTTGTATACATCTTGCCTTCCAAGATTCTCTATTCCTCCCTGGATTTTTTTTTTGGATCTCTGAACCTTATTCTCTTTTAGACAAGTCTTGAACTCTAATATATTTCTTCTGACTTCAGTCCAGCTGAATCACATTAGTGTTATTTGACTTGTCTTACTGATCAGCTTATAGTGCTTATGCCTATGTTGTACCTCTTAATAAGCTGGTGCTTCCGTTTTTCATTCATCATGTGGACAATATTTGCTAGGCCTATGTTATACCTCTTAATTTGTTCTCCAATTGTTCATTAACCTTGCGAAGAATATTTGCTTTTGCTCATCTGGTATGCTATTCCTCTGGGTATATCCCAAGTTTTTTTTTTTTGTTTTTTTTTGGTTCTGTTTTTTTTTTTTTTCTTTTTAAATTCTGCGTCTTCCTTAAAGTGTTATCATCACTCTTCTCTTTCTAATGTATTACTCACTCGCGGACTCTGAAGTTGCTCATCATGCATTGGCAGAATATTTCCAAAATAAGTTATTGGAGACTATACAGTTCATGGAGATTCTTAATCTCAAAGACAGTGTTGAAAAAGACACTTTCTTCCGCAAGCTTCCAAATCTTGCAGAGCAACTTCCTCGTGAAATTGTGCTGAAGAAGGTATTCATTATTTTTATTAGCACAGTACATTTTGGTTCAATGTGACATATGTTTGAAATGAAATAATATTAAACAATGTTCATTGCAGTTGCTTCCTTTGCTAGCTTCTGCATTAGAATTTGGTTCTGCTGCTGCACCTGCTTTAACGGCGTTGTTAAAAATGGGTTCTTGGCTTTCAAGTGAGGAGTTTAGTGTCAAGGTAACACTTTCCATCTTTCCTGTTGCTTCCTGATTCCAGAAAAGTGATCACATCTTCTCTTGGTTTTTCGTGGAACTTAGTAATCAATCCTATACCTCTAAAATAGGTGCTGCCAACAATTGTAAAACTCTTTGCCTCTAATGATCGTGCTATCCGGGTCAGTCTACTGCAGCACATTGATCAGTATGGGGAGTCATTATCTTCACAAATCGTTGATGAGCAGGTGTGGGACCAGTGAATACATATTTTTCACTAAATTTCAAGCACACAAATACTCTTTCCAAAGCACACACGTCCAAGAACCGAAAAACCTCTGGCACTTGGATCATGGAAATGGCTAATAATACTTTTGATCAGGTGTATGCTCATGTGGCTACTGGGTTCTCTGACACATCTGCATTTCTTCGGGAGTTGACGCTTAAATCTATGCTTGTATTAGCTCCTAAGGTATGTGCATTCTTTATTATAGGTCCTGTATTTTCTATTCAAATTGGCGGCAACTTTTCAACTTTTGGGATAATTTCTATAAATGGTTCCGAATTAAATGTTTTGATAACTTGACTCTTTCTTCGGTGAAGTTTGATCAAGGCAATCTTTAATTCTTGATTCTAAGCATCTACATGCCACTCTTAAGCATATCTATTTCTTTAATTGGTCATCTAACAACTCTTCCTATGCCCCCAGGGCCTTGGCTTAGTGGTACAAGAGCATCATGCGATGTGTGGTTTAGGCACACGTCATGGGTTTGAACCTCATTTAGACAAAATCCTGATATTATAGTGGATAGGGGTAGAGGGGCAGATCCATTATCCACCGAATTTCAAACCATGCGCCACTAGCCCACAGGGATTTCCCAATCATACAGAAAAAAGAAAAGAATAACCACCTATCTGGGCTGTCGCAAATAAAGTAAGATTTGATGGTCTTGAGGATGGTTTTTGGACTGTGTACTACAATGAGTTCTGGATTTTTAATAAAAAGTGAATTCTGGTGTAGTATATGTGATATCGGCATATAACGTGCATGTTGTATTGTAAAAAATCAAATTCATGTAACACACTTTTCCCATCTTTTTATTTTTCACTTCTTTCTTCTCTAAATTTGTATCCATCCTTTAGAATTTAAAGTTACCAATTTACCATTTAGTAAGTCATCCTTGCATGGAAGAAAAAGTCATTTTGAAAGATATTCTTTTGATAGTTTACAACATAAACAAATCAGAAGTTAGTCAATATGTTTCTGGTACCTGTCCACCTCCTGGTCTGTTGTATAGTATCTGACAAGGATATATTGGTGTTTTAGAAATCTTCGTGCTTTACCAGTTAAGAAGCTGCATCTTATGTTTGTTTCTAGGATCTTGCGAACTGATGTTCATTCTAATTCTCATTGCAGCTGTCACATCGCACTATATCTGGATCTTTGTTGAAGTATCTATCCAAGCTACAGGTATGCACTTAGGTGCAGAATTACTAATTTTTCTTGTGTGGCTAATTTCTTTTCATCACAATGTTTTGCTCTTCTAATTTTTTGCTCATTTAGGTTGATGAAGAACCAGCAATTAGAACGAACACAACCATATTGCTTGGCAACATTGCCAGTTACCTCAATGAGGGGGTAAGAAGTTGATTGTTTGATTCTCATCAAGTGCAGAACTCATAAAAGTGAAATACTTTTTCAAATGCCTAAAGCGCTTTCTTTATATTGGTAACACTTCTTGTGTGTAAAGAAAGAATTAATGGACAGATTTTAGTACAGTTCTTTTTTAATGCTTTTGCAAGGCCTCCTTCTGTGGAGATGGAAATTGATGGATCCTTTTGTTTGTAGACAAGGAAAAGAGTTCTAATAAATGCGTTCACTGTTCGTGCCTTGCGTGATACATTTTCACCTGCTAGAGGAGCAGGTAGGAACATATATTTTGTGCATTTTACTTCATATTTTGTTGATTAGCTCAAATCTTCTTGATTTGATATTTTTCGAAGATTTATTCACAAAACCAATATTCTAAGCCAGTTGATGGATGTGAATAATCTTTGTGAATAAATCTTCTTGAGTTGATGGATGTGAATACTCCTTGTGGCAGGTGTCATGGCATTGAGTGCTACAAGTTCTTATTATGACATGACAGAGATTGCAACTAGAATTTTACCCAATATTGTCGTACTTACCATTGATCCAGACAGGTATTTTTCTGTTTTCAAATTACATTTACTGTTCTCTTAATCCTTGCCTTTCAGTGGTTTCATCTAGAATCTATCACATCTAGAATAATCAGGTACTTCTCCATCTTCTACTGGAAGTTCGGCAAATCTCGCCAGAAACTCTCACCAGAGCGGAAGTATAAGCAATATGCCTTCATTTTGATTCTCCAGTATGTGGAGAGTATTCTCCAGTTGAGTCTTTACTGTTGATTCAAGCCCATTTCAGATGGTTCTTGGGTCCTGTCTCTTCCTCTCCTCCAGCCAATGATGAGACTTCTCACTTATCTCTCCTTCATGATTTTCTGGTTCCATAAATGAAGTGGTAGTCCCAAAACTCTGATCCAAACCCAATCATAAATTTTATCAGTCGGAATGTTTCTGGACTCTGTTTTCCACCAATTTAATTCCAAGGCGCTTTGCGTCATGAGCCATCTCCATTCACCAACCAAAATATCTTCTGCCATATTCCTCATCAGAAACTCGAATCAAAATTGGAAAGAATTATGTCTTACACCTGAGCACCGTTGTTGTAAATCCATCTAGACACTGCATTATGAGTTGGGTTTTCATATATGCTGATGAATCTTCCTTCCAACCATGCGTCTTCTCTGGAGATCAGATTTCAAAGGATAGGTAGCTCCTTCAACTTTGATGGTTTTCCCAGTTGACTGTATCACCTGTATCTTATCATTGATCTGCCATTTACTTCTGGCGAACGCCTCAATATAAGTTCCTTCAGTAGTTGCATTGTGCTTTCCTTTTGTAATAGCTATTCTTTTAGAAGTGAAACCTGCCATGTTTGTTGCGACATCCTTGGAACCTGCATTAAATGTATTCTCTGGTACAATATTAACCGACCTTCTTTGTCCCTTTACTGCAGTCATACTCAAATAACGACCATGGTTGAACTTCTGAGAGGAAAAAAAACTGGCAAGGTTAATTTTAGAAAAAAACTGGCAAGATAGTCCCTGTTTTTCCCATTTTTGAAGACATTCCCATGGTTCTCTGACACTCTTTTGCATTGACTGGCATATCCTAAGGAAAACCTTCCTGCTGATTGCCATCCCTTCACGTCAAGTTCTTGCTACACTCAAACCATATCTCTGAGTCAGTACTACTCTCAGTTAGATTGTAACCCTTCCCCACCCTGAAATGAAATACATTCTGTTCTCCATACTAAAACCTTCAACCAGAGAATTCCAGCAGTCACTAGTGAAATGATTGACGGAAAACACAGCTCCAGTGTGAGATCTTTGTTAGAGTTGACTGGATGTGCTCAGGAACAGCATCTAAAAATTTACCTTGAATCTCTCCCAGAATATGTATACTAATTTGTGAGTGCTGTGCTTGCTTGTTTCATTTGTGGATGCTTAGTGTCTAGTCTGATTGAGTCGGTTCTCCAATCTAAATAGGTGTCACCATTATCTGTTCTTTGGCTGTCTGGATGCTTTAGACGTTGCTGTAATGGGTGACCTTTCAGAAACTAACACATATTTGCAGTAGAAGAGCTGGTATATTATCCACCAAGTTCTGAAGCTGTGGAAGCCTAGAACAACGGTGTTGTTGGTTATCGAAAGGAACATTTTCCTGGGTTATCAAAGGAACATTTTGATTTGTTTACTTTGTGACCTTTAGCTTGTGCTAGTGCCAAGCAAAACTGAACTACAGAAACTTCCAATATGATACTCCAAAACATCTTCTGCCTTTGCTACCATATCTGTTCCACTAGTTTGACTTTTGTCTTGTAATAGTGGGAGTTTAAGGGTATGAGGCTGATGATTGAAAAGTTAACTTGATTAAAAAACATTTCATATAAAGATAATTAGTTAAAGAGTAAGATTAAGTTGAATCTTAGAAGAATATAATTGATGGGATGCTGTCAAAACATCTTTGGGATGTCTCAAGAGTAGGAAGAGTATGAATTGGGTGGAGGGAGTATTTGTGTGGAATATTTGTTTTCCTTGGCCCAGATGACATTGAGGATTATTTGATGTTTTTTTGCTTGATCTTACCTTCCGAACCTTTATTATGTTTGATAGAATCCCTCATTCTGAACATTTTGACAACCATTTCTCTGTCTACACTTCTACTTGCCCCCTTTTCAATGAAACAGCGATGTTCGTCAAAAAGCATTCCAAGCGGTTGACCAATTTTTGCAAATAGTCAAGCAGCACCATGACAAGGTATATATTCTTCTTGATTTTTATTTCGTGTACATATGTTCTCCAAATAATAGTCTTGAGTATAAAGCTTTCTTTCTGTGAAGCTCTGATGAGAGATGAATAGATGGTATTACCTAGTGTGGGGGTGGGGGGGGTGGGGGTTAACTTTGGCATAGCCACATAATGTTTTCTTTTTTTTTTATTTTTGAAAGAAAAAAAGGTCTTTTTATTCTCCGAAGTCATGAACGACTTAGCAGACATAGACTGCCCTTGTTCTTATCTGGAAGAGCAACAGTTTCTTCTTGTTAATCCCTATGATAATCGACTGCTCAGTGGGCAGTATAGTTCTTCCATTTGTGGAGCTTTTCCCCGTTTACCTGGATAAACTGTGACATTAGACTGCCTTCAGCTTCTTGAACGTTTTCTGCATCTGTTCAGAAAGTATTTTCTGCATCTGCCTTCAGCTTTTCCCCATTTTCTGAACAAAATGTTTTCTTGTCCATTCTCAAAAAAAAAAAAAAAAGTTTTCTTGTATTACACTTTAGATGTTCATGTTGGTTTATTTTCTTCAAATCTATCCTTTTACCACATCACTGGGCATTTTTGGGTACGGTCAACATATATTACTGCTGTTAAGATAGCTATTTATTACTTGCTTGCATGAGTTTTCTACATGTTTACATTTGTTCTTTTTGTGTTGTCCATTCTCTTCTCCAATCAGTGCCCCATGCCTGATCTTTGTTGCAGTTTCACTTGTATGTGGATCTCTTTATCTTCCCACCTTCCCCTTAGCTTGCATAACAAATATTTTTTTGTGCTTGTAACAGACAAGCACCGGAGATACCAGCACTACAAGCATGGGAACTTCATCAATTCCGGAAAATGCGGGTTTGCTTGGGTATAATTCTGTTCTTATGTGTTAATTTTTACCGCTATTTCAACATTTAACAACCACAACGCTGACTTGGTAAGAAACTGAAAAAAATCAAAATTCAAAGCTTATTTTCCTGATGAAAATTTTGTCAACTTGTATTTCCTGTGACTGGCAATTTGAACGGCGTTGATTGTGCATTAGAGTATTTTTATTGAGAAATTATTACTAGGAATGGCTTAATCTAATGAAATGTTGTTGATGTCTGTTCACTGTGATGGAAGCTGTTTGATTTTTCTTTATTCAGTTTGCATTTGTCTTTCTCCTTTACTTCAATAGTATGCCTTCATTACTTTGATGCAGCTGGGCTATGAGCTCACTGACCCTTAAAGGAGGCAAAACCTCTGAACAGAGTTCCAATGCTCCAGCTATTTCTAGCGTGCCTCTTACTTCTGCAGTCTCCAATGGTAGCTCAAGTATGATTTACTAAGTTGTTTCCTTTGCGTTATGTTACTTCTGTTATTGGATAACTGAGATTATTGTCACATTGCTTTTCAAGATCAGTATAATGCTTATGAGGATACCTTTTGTCTCCGGATTTGTTATTGATATTGGTTTCTTCAAATCACATAGCTGCAGATAGTGCATGTATAAAACCGGTCCAAATAAGTTCTGGAGCAGATGTTGCAGATCATCCTGTTCCTGTATCCCCAACATCAACTGATGGATGGGGAGAACTTGAAAATGGAGTTCATGAGGGTCATGATAGTGACAAAGATGGTTGGGATGACATCGATCCACAAGAAGAGCCTAAACCATCTTCTCTTGCAAATATTCAAGCAGCTCAAAGGCGTCCTGTTTCTCAACCAAAACCACAAGGTAGAGTGCCTGGTAAATTTGAGTGTAAACAAATGTTTCTATCTGATAATATGTCTCTAGGCGATTGCACTTTATTAGTTCGTGTAGAACAAAAGGCAAGATCCAAGAACACTGGGGGGTTGGCTGGGTATCAAACTGTGTTACTGGGAGGATTTCAACTGCTGCTATTCATAATTATAGGTTGTGTCTGATTGTTCATGGGAAACTTATGTGTTTAACTGATATTAGCAATGGTCTCCCTTTCCCCTCCCCTATTTCCACACAACCCTCCTGAGAGAATCATAACGAAGGACTTAGTCTAGAAATAGGAAGCGGATTATATCATTTGATAGTCAGGTCAATCTAATTTGTCTCCTTTAATGTTTATTGTAGGTACTGGTTTGAGGGGTAAAGCCACTCCTAAGATGAGTAAAGATGATGATGAAGATTTGTGGGGTTCTGTAGCTGTTCCTGCTCCAAGAGCAACTTCTCAGCTATCAAGCTCGAGAGCAAACAGAACGGTTGATGATGAGGATCCTTGGGCTGCCATAGCAGCCCCAGCTCCTTCGGCAAAGCCTTTGAATGTTAAAAGAAGTGGAGCACTTGATGACAATGATCCCTGGGCTGCTATTGCAGCTCCTGTACCAACTACCACATCAAGACCTTCAATTGGGCGAGGCCGAGGAACCAAACCTGCAGCTTCTAAATTGGGTGTACAAAGAGTAAACCGAACATCATCTGGAATGTAAGTTGCAAAAGCAAAGCTAAGGATTTAAGGTAATCCTGTAAATTTTTTTTGTGAGGCGGCTAAGTCCCAACTGGGATATATAATTGGAAGTTCTATCGATGTGTTGTATTATTAGATTGGTCAATATATAATTGTGGAAACACTTGAAATATCTCTCTGTAAGAAAAGTAACCAATTCATTGTAAATGATAGATGACATTACTTATCGGCGCTAATGTAGAGATTAAAATTAAATCTCTTGTAAGTCATTGTGAAAAGCTCTGCAGTGTAGTATTCGTTCTTTTGATTTTCCTTTTAGCTGTATTTTTTCTATTTTAGGAGTCGCTCCAAAACGACTCATATGCTGGAATCTTAGTTCACTTCAAAGTTGAGCCAGATTGTAATACATGAGTTTTGCTTTTAGCTTTTTGAATAATAATAGTGCAAGTCATGGAAATTATACTTTTTCAAATTATTGGAGCAAGCGACTTTAATAATAACTAAATTTTAAAATTTTGCCCGCTAAGTTGCTAAATTTTACTGAAACAATAGCAAAGTCGCTATATTTTTGTACTTATTCAGGTTTAACTTTACTCATTGTAACAGTATAATCACTAGATTTTTACTTAAATGTGTCGGCAAAACCTTCCCAAACAATGGTTTTGCTATTATGGTTGTTCGATTTATTGGTTTTTTATTTTTACATATGCTAAATTAATAACAACCAAATAAGATATTTTTTTATTGGTTTTTGGTTTATCGATTTTTGGACCTTAACGATTAGATTTTTGATTTTCCAACGAGAAAATACTTGTAAAATAAATATATGACTTCTCTAACAATTTAACGTAATACGATGAGATATAGTAAAACAAACGAATTAATTGAGCACCTAAACTTAATGTTTGACCTTATATTCTAATTTACTTTCCAACATAAGGGTTATACATTGAAAACTAAGCAAATACATTCCTATTGTTTGACATTTTGCAATTTAAATTGGATATATTTTTTGTTTAAAAAGTGGTACATATACATTCCTATTGTTTAATAACTGGTGTATATTTATCCTTTTCACTAATGAATTTATGTTTATTGAATTAACAAAAGCTTAAAAGTAATTTTTTTAATCGAAAAATGTCACATGACTTTAAAAAGTGACCTCACTCATTTTTACTCCTTCATACACAATCCAAATTCCTCTTCTAGTTTGGACTGGATCCGGATGAAGAGGGATTTTTTTTTTCCAGTTGAGTAGGGTTTGGAGGGGTAAAAAATAGGTGAGGTGATCTTTTAAAATCACGTGATATTTTTAGTTTTATATCTAGTTTGTAAATGAAAAATGTATACATGAATCATTTATTAAATGACAAGGCGATATATCTATTACTTTTTTAACGCAGGATAGATCTACTCTAAATTGCAAAATCGAAGAATATATATGTTTTTTTTTAAAAAATAAATATGACAATCATTTGATCTTTAGTGATAAAGGTGGTTAAGTTCATTATTTTAAATGGACAAAAATATTTAGAGTCTGTTTGGAAAACTACCTAATAATTATAATTAATTTAAAGTAGAGTAGTAATCATCCGTCTAGTAATTATACAACTTAATAATTACGATGACTTGATTGTTTGTCCTAATGAAATTACAGTCGTAATTACAATTGTATGTTTAGTTTTATAAGTGTAATTATAAGGTTATATTAAATTTTAAAAATAAAAGTTAATTATCCAAAATTAATAATTTATATTAGACGAATAATTCGGTTGGTTTGTAAAATTCGATTTGGTTTTCTAATTTTCGGTTTGAAAAAAATATAAACTGAAATAAATTCGATTCAGTTTGATTTTTGTAATTTCGATTTGAATATCATTTGTGGTTAATTTTTTTGCCAGTTATATTGGGACATACAAAATTCCAGGTACAACTAACCAAAATAGGGGAGCATATTAATTTTTTCCTACTTGTTCCACTAGTTAGTAGTATATAAAACATGACATGTTTGTTTATAGAATGGTAAGCCATTTCTAGGCCTCAGCAAACAGATCCATCACGCAGGTAAAGTAGTCAAGTATAGGCTTAATACCAAACTAGTCCATCTTCAACTAATTGATTCTGAATGGCCTACAACTACCAATAGTAATTTGCAATGACTATTACAAGAAAGATATAAAAAGAACCTTGAATGTATGACCATGAGTCCTACAATGTGCTGCTCATCCAAGGTCCTTTGAATGCATCATGGTTATTCATCACATTGTATAGCCTCTCTTGCAAGGTCATTTTGAGTATTACTTGCGATCACAACAGGGATCTCTTCAATAACCTCGTGATTGCAAAGTCAACAACCTAACTTGCAACCCAACTTTCCTAAACTTCTCCTTATAATTCATACACAAAAAGCTATGAAAAATGAAAACAACTAAATGAAACTTGGGAATATTAAGAACAAGAACAAGTACTAACACGATAGATCCAATAACAAAAGGTACAAAGGCTAATAACAATTGGCATCACTTTCCAATTTATAAACTGTGTGCCATTTGCTTGGAATCCAATTCCATCAAATATAACAGCCCACAAAATAGATCTAAGTAATACAATAGATGCCACCACTCCACTTGCAGATATATAAGAAAGTATACACATATAGTTTAGCCAAATTGTAGGCAGAATAATAAGACTTGTAATAATCACAAAAAATTATTCTCCACCAATTATAACAAGTCCAGATATTTGCAGAAATAAGAATCAACACTTCATAGCTCATGCTTCCAGTTTTCACATGAAAGCTGGCAATGGCATTTGGACTTCCAGTTTTCAGATTTCACTTTCTAGCTTTCAGTTTCCAATTTTCAGTTTTCCCCATAACAACATCCAACCTAAAAATATGCCCGAGAGAAATGAAAATTCAATACGTATAATATAAAGCAAAATTTAACAAACAAAAAAACTTATGTATAGAAGTTTTACCTACCAGTTATCACATCCACGCATCACGCAACTATACATCCACAGTTCTAAATTCATTTCCACTATGAGCCATATCTAAAAAAATTTCTAAAAGAACTTGTTAGATATAACTTATAAGCAATATAAATAAGAAATTTTCTTTGATAATGAACACAAAATGTAAAATTCTTACCAAGTTCAAGTTGTTCAAGATACTCTAAATCTTCTTCAACATTAATTGGGATAGGTTCACTGCTAGCAAATCTTGAAGACAAATAAGAGATTGCACTAATTTAGGAGTCGATGAGCTCGTAAAGGGATCAAGAATGCGACCTTCTATGCTAAATGCGCATTCGGATGCGACGCTTGAAATGGGAATGACTAAAACATCACGAGCCATCTCTGCAAGAATAGGAAATCTTGGCTCATTAAATTTCCACCACTTTAATATATCAAAATCATCTGATTCCGACTCAATATCTTCAGCAAGATATTTGTCCAACTTTGATTTATTACCCGAACTTTCACTTTTTTCTTTATGCCTCATAAATTGTTGTTTCATTCTCATTGATCCTCTTTTTTGAAAGTTGCTGTGACTACTCACAGTAGATGCACTCGATGAGTTCCCAGATAAGAGAGTCCCCAATTTCTTTTCCAAACATATCCACAATTGTAAATGGAACATATTCAAGCTTGTTACGGGGATCCAACACAGATGATATAAAGATCATCTTTTTCATTTTATGTGGCTCATCCCAACATTTTCTAAACTTTTCTCTCATACTTTCTGCCTTTTTTCTTTAAACAAGGATCTTCATTTTCCATCATCTCTTTCAAAATAAGATCAAGCTCAACAATTTACACATAGTGCACATTATTTGTGATATATTTTGAACCAGAGACCTTCAAAGTAAGTCTATAAAAAGTTTCAATGAACTTACCATTGCCCTCACTTTCTCCCAATCAGCACTAGTGAGGACATCTACACTAGTTCCATCTTCGCAAGGATGGGTACGGAGATAATCAAGGAATCTAATATCATAAAAACTATATCTTTCAAATGCAAGTTTAAAGTGTTGTTCCATATCAAACATCAAGTATGTAGAGTTCCACTGAGTAGGAACATCTAAACATAATGATTACTTACAAGTTATCAAGTGAGATTCACAACATTCTTCAGACTTTTTAAATCTTGCGAGACATTATTTGATGTATTTCACGACTTGTCTTACTCGCTTGACTGACTGGCCAATTTCTTTTAATCCATCTTGTACAATAAGATTGAGAATATGTGCCATACACCTCACATGAAAGTGTTGACCTTCCAATATGTTAGTTCCTCAATTACTCAACTGTTTAGACATTTCTTTCATGGTAACACTGTTGGAAAGCATTATCAACTGTGATAGAAAACATATTGTCTAAGCCCCAATCAAGCAAACAACTAGTAATGGAAGCAGTCATATCATCACCTCTATAATTAGAAATAGGACAAAAATTTATAATTCTTTTATGCAAAGTCCAATATCTATCTATAAAGTGAGCTGTTAGACACATATAGTTGATTCTTTGAATAGATGTACAAGTATCTGTTGTAAGATAAATTTTTGGACGTGCTTCTTTGATAGTCTTCTTCAAGAGTTGTCTATGTTCACTATAAAGTTGATAGTAATCTCTTGTCAAAGTTCTACGAGAGGAATCTGAAATTGTGGCACTATAATTTTCATGAATTTTTTTTCTCAATAAAACTAAATGGCAACTCATCAAAAATTACCATTTGGGTTAAAGCTCTTCTACTTTGATCTTGTTCAAATTTCCAAGTGCTAATCATTCCTTTCTTTCCTCCTATTGAGTTTTTGACCATTGGTACGAGAAAAATCAGGACACTCATTATTCAAATGATTATTCATAAATAACATACCATTACATTTTGTACCAGCCACATAAGTTGTAACACCCGATAAAATTATCAAAATACCCCTAGAGGATAGATGTGCGAGTAACACGTCTTTCCATGCTCTGATGGCAAATTCGAGACTAAATATGTGATCAACATGAAAAATTGAGTGAAAAAATAGACTCGATTGATTTTTAAAACAACCAGATCAAAAGATAATTTTTCGATTTGAAAATCCGAAACAATGTCATGCGCAACAGAGGTGTGTCGCGCCCCAGTCGCGGAGATAGACTTATTTTTTATTGTTTTCTATGAAATTGGAAAAACTCGTTCAGAAATTTTTTGATAAAAAATATATATGTGCATGCCTAGTTCGCAACGCGGACTGGGAAGTGAAATTTTTCTTTAATTCGTGAGAAGCATTCTAGGCATTTTCTATCCCCTCCTAAACTGAAAACACAATCAAAATAGGTTATTTTGAGCGTGAAAAGGGTTTTAAAACTCCATTTTAAGTTCTTGAAAGAGACTAGGGCTTGAGAGAAAAGAAGAGGAACTTGAGATTGAAGAATTCAAGGGAGAATTCTTGAAGGTTGATTATTAAAGCTTCACACCAGGTATCTAAGGCCAAACGAAAGAGTGAGATGTTCTCCTATGTGCCCCATTGATGGTCATAGAAGAGTTGAAAGTTCATGAGTCCTCGTATATGATTCTTGAAGTATTATCTTGATTAATTTCTTGAAAACTATATTACTTACATGTATTTTCATATGTTGATGATCATCATAAACTTGTTTTCTTGAATTGAATACTTTTCATGAGGATTTGTATAGGCCCTATATGTTAACTTTTGAAAGCATGCATGAATGAACCTAAGGGTGGAGTTTAGAGACTTGACTTGAGAATGTAGGTTGTGATTGTGCTTGTGATGTCAGCATGATGATAACTTGATGGTTCTGTGAGTCTCCATAAATGAACTCTAATGATTTGTCTATTTAATTGTTCCCTAATGATTGTCCTAAGCTCTGGGCTATTGATTGAGATGTTGATTGATGAGATGATGAGAGTCTCTATTAGACTGATTGAATGATAAGTGCCTCTAGGAGGCTGATTTGAGATGATTTGATTGAGATGGATCAGTCTTATGAGCATTGAGTCTTGGGAGGAGTATCGAGCATCCAAATGGGTAAGAATAAAGCTAACTCGCTCTCATTAACTATGTTCCCAAGCATAGGTGATGATTAGAACTATTACATTACATGGAGGTTCCCTCTTGATAGAGTCCTTGAAATAATAGAGGACTTGTTGATCTGCTGGATCCATAGTCGACGTGATTTGTTCTCTACCTGGAAAGTACAAAACGGTCGTGGCAACACAGGTAGGATGTTGAACAATCATTGGCTCATAAGTAATTGTTGTCCGATAAGAGAAACTCTCAGAAAGTTCCTACCTTGAGTACTCTGAGTCGAGATGAAATGAGTTGAGTTGAGTTCCTTTGACGTGAGTCTGATTTGATTGATGAGGTTTGATTGTTTGATGGGTCACTTGTCTACTCTTTATTCTTGCTTTAGATAGACATTTGACATTTTGATTGGTTATTATTTGTGAATTGATGATTGTTCCATATTATTCTACCTATTTCTATTTCATTCAACTATTTTATATAAGTACATTCCACGTACTGACGCCATTTGATGCTGTATCATTTCACGATGCAGATACAGGTATTAGAGATCATCAATAGGTGAATCATTGAGGATTTGAGCAGTTCAACTGATTTGGTGAGCCTCCCTTATTTTGGAGGATTCATTACATTTATTTCATCTTACTTATAGAGTTAGAATTTATTAGCTTTATTTTTTATTTGAGGTAGCCATAGGTCTGTCAATGGCACCACTTGATAGTGATAGATGCTTCATAGACTAGAGTCGAATGTTCATATCAAGATTTGTTGAGCTAGTTCTTTATACTAGCCCTTTTATTTATTGATATTATTTTGAGACTAGATGAGATGCGCCTATTACTTTTCTTAGTCTTCCACTAATTGTCTTGAGTTATTTGATTAAATAAATGTGATGAGGCCAAGTGGTTGGTTGAGGACTAGCAATAGTCTGGGTGTCGGCCACGTCTAGGGTACCCTCCTGGAGCATGACATATGGTATCAAAGCATAGAGTTGAAAAGTCCTAGGGAGTCTATGATGCCGTGTCCAGTAGAGTCCTTGTTATTGGTGTGAAGAGCTCCACATCCACAAGAGGGAGCTATAGCACATTAGGAATTGTTTCACTTCTTTCATGTTTTAAATCATGCTATAGAGTTATGCTCTATGAAAAGCCCTCTTCTAATTCATCCTCTACATGTTGCAGAATTGTGATCATGCCTCCTAGAAGAGCCGTCAGATGTAGAGGACGTCCCACCAGGCAAAATTTTAACCCACCCGAGCCTCAAAGACATAACGAGCCTGTGGACCCAGCGGTCCCTCTTGAGCAGCCCCCGCAAGATGAGGTCTCCAGTGCTGAACTTCGCCAAGCTATTCAAACTCTAGCCCAGACTATCACAGCACCTTCTGTAAGACAAGAACAAGTAGACAGGTGCATAGGACACATCTAGAGTCCAAGAATTCTCAAGGATGAATTTGCCCGAGTTTACAAGGTCTGCATCCACTGAGGATCTTGAGAACTATGTGGAGGAGCTTCAGAAAGTGTTCCAAGTGATGCGTGTGGCAGATACTGATAGAGTTGAACTGACTGCTTACCAACTCAAGGGTGTGGCCAGACTATGATTCGATCAATGGAAGAAGGGTAGAGGAGAGACTGCCCCATTACTGATGTGGGCAGTGTTCGAGGAAGCTTTCTTAGGGCGCTTTTTCCCAAGAGAATGAAGGGAGGCCAAGGTAAAAGATTTCTTGAATCTGAAATAGGGCTTTATGACTGTGCAAGAGTATGGGCTTAAGTTCGCTCAACTATCTCGATATGCTCCGGATATGGTTGCTGACATGAGAGGGAGAATGGGGATGTATATTGATAGGCTGAACAGAGGGCCAAAGAGAGATGGGAGGGGAGCGGTGCTTCTAAGTTATATGGACATTTAGAGATTAATGACATTTGTGCAACTAGATGATGATGAGAGATAGCGTAACTGAGAGCAGTTCAGAAGTAAGAAGGCAAAAACATCCAGCCATGAGGTTGGAAAGAAGGGAAATGGTAATAGGTTTCAGATAGGGCCAACACCATCATCTGCTAGTGCACCTATGCCCAAAACTAGGAATGATCAGAGGTCCCAGAATGTAGAGCCAATGGATATCAATCACAAGCTAGTGTGTCTCAAGGTTCACGGGGTAAACCATCATGTGGTAAGTGTGGCAAATTATATTGGGGAAATGTTGTGAGGGGAGTGATGTGTGCTACAAGTATGGTCAAGCGGGTCACTATTAGAGAGAGTGTCCAAAGTGGGTTGGCCGGGGCTCAATTTCTACACCAGCCCCGCCAGCGAGAGGAACCCAGAGAGATACTATATCAAGTGCAAGTGGGGCTACAAACCGTTTGTATGCTATGGGTAGTCACCAAGATCAAGAGAACCCACCAGACGTTGTGACGGGTATGATTCGAGTCTTTACTCTTGATTGTTATGTTTTGATGGATCCTGGTGCCATATTATCATTTGTAACTCCTTATTTGGCCAGTAGATTTGATAGAACCTCTGAGAGTCTCCTTGAACCCTTTGATGTTTCTACTCTAGTGGGTGAGTCTATTCGCGCTGAGAGAGTCTATAGAGCTTGTGTAGTATCCATCCATCATAGGGATACTGTAATTGATTTAGTTGAGTTAGATATGACTAATTTTGATGTCATCCTTGGCATTGATTGGCTTCACAACTTTTATTGATTGTACAACCCAAACTGTTAAGTTCCGATTCTCGAATGAACTGATTCTATAGGGGAAAGGTGATTATGTTGCACCTAAGGAAAAGTTTATCTCCTATCTTAGGGCTAGAAAAATGATTTCTCTAAGTTTGTATCTATCACTTCGTGCAAGTTAAATATGATGATGTTTAGTCTCCTACTCTTAAATTCATCCTGATTGTGAATGAGTTTCTTGAAGTGTTTCCTGAGAATCTGCCTAGAGTCCCTCCTGATAGAGAGATTGACTTTGGAATTGATTTTCTTCTCAATAACCAGCCTATCTCAATTCCACCCTATAGGATGGCCCCCGTTGAGTTGAAAGAACAATTGAAAGATCTGTTAGAGAAGGGCTTTATAAGGATGAGTGTTTCTCCTTGGGGTGCTGTTGTCCTATTTGTGTGAAAGAAAGATGGGTCTCTCAGAATGTGTATTGACTATAGGCAACTGAACAAGGTCACCATAAAGAATAAGTTTCCTCTTCCAAGGATAGATGATCTATTTGACCAACTTTAGGGTGCCTCTTGTTTCTGAAAGATAGACTTAGATCTAGCTAACAACAGTTGTAAGTGAGGAAATGTGATATTCCAAAGACAGCCTTTAGGATGAGATATGTCCATTTGAGTTCTTGGTCATGTCCTTTGGGTTGACAAATGCACCTGCAACCTATTTTAGACTTGATGAATAGGGTATTCAGACAATATCTTGATATGTTTGTGATTGTGTTCATCAATGACATTTTGGTATATTTTAGAGATAAGGAGGAGTGTGCCAATCACCTCCGAGTTGTCCTCCAAAGACTTAAGGACCATGAGTTGTATGCAAAATTCTTGAAATGTGAATTCTGGCTTAAATCAGAAGCTTTCCTAAGCTATGTTGTCTCCAGTGATAGTATTCTAGTGGATACCCATAAGATTAAAGTGGTTAAGAATTGGCCTAGACCGACCTCTCCGACTGACATAAGAAGTTTCTTGAGGTTGGTAGGGTACTACCGTTGATTTGTCAAAGGATTTTCTTCCTTATCCACGCCATTGACTAAATTGATTCAGAAAAAGGTCAAGTTTCAGTAGTCCGATAGATGTGAGAAGAGTTTCCAAGAGTTGAAGGCAAGATCGACTACTGCACCAGTGTTAACCTTGCCCGATGGGGCAGAAGACTTTGTAATCTATTGTGATGCTTCGAGAGTTAGATTGGGATGTGTGTTGATGTAGAAGGGGGATGTGATAGCCTATACTTCCAGACAACTTAAGGTTCATGAGAGGAACTATCTGACCCATGATCTTGACTTGGCAGCGGTGGTGTTTGCACTTAAAGTCTGGCGCCACTACTTATATGGAGTGCATGTGAATGTGTTCAGTGACCACAAAAGCTTGCAGTATGTCTTCAATCAGAAAGAGCTCAACCTGCGACAAATGATATGGTTGGAGTTGCACAAGGATTATGACATGAACATTCTCTACCACACAGGTAAAGCTAACATTGTTGCTGACACTCTTAGCAGATTGTTAATGGGTAGCAAAACCTATGTTGAGGAAGGAAAAAATGAGTTGGCGAAGGAAGTTCATCGATTAGCTCATTTGGGAGTTCAACTTGAGGATAATGATGAGGGAGGAGTAAATGTTCAGAATAGGTCTGCTTCATCTTTTGTGGCAGAGCTAAAAGAAAAGAAAGACCAAGATTCTGTCGTACTTCTATTGAATGAGGCTTTCCACAAACAGAAAGTGATGGTCTTTGCCGAAGGGGGAGATGGAGTGTTGAGATACCATAGTAGATTATGTGTTCCAGACGTTGATGGTGTTCAATATACGATTATGGCTGAAGCCCATAGTTCTAGATACTCCATTCATCCTGGCTCTACTAAGATATACAACAACTTGAGAGAAGTCTATGGGTGGAATGGAATGAAGAGGGATATTGACTCAGAAAAAGGTCAACTTTCAGTGGTCTGATAAATGTGAGAAGATTTTCCAAGAGATGAATGCAAGACTGATTACTACACTAGTGTTAACCTTGCCAGATGGGGTAGAAGTTTGTAATCTATTGTGAGGCTTCAAGAGTTGGATTGGGATGTGTGCTGATGTAGAGGGGGGATGTGATAGTCTATGCTTCCAGATAACTTAAGGTTCATGAGAGGAACTATCCGACCCATGATCTTGAGTTGGAAGCGGTGGTGTTTGCACTTAAAGTCTGGCGCCACTACTTATATGGAGTGCATGTGCATATGTTCACTGACCATAAGAGCTTGCAGTATGTCTTCAATCAGAAAGAGCTCAACCTGCGACAAATGATATGGTTGGAGTTGCACAAGGATTATGACATGAGCATTCCTTACCACCCAGGTAAAGATAACATTATTGTTGACACTCTTAATAGGTTGTCAATGGGTAACACAACCTATGTTGAGGAAGGAAAAAAGGAGTTGGCGAAGGAAGTGCATCAATTAGCTCGATTGGGAGTTCAACTTGAGGATAATGATGAGGGAGGAGTAAATGTTCAGAATGGGTCTGCTTCATCTTTGGTGGCAGAGGTAAAAGAAAAGAAAGACCAAGATCATGTCGTACTTCAATTGAAGGAAGCTTTCCACAAAAAGAAAGTGATGGTCTTCTCCATAGAGGATATGAAGTGTTGAGATACCAGAGTAGATTATGTGTTCCAGACGTTGATGGTATTTGAGATAGGATTATGGCTGAAGCCCATAGTTCTAGATACTCTATTCATCCTGGCTCTACCAAGATGTACCATAACTTGAAAGAAGTCTATTGGTGGAATAGAATGAAGAGGGATATTGCTGAGTTCATTTCAAAGTGCCCGAATTGCCTGCAAGTTAAAGTTGAGCATCAAAGGGCATGTGCATTGGCACAAAACTTTGAGATTCCTGAATGGAATTAGGAGATGATCAACATGGACTTCATTATAGGTCTACCAAGGTCTCAAAAGCAACATGATTCGATATGGGTGATCGTGGATAGGATGACCAAATCGGCTCACTTTTTAGCAGTGACGACAACCAACACTACAGAGAAGTATGCCAAGTTTGACATCCAGGAGATTGAGGTTGCATGGAGTTCCCTTGTCCATCATTTCAGACAGATGAGCTTAATTCACCCCCTCCCCCCAATTTTAGAGATCTTTCCAAAAAGAATTGGATACTAAAGTGAATCTAAGTACAACCTTTCATCCACAGACAAATAGCCAGGCAAAGCATACAATTCAAACGTTGGAGGATATGTTGAGAGACTGTGTTCTTGATTTCAAAGGAAATTGTGATGATCACCTACCATTGATCGAATTTGCATATAACAATAGTTATCATGCGAGCATTCAAATGGCTCCCTATGAAGCTTTGTATGAAAGGAGATATAGATCACCGATTGGGTGGTTTGAGGTTGGAGAAGCTGAGTTGATTGGGATCGACCTTGTCTACCAATTGATGGAGAAGGCTAAGGTAATTAAAGAGAGGTTGAAGACTGCATAGAGTCACCAAAAATCTTATACTAATGTGAGGAGAAGGGACTTAGAGTTTGAGGTACATGATTGGGTATACTTGAAAGTATCACCTACGAAGGGTGTCATGCGATTTGGGAAGAAGGGAAAATTGAGTCCTCAATATATTAGTCCCTATTAGATTATAAAGAGGATTGAGAAGGTTGCTTATGAGTTGGAGTTGCCTTCTGAGTTAGACGCAATTCATCTTGTATTCCACATTTCGATGTTGAAGAAGTGTTTGAGAGATCCTGCCTTCGTGATCCCTATTGAGAGTATCAGAGGGAAGGATAGCTTGTCCTACAAAGAGATTTCGATCCAAATCCTTGATCATCAGGTCCGCAAGTTGAGAACAAAAGAGATCGCCTCAATCAAAGTCCTGTCGAGAAATCAATTAATTGAGGAAGCCATATGGGAAGCCAAGGAAGAGATGAGGGCCAAATATCTACAATTATTCGTGCCCAATGATGAGAACATTGAAGGTAATTTCCTTACCCTTGACTTAAATAGATGGATCTATTCTTGAGTCTGAATAGAGTTGATTGAGATTGATGAGTAGTCGAGAGTTTGATTGATTGAGGTGAGCATTGAGATGAGTCTTGAGTCTGTTCATGCCTTGATGTCCACCTTTACTCATTATTCGAGGACAAATGATCCCAAGGGATAGATAATGTAACACCCAGTAAAATTACCAAAATATCCTAGAGGATAGATGTGCGCGTAGTGCGTCTTTTCATGCTCTAAAGGCAAATCCAAGACTAAATATATGATCAACATGAAAAATTGAGTGGGAAAATGGTCTCGGTTGATTTTTAGAGCAATCAGATCAAATGATAATTTTTTAATCAGAAAACCCGAAACAATGTTGATGTCGACAATGACGCATCATGCCCCAGTCGTGGAGATAGATACTTTTTTTCAATCTTTTTCAACGGGATTGAAAAAATTCGTTCAAAATTTTTTTGAAAAAAATACATATGTGCCTTGGATTGGGCTATTCCGAAGTGAAATTTTCCTTTAATTCATGAGGGGCATTTTAGATATTTTTCAACCCTCCTAAACTCAAGACACGATCAAAATAGGTCATTTTGAGCATAAAAAAATATTTTAAAACCCTATTCTAAGTCCATTCTAAGTTGTTGAAAGAGACTAGGGCTTGAGAGAAGAGAAGAGGAACTTGAGATTGAAGAGTTCAAGGGAGTATTCTTGAAGGTTGATTGTTTAAGCTTCACACCAGGTATGTAAGGCTAAACAAAACATGAGATTGTTCTCTCATATGCCCCATAGATGATCATAGAAGAGTTGAAAGTCCATGAGTCCCCATACATGATTCTTGTAGTATTATCTTGATTAATTTCTTGAAAACTATATTACTTACATGTATTTTCATAAGTTGATGATCATCATAAACTTGTTTCTTGAATTGAATACTTTTCATCTGGATTTGTATAAACCTTACATGTTAACTTTTGAAAGCATGCATGAATAAACCTAAAGGTGGAGTCTAGAGCCTTGACTTGATAATGCAGATTGTGATATGAGCATGATGATAGATTGATAGAACTTGATAATCCTGTGAGTCTCCATTAATGAACTCTAATGATTTGTCTATTCGATTGTTCCCTAATGATTGTCCTAAGTCTTGGGCTACTGATTGAGATATTGATTGATGAGATGATGAGAGTCTCTATGAGACTGATTGAATGATGAGTGACTGTACGAGGCTGATAAGAAGATGATTTGATTGAGATGGATCGGTTTTATGAGCATTAAGTTTTGGGAGGAGTATCGAGCACTGAAATAGGTAAGAGTAAAGCCAACTTGCACTCATTAACAACGTCGCTAGACATAGGTGAGGATTAGAACCATTGCATTACATGAAGGTTCCCTCTTGACAGAGTCCCTAAAATAATATGGGACTTGTTAATCTGCTGTATCCATAGTGGATTCGATTCGTTCTACTTGGCAAGTATAGAACATCCGTAGCAACACCGATGGGATGTTGTACAATCAGTACTAGCTCATAAGTGATTATTGTCGGATAAGAAAAACTCCCTAAAAGTTTCTACCTTGAGTACTCTGAGTCAAGATGAGATGAGATAAGTTGAGTTGAGTTCTTTTGAGGTGAGTCTGATTTAATTGATGAGGTTTGATTGGTTAATGGGTCACTTGTCTACTCTTTTTTCTTGCTTTAGATAGACATTTGACATTCTGATTGGTCATTATTTCTAAGTTGATGATTGTTCCATATTATTCTACCTATTTCTGTTTCATTCAGCCATTTTACATATCGTATATTCTATATACTGATGCTATTCGACGTTGCATCATTTCATGATGCAGATAAAAGTGTTAGAGATCGTCAGCAGGAGAATCGTTGACGATCTGAGTAGTTCAGCTGATTTGGTGAACCTCCCTTACTTCTGAGGATTCATTACATTTATTTCATTTTGCTTATAGAGTTAGACTTGATTAGCTTTATTTTTTATTTGAGGTAGACATGGGTCCATCATTGGCACCATTTGATAGTGATAGAGACTTCATAGATTAGAGTCGAAGGTTGATGTCAAGATTTGATGAGCTAGTTGTCATAGACTTAGAGCTTTACTAAGAGTTTCGTGTGACACTAGTTGATTTGCTCATGATTCTTTCACGATCTATCAAATACTAGTAAGCCTTTAACTCTTGATTGCTAAGGGAATACTAGATTAAGAAGACAAAAGAGCTTTGGAAAGAAGATTTTTTAAAATGCTTGGAAGATTTCTACAACTTTCTTTGATGCAAATGAATGGATGGAGGTGTATTTATACTATACCACCTCCTCAATGGATGGCTAGGATCAATTTGATCCAATGGCTCTCTAGAATGTTCCTACAAAATATCTAAGGTACCTAGAATATTCTATGTAAATTTCTTAGATATTTACAATGGATAGATTTTTCTTTACATCTATCCACATTGTTCTAAAACCTTCCAGGATCCTCCTTCTAGCTCCACACATGTCTAGAGTCTTCCACACATCTCTAAAGAGTTCCTCACATATCTAGAGTCTTTCACACATCTCTAGAGAATTCCACACTTCTTTAGAGTCTTCCAAGGAACTTCAAGAGCTATCCACAATATTGTAGAGTCTTCCGTAAACCTCTCAAAGACTCCAGTTTCTTTTCTCTGACTCTAGATTATTCCCTTATTTTTAAGAACAAGTGGTGGGCCGTCACACTCTCCCCACTCGATGTTGTGACATCCTCAACGCAGTGCTGCTGCTGGAACTCCCTTTTCATGCCTAAGAAGTACTGTTTTAGTTGGCTGTCCTTTCTCCCTCTTGGCTTCCTTTGTTGGCTTCTCCTCTGATAACTTTTCCTCTTAGCGGGTGTGGAACACGACAATGGCTTTTTACCTTGGAACCCCTCCACAAGCCGCAAGGCTGACAACTAAACTTCGTCCCCCTGACTTCGGCATCTGCACTAAGGGCACCATGCAAGAACCTCCCTGCTCCAAGACCACGAGTTATTGGAGGTAGTGGTCAATAGCCACATGGTACTTCCAAAAAAATTCTTACCCAAGGATGATGTCAAAGGGATCTACCGGAGCAACATGGAAGTTGGTCTTACCATGCCACTCACCCATGTCGACTCCTTGAGAAACTCCACATACAGGATTCATTGGCGCATTGACCGTCTTGAGTTGCGTATTACTTGGGTTATGTTTCAGCCCCAACTAGTTGCCGCAGACTTACTCACAATGTTAGCCTCTACGCCTGTGTCGACCATGGCATGAGCGGGTAGCCCATTGATCATGATGTCCATGTATTATGCATGACACTCGTTCAGCTTCTTTGGTGCTGCATGATAGCTCCGAATAACCCAATCACACCTACCTGGGTTGTGTCCGAATCTTTCCTTGATTCAGATGCCTCTTTCTGTGCCTTCTATTCCTTCTATTACTGCAATATAGCACCAAGGATCTTTAGCTCGGGGCACTTCTTATAACTATGGGACCCCCCGTATATGTAGCACTTAAGCTCTTTCTCGGGCTATGCCTTGCCCTTTCTACTGCTTTGTCGCCTGGACCTCCTGTTATCAGGCCTACCAGTATCATAATACTTGGGAAGTGGCTGCCAACTTTTTCCTTTGCCACCATTTCCCCACCTTGGTCATGACTATCATCTGAGTCTGGTTTTACCTTGCCTGTCATGTCGAGAGTCCGTCAAAGCCTCTGCCTGTGTGATAGCCTCGTCAATGGTCCTAACTTGTCAGGGGTCCAGCTCCATCCTAGCCCAATTCTGCAGGCCATCTATGAAGTGGAACATCATATCATCATCCGTGAGGTTGGGATCTGGAACGTAAGGGTAGTAAACTCCTTCACGTAGGCCCTTATGCTAGCCGTCTGTCTCAACTCCCTGAGCTTCCACTTTGCCTCATAGATAACGTTGTTCGGGAAGAAGGCCTTCTTGAACTTCTCCCATGTGTCGATGGCACATAGCCCATTCTTTATCTCTGACTCCTTTCGTTTCCACCATTAGATGGCCATCTTCATCAGATACAACATAGCTGTGTTGATCTTCGTCTCATTGTTCCTCACCTTGTTACACTTGAAGTAATTCTCCAAGTGCCACAAGATGTTCTCCACCTCTTGCGCATCTCGTACTCTTTGAAGACAGGTGGCTTGGGAATCTCCAATCAGCCACGCCTTCCTCAAGTGCCCTTATTCTTGCACTCATAGCCTCCATGGTGGTGCCCACTGGTCTTCATGGTGGTTCTCATGGCCTTCATCTTGCTTAGTGCCTCCATGAGCGGACACTCTAAGGAAGTGATGGTCTCCCTCAGTTCGTACTCTGCTGCCTGACGTCTGCCAAACTCTTTTCGGATGCTATCATTTTCCTCAAGGGTGAACTCCTCCTAGGTCTGGAACTTTCCGTCGAATTAATTCAAGCACTTGACCAAGAACTCTACTGCTTGTCTGGAAGTATCTACCCTCGCGACCCATCCTTTATCGAGCGTGACGTCAGCGAAATTTTTGCCTCATTCATCGTCACTCAATTCAGTAGCCGAGAGTGAGTGGGTTGATATGGCCTCGCTCTGTGTCAGTCCAACCGACACCACCTTAATCTTCATGGAACTTTTCTTCCCCTTGCATTTCTTTCCAATATCCAGCATAACGTTGGCAGTGCTGGTGGTGTTATTGTCTCCTTCACTTGCCATGCTTCCTTTAGTACAAACCTTTCTCTGATACCACTCTATCATGGACTTAGAGCTTTGCTGAGACTTTCATGCAGCACTAGTTAATTCTTTCACGATCTTACAAATACTAGTAAGCCTTTAACTCTTGATCGCTAAGGGTATACTAGACTAAGAAGAGAAGAGAGCTTTGGAAAGAAGATTCTTCAAAATGCTTGGAAGATTGCTATAACTTTCTTCGATGCAAATGAATGCCATAGAGGTGTATTTATACTACAACACCTTCTCAATGGATGGATGAGATCAATTTGATTCAATGGCTACAAATGACTCTCTAGAATGTTCCTACAAAATATCTAAGGTACCTAGAATATTCTATGTAAATATCTTAGATATTTACAATGAGAAGATTTTTCTCTACATCTATCTACATTGTTCTAGAACCTTCTAGGATCCTCCTTCAAGCTCCACACATGTCTAGAGTCTTCCATATATCTCTAGAGAGTTCTACACATCTTTAGAGAGTTCCACACATCTCTAGAGAGTTCCACACATATCTAGAGCCGTCCACACATCTCTAGACAATTCCACACTTCTCTAGAGTCTTCCAAGGAACTTCAAGAGCTATCCACAATGTTCTAGAGTCTTCCGGAAACCTCTCCAAGACTCTAGTTTCTTCTTCTTGACTCTAGATTCTTCCCTTATTTTTAAGAACAAGTGGCGGGCCATCACATAGTTCTTTCTACTAGCCCTTTTATTTATTGATATTATTTTGCGACTAGATGAGATGTGCCTATTACTTTCCTTAGTCTTCCGCTGATTGTAAATGAATGTGATTAGGCAAAGTAGTTCGCTTGGAGACCAACAATAGTCTCTGGGTGCTAGTCATGTCTAGGGTACCCTCTCGGGGTGTGACATAAGTTTATCCATACTAGTTACACCTTGCTTAAGAATTCCATTTTCATTGATGAACTTCTCAAAATGCTTCCAACAAGAAGCCCTAGGTTCCATGGATTTTCTTTTCTTTGGAGCGTCAACCTCATTTGGAGAAGAAATATTAGGTATTTCATTTGAAGCCCCATCTCACTTACCCTACTTGCAAATTCTGCCATCTATGAAAACTAAAAATAAGTTTAAAAAATTAGAAAATTTTAATCTCCAATTCTTCATCCTCAAATCCTTCTGATTATTTCATTATCCATACAAAAAAGTAAAAACAAAAAATAAAAAATAAAAAATAAAAAATAA
Organism: Solanum ossicruentum; assembly: GCA_025774065.1. Taxonomy (NCBI): domain Eukaryota; kingdom Viridiplantae; phylum Streptophyta; class Magnoliopsida; order Solanales; family Solanaceae; genus Solanum; species Solanum ossicruentum. The sequence goes on from JAOTQR010000092.1 coordinate 8,328,233, forward strand.
AAACTTACCACAGTTTGACTAACAATGACAATTAAAGTTGAAACGAACAAGTGGAACAATGACGACGTCGGGTGATGAAAATGATGACCTTCTTCGCACTTTTTCAATTCTTCAACGATGAAAATGACGACCTTCCCACTTTGCAGATTCTTCAGTTCTTCAACGAGCAAGCAGGGAATCCTAATTGTTCTTTACGAAATAGCAATTAGGGATTTTTATTTTTCACTAAAGTAAATACAAAATAAGTAAAGTAATATATTTGGAATTAAAATTGGGTACTTGTATACTTTAAAATAATTTGGGCCTTCAATAAAGTAATATGTTGACTGGTTAGGCTTGAGCAGTTTCTAGTTCATGTTGGGTCTATACATTTTATAATTTTACAACATACATAGGAATTTGGTTTTTCGATTAGTCAAAATTTTAAATTAAAAATTAAAATTGATAACCGGTTCGGTTATCGATATTTCAACAATTACAATCGACTGAATAAACCAATTAACCAAAATTGAAATTTTGAAAAAATCAGTTCAATCGATTTTTTCTATTTGAACCAAATAAGGCACAACCCTACAAATAATATACTTTATAAATTATATTAAACTATGAAATTTTGAAAGAATACTAACAAAGAAGGTATGGAGTAGTTGATAAGGTTATTAAATGTTATTAGAAGATATAAAGATGCCCGACAAATGAAAATAGAATACAATAGTTTCAGTGTATAAGAACAAGGGTGATATTCAAAACTATAATAATTACAGGGGTTATTAAATTACTATGCTACACTATGAAGGTGTCAGACTCGAATCTAGGGTCTAATCGTGATACGACATATGTGAAACTCAAAGACGCCCCATCCAAGCCTCTTAGAATAAAATAAGCATACATAAGGTTATAAAGAAATTACATGTATAAGAAAGCGGAAACATAGTTCCAAAAGCAAACTAAAAGTAGAGTCTAAACTGTGACACCCCCTACGTGGCAAAGCCCGAAAATGAAAAGTTGCAGGATGTTTGGAACTGGATTGGTGTTACGAGCCCATCTAAGACTCGTGGACTAAACCATGGGTCTTATACAGGCTTCGTGGTTTGGCCAGGGCTTGGTGAAAATTTTGAACACCGAAAATCAATGTAGGAGAGGTCCTTACGGATCATAATTCACTTTACAAATTGTAAAATGAGTAATGGTTGGGGGCTAGTGAGGTGAAATATTTTCTATGTTTGGAGGGTATTTACGAGGAAAATGTATGACTCATAGAGGAGATTACGAGTCATAGAATGGCATCGTACATGGAGATTCAGAGACTGTTTTCAGGGAAGATTTTCAACAGGACGAAATCCTTAAGTAAGAGTCGCACTCCAATCTACGACTGATAGATTAGACTCTTTCATGTAGATTTTTGGTGGAGAGCTTTTTGATCATTTTCGACCCATTTGATTCCTAAACTATTTCATTTGACCCTGGCAACCCCCTTAACTGACTTAATTTCATTAAAACTACCTCTATTCTCTTTCTAACTCGTTCACTCTTTAAATCCTCCAAAATTCCAAGATTTGTCTATCAATGGATTCTCTTCATTATTGAAGCTTAAGGTCCTAAGCTTTTGGTCAAGGAATTCAAGTCAATTCATCTAAGAATCTAAGGTTTTTCGCTTGAGGTATGTGGAGCTTCATACATTGACTCAATTCATCCATGGAGCCTAATCCAAACTCTCTTTTTTCTTCAAGTTCAAGTATGATTTTTTGTGAATTTTTATGATTTTACTTCAAATTCTTGGATTATGATTATTACATGATTAGTTTACTTAATTATGCATGAAGTTGTGATGCATTACATGAACTTTATGATTTTCAATTGGTTTCAAGTGATTTCAAGTATGTGTTGATTAGAGCTTATTGAATTTATATGAGTTCTTTAAAAATGATTTAATTTAATTTCAATTGTATTGATTCTACAAGTTTTACATTCAATTTCATGATTTTAACTTCAATTGTCTATGGAACTATGTTTTGCCCTAGTTTCCTATGATCAAGCTATGATTTTCTTGAATTTGGTTTTTAAGTATATTTACAAGGGCAGATCTACGTGTTGGAATTCGGGTGCTCGAGCACCCGCTGACCCCGAAAAAGTCTGTGTATTTGTATAAAAAATATGTAAAATGGTATAAATATAAGGTTAAGCACCCATTGAACAAGAAGTTCTGTGAGTGCTACGGTTCTTCGTCCATTGGAAAAGTTCAGGGGAGCTGCCAGACGTAGGTTTGAATCTCGTTGGCAACACATATTTTTTTCCTTAAAAAAAATGAGCAGCCACTGTCCAGGAATCCTGGATCCACCACTGTATATTTATGATGATGATGATGTTGATGAGGGTGAACTAAGACCCTAATGTTTATGTAATGATGATAAGATATACTTTATGAGAGCATATAGATGAACTATTTCCACGACATGAAGTATTTTACTTGAAAGTTATGAAAGTATGATTTTGATGACTATAATAAAATCTATGCAGATTGCATGTGTCACAACCTGAAATTAGAGTGTGATGACACTCACCTAACCAACCAAGATGAGTCAACCCAAAACCTAGTAACTTAACGTAAAAATAAAAGTGGAAGATAAACAGTCTAATAAGATAGGTAAGTATAGGAAATCAAAACTGCAACCTTTCCAGAACTGGTATCATATGTACAAGTCTCAAAATACAGAATAATCAATCAAATATAAGTCTCAATGTCTAGTTCTCAAATAGAACAAAAATATATAATGAAATCCTCGAGGGCATGCTGAAGACATAAACAACTATCTCACAAGAAATCCAAAAGCTCGATCCTCTAAGTTAGAAAGCTAGCAAGAAGCACCGGGCTCACAACCAACAAAAATGTAGCAAGCGGTGAGCACCAACCAATAGGGTATTCAGCAAATGAACTAACCTAAAGTAAAGCAATAAAGAACACAAGTACTCCTTAATTCCCAATCATATACAACCAAACTACACACGTGCACTCATTAAAGTCACAACATAATATAATATTCAAATCACAATAATATAGATATACTCATCACCTGACATAATATCTCAATACATATCCAACGATTACTCAAGCCAACAATACAATAAGTATACAGTCTCATAAGCAATGCATTTTATAATATCAAGACAGGAATGATATGGATGGAGTATATGAAATGAGATGTAAATAATGCGATGCAATATTAAATAATCGTGATGCATGTATGTCCTATGATACATATCCACTGATAACCTCAGACCAGAACTTATGGAGACCACACAAGGACCATGCGTCTGTGAACTTTGCCGGTAATGACTTCAGCCAATGCTTACCCATTTGCAATGCCCTCGGACCCCAACTGATATATTACCGTGGCAGATCCAGGATTTTCAGGGGGTTCGAACTATAAGAATAAACATACCAAAAACCAACAAAATACATTTACAAAGCTATTCGATGAGGTTACCATTAATATTTCTCAAGCACTACTAATATTTCTCAAGAACATTTGCAAAGCTATTCGTTGAGGTTTCATTGCTTGAAAAGACAAAATAATATCATCAGTTGAAACATCATTAAACATATCTTTTTCCATAAAAGGAACCATGCAACTGCTCAAAAACTCATCATTCATTCGGCTTCACAACTCGTTCTTAATAAATTTGTCCTAATTTCTAATTTCTAAACCATATATTTTGATTTAAAAATCAAGTTTCAATATTCACAAAATTAAAACCACTAAAATAATATGTAAACATTATTCATTTCAATTTAGTTCCTCTTATTTTGAATCTTTAATGAAGCTAAGAAAGATTTTCATAAATCTATTACAACTACCAACTACCAAAGGAAAGAAATTGCAAAAACAATCTCAACTAACAAGGAAGATAGCAAAATGCATTCAAGAAAAACATACTTCTGAAGAAAATAAAGTTCATTAAGAAGACCAGCCAAAAAAAAAAGATCCATTTGTTTTTTAAACTTTTGTTGTAAAATTTTTAATTTAATTTGTTGAAATTTGGAAGAAAATGATGAAAAAGAGAAAATAATTACCTTTTAAGCTTGAGCTTTGATTTTTTCACCCTGGATTGAATTTAGATTCAACTTTGAAACAAATCAACAATATCCAAATTACTGGAGATGATTTAAATATTTCTCTTTTGAGTTTTTTTTTTTTTTGGAAGAACCAAAAAAGTGATATTTGGATTGGAGCCTTGGATACTTTTTTTTTTTACTTAACTAAGAGCCTTGGATGTTGAGAACAATAATAAAATGGATGATATAAATATTAAAATTAAATTGAAGTTCGATCATAAAGAGAAATTTAATTTGTTGTCAAGCATTTCTTCTGTAACTTGCTTTTTAAAAGTAAAGTATATATTGTTAGATCCCTAGCAGAATAAATAGGATTGGAGCTTTTCTTTTAAAGGTAAGGTGAAATATTGGGCATTGGGTTGGTTTACCTAGCCCGAAATAAATAAATATAAGTGAAATATTGGATTGTTCTGCTCAGGTCCAAAACTAAATGAAAAGGGGTAACTAGGAGAAGCTTAAAAAAGATGCATTCTGTGGGACTTAAACCTGGGTGGCACAACTTCATTTTTAAGGAAACTGACCATTAGACTATCACTTTGTGTTAGGGGGTTAAATTTACTAAATATACTTATATATAAAAAATTTACCCTTGTATATGCAGTAAAATTTTTCATCGAGGGAGTTCGGATGAACCCCCTGGCGGTACCCTAGGTCCGCCCCTACATATTATCTCGGCTCGTCGGTAGAAACTTCGGTTAATCATCGACCGCTAGAGACCTCGACCATCAATCCACATGTTACCTTACTCATCTCTTGGCCATAGCCATCACAAAGATAATGGTAGATGCAATATGAATGAGCTCAAGTATATCATAGTGTCAATATCATAGCGATTTTAATATTATCGTAATATCATGAATAGATCAATCTCATCAGTGCCTCAATATCATAACAGTCTCAATTTTATCAATCGTATCTCAATATAAAAACCACCTCAATATCAATATCAAATGATTTACAAGATCACATAGATTACAAATTCACAATTAATTTACAAGTTAAGATATCACCCAAATGAACAATTACTCAATCCAAAATTTCACGATCAATGCCTACGATGATACAATTCTATCTCAAAGTACTCAGTTCTATACACATAAGAGCATACAAGGTTCATTCATTCCAAAGTACTCAATTCCGTACACTACACCTAAATATCTATTGGTGTACACCCGAAGTTGGAGAGTATAACATGCGCTGAGACCTAGTTAAAGGGCACATTGATGTAGTATGCCTGTTTTGAAAATACAATTTCCCTCCTGTAGCCTTAGCCATGTTATAAAGGAAGCGATGCAAATTTCTATTCTCATCTCATATTGCCTCAGTCTCTTCATCTCCTCTCTTTTTCATAATACTTCTGAGACTATGGAGTGTCTCATAGATCTCAATTGTCTTGGTGGATGATGAATCACTTGAGAAGAAAACCTCAAGTTTATTTTTCACCTCAATCCAACTACATCCAGGGTTCTTCTTCAACCCCTTCTGCCTCATCAGAGCCCTCAAACTTGCTGCTTCTTGCCTCATCCCTGCCTGCACGTAGAGATTGAAAATTTGAACGTAATTGCTGCCTCTGTTAGGTTCCATCTTCAGAAGGGTATTGGCAGCTATTTCTCCAAGCTCCACATTTTGATGGACCCGACAGGCTGACAAAAGACAGAGCCACATACCCCTGTCAGGCACCACTTTCAAATTCTGTATGAAATGGTAAGCTTCGTTCAAGCGTCCAGCACGGCATAGAAGGTCCACAACATTTATGTAGTGGTCCATTTGAGGTTTGATTCCATACTCTAATTCCATCAAGTGAAGTAGTTTGAGGCCTTCATCTAATAAACCAGCATGGTTGCAAGAGGAGATCAAAGAAAGGAAGGTCACAGAATCAGGCGTCACTCCAGATTTACACATTTCATTGAAAAAGTTGATAGCATTCATGCATTCACTGTGAGATCCATACCCTGCAATCATTGTATTCCATGTTACTAAGTTCCTTTTGGACATGTACTGGAATATACGCTCTGCATAATTTAAGCATCCACTTTTTATGTACATATCAATAAGAGCATTTTCCACTTGATTGTCTTCAAGCATTTGATACCTTATTTGGTAACAATGAATCGCCTTTCCTTTAATCAGTATCGCTAAGGAGGAAACAGCAGCAAGGGCACTAGTAAGTGTGACAGTGTCGGGATATAATCCTTGTTGGACAAGTTGAAGAAGAAGCTTTAAAGAGAGCTCTGGTAGGTCATTTTTCGAATAACAAGAGATTAGAGAATTCCAAACCACCAAATTCTTACAGGGAACACCTGTAAAAACTTTTTCAGCCATTTCTGGCTTGCCACAATTAGAATACATATCTACAAGAGAACAGCTCACTGAACTATCTAATTCTTCCCCACTCTTAACAGTGATTGCATGGATACTGCAACCCAATTCTAAGCTTTCTAGTCCTGCACTAGCATTTATCACCATTGTCATTATATCAGTGTCTGGATTGACATTATGAGTCTCCATTTCTTTATATATATCGAGTGCCAAATTGAATTTCTTATTTTGGCAGAGCCCTGAGATCATTGATCCCCAGGCGACCACATCCTTCTCCTCCATTCTACTGAAAACTTCAAGAGCATCCTTTAACATTCCACATTTTGAGTACATAGTTACTAGAGCACTCTGCAACGCAACGTTGTTCTGTATTGGTTTCTTTATCAGTTCACCATGAATTGCCCTACCTAAATCATAAGATTCAGTCATACTGCATGATGTAAGAATATTTGACAAGGTGAAAGAATCAGAAAGAATGCCTCTTGATCGCATCTCATTATACACAGACAAAGCATCATCAACCCTGCCCTTGCCAACATAAGCAGAGATCATAGAATTCCACACTTCAACTTCTTTATCTAGTACAGAATTAAAAGCCCTGTCAGCATCTTCCAACAGTCCAACCCTTGCGTACATTGACAACATCGAAGTACATACATAAGGATCATTCTCAAAATCCATCTTGACAACATCTGTATGGACCTGCCTGCCGAAATCTATATCTTCACCCTCAGCGCAAGCCTTCAAAGTTGTAGAATAAGTGGTTGACATAAGTTTGCAGCCCCTATTCTTGGCTAAAGAATAGAGTGTCATGCTGTTTCTCCATAACCCATTCTCAGATAAGCCCCTAATCAATGCATTCCACATGGCAATATTGTCCTTTTCTTGTACACCCTCAAAAACGCAGGAAGCATCTTTTGGCCTACCACAATTTGAGTAGATATCAATCAATGCAGTAAGCACAAAAGGATCATGGCCAAATGAGTTTCTAATAACATAAGCATGAACTTCTTTTGCTTTGGATAACCCCCTAAACGACCCCAGAAGAATACTAAGAGAGTACTCATCAGGCTTGACACCAAGCTCTTGCATTCTCCTAAACAAACCCATACACTCTTGAGTAAGCTCATTTCTGATATACCCGTCTAGCATAGCATTCCATATAGTTACATCTGCTTCACATTGACAAATAAAATCGAACAGTTGGACTGCACAACAAAGTGAACCACATTTTACATACATGTTGATGAGTGAAGTGGTGATGAAAGGATCATATTGAAGACCCATTTGGATGATTGTGGCATGGATTATTTTGCCAGTTTGAAGATTCCGAAGAAAAGCGCAAGCTTTAAGGAGAGGAGGAAAAGTGAATTTGGAGGTGTGGAGAGGAAAAAGAGGTTCTTTAGAGTAAGCTGAAAGAGCTTCAAGATGATTTCCTTGTTGGATAAAGGCTTTGATTTTGGAATTAAGCAGCTGGAGAGAATTGAGCGTGGAAAATGAACGCATAGCATCGAAGCTCGAATTGCTCCCTTTCCTGCACTTCAATGCCAATTGGATCTGAATTTATAACGAGAGGCTGCTCAAGCCAGGTACACAAGGGCATATTTATAATTTTTTTTTATAATTTATTTATTTTATTTTTAGGATTAAAAATATTAGTAATTATGATAATTTAAGCTGCCTAAATAGGTGGTAGGTCAAGCAACTTGAGGATATATTCATATTTCTTTATGATTCTTCCGTTGTAATTGTTCAGGCAGCAAGTCGACATTCCTGCTTGAGCAGTTTGAGGACATATC